>JBBEEQ010000019.1:1200000-1604000 GCA_037950945.1 Hypolimnas misippus
CCAGGAACCGAAAACGCTTATTAAAAAAAATAAACACACTGTATCATTTGCACCACCTGATATTGTCAATAATAACAATAAAATTTTGGGAAAAAATAAATTATACGGCAAATTAAAGCACAAGATTTATGTTTTACAAAATGCTTATTAATTAATACATTACTTTAAACTTAAGTAGTCAATTCTTCATACATGATGTTGTACCGCTAGATGCGGGTGTCCCGTTATATCTAGAAAAAAATAATACATATCTTCGGATAATTTGTTTATAGGCTGCTTCATTATGCTAGTCACCTCTTGAAGTAACGAAGCGGAGCGGAAATCTATAAAATCAAATAACATTAAAGTTAGCTAAATATTTCTAGTTCATGTTATATTCTATTTTTTCTCTTGACTTCACCCGCGTCATTTTTGATTTTCCCGTACAAAGTGTCAAATTGTTTCACCCCTTTGAGGGGTGAAAAAAATAATATTTTCTATGCTGTTCTGTTTTAGTTTTGCGTTGATAAATCAGTCAATCAGTAACAGTTGCCTTTTATATATACGAAATATTAATGCTCATCAAAGAAATTATAAAATGTTTACGTTCATGGACCATAAAACATCTCACGTCAAAAATATAAGTCCACGGTAATTCACGCCTGAGTAAACGTTCAAAAAGTGACGAGCGTTCAAAAAATGTTGATAAACAGAAATTAGTATTCGTATAAACTCGTAAGCTGAAACGTTTATAGAGGCTGGCTCGGCTGACGCGTAGTAAACCTGCTTGGATGACACCCTATTTGGGGTAGCGCAGGCTTTAGACAATACATTATTAAAGTTAATTACAGACGACCGGTCTGGTGTAGTGGTGCTGATGTACCTCCTACGCCGACGTTTGTGGGTTCGATTCCCGCTCGGGACAGATATTTTCTATAAATATTTGTCCCTAGGTCTGGGTGTTTGTCCTTGTCGTCCTTGTTGTGTATCACAATCACCTGATAATGATCGTTACTCGCAGTAGGGAAATTATTCTAGTCTAAATAGTTACTGCAATCGCTCTGTGTAAAAATCTCTATCTGGACTAGAATGGAAAGCAAACTCTGGTATAACCGAGAAAAATGCTAGGTAGATGATGATGATGATTATTATAGTTAATTACATTAATGTATTCTCTAAATTAGTAATTAAAATAACAACCTGTAAATGTCACACTGCTGTAAAAGACTGCTTCTCCACTGCTCCAATTAAGACGAATGTTTTAGAGCTTAATATTGTTGTGTTGTTTCCTCACAATGTTTTCCTTTCCTCGAGATGAATTTAAAAACAAATTTACTGAAAATGTCAGCGGTGCTAGACATGGTTTGAACCCATGATTAATTAGCTAGCAATATTATTTTTACCCGACTATGACATTACTATAATACAAAACTATTACTTAATTAATTAAATGAGTCGTCTTATCTGAAGGCTGCAACTTAATTTGATGCTTCATTCCCTTTCGTTATAATTTTACGAACGATAAAGCCTATTCGTCTGGTTTACGAGTTACGAGCACATGTGCGCGAATCACGAGAGAGGGGAATTATATGGAATTAGCCAATTGCTCCTAAAACTCCCCTGTACCTTGCTTTTAGAACATTTGATGGTGTCAAAATGTTATCGCCTACGCTGTAGACGTGGCGATATCTATACAGAGAAATAAAACTGGAGTGTCTGTATGTAATTTATAAATAAACAGCTTTTAACTAAATACATATGAAAGTTATGTAAATGCACGGTACTTACATCAAAAACACAATTATAAAATTTTCGTCTGTTAGTTCTAGCTTTCTCTAGCAGGGCAAATGTTAATGTAGAAGACATAATACACATACATACAATGTAGGCTATATTACCTACTATTGTTCTAGCTGTACCTAATATGCGTTGCCTCCTAAAATATAGTAAAGTAAAAAGTAAAGTAACAGCCTGTTAATATTCCACTGCTGGGAAAAGGCCTCCCCTCCTATTAAGGAGAAGGTTTAGAGCTTAATCCACCACGCTGCTCCACTGCGGGTTGGCGGATCGACGTGTTCTAAGAACTAGGCCATCTCGGCTAAAATATATCATAATAAAATCAAAACATTTTTTTTGCAACATAAGGAATTTACATTCTCTTTTGGAACGTCAAGCAAATGAATCACCCACTCTATTACATCAGCTTTCAAACAAAAAAAACGCATAAAAATTGATCCATTCGTTAGGGACCTACAATGCCACAGACAGACACACAAATACACATTAAACTTATCCCCTCTTTTTGGTCGTTGGTTAAATAGTTTTAGTGGTTCCAGAGTATTCTTCGCACGTACAAAATTCACTCTTTTTATTATATTAGAATAAATATCATAATGTAATATGCACTACCCTCTTTACAGAATATGTTGTCCTCATCTGTTGGGTTGCCTGTAAGAGATAGCTTTTAGTGATAAGGCCGCCCTTGCCTTCAATTTTCTGTAATGAACCATTTTATATGTACTGTTGTTTTATATGTTATTGAGTGCAATAAAGTTTTTATCTATCTATCTATCTATCTAAATATCATTTTGACTCGCGTTTTTGGTTACTGCTTCACTCCTATGAGTCGTAGCGTGACGTAGAACAGCCTATAGCCTCCCTCAATAAGTAAACTATCTAACAGAAAAAGAATTATAAAATTCGAACCAGAAGTTCCTGAGATTAGCGCGTTCAAACAAACAAACAAATTCTTCAGTTTTATAATATTAGTATAGATAAATAATATGTATTATATAAAACCTTCGTCACAAAAGGTCTACTCTCTAAGGGGGATATTGACAATCAAGATATTGTTGATTTCCTACGAGTATTCCGCATATTATAAGCGACGCCACGTTTTAAAATACATTTAGCGTTAACAATTTTTGTTTTTGATAAGATAGATAGCCTTTTCCATATTTAAATATAATAATTTAACCAAAACAATTTTAAACCGACTTAAAAAATTGAGGACATTGTCGAATGTATGGTCTATTTTTCTTCACTTGTCTTATTTAGCAGTCAAATATGGCGCATTTCTATCCACACAAGAGTTAGATAAGAAATTATTGATCGAATGATTGAACTGAATCATATTTTAAAAGCTTTTATTTAACTTGCAATGTATGTAAGGATGTTCGGGTGGAATCTTGCGACCCGATTTTGAAACTCTCAACCGATTAAGCTGAACATTTGTATGCACGTTTAGATTGGATGACAATACACGATTAGTTGTGTGACGTCATTCTAAATTCAATATGGCGGACCATCCAAGATGGCGGAACAGTTATTATAATGCAAAATTATGATGAAAAAAAATTGTTCAAAAAGTCGCGATTTTCGTTCGGGTTATTGTGAATTAGAATTAGACAAGAAAACAGACTAAAGTGTATGTTTTTTTTGTTCGATACCGCAGAACTCCGTCATATTTCAACCGATATTGAAAATGCTTCTTTTGATTGGTCCATATCACTTTTATTAAAATCGGTTCAGTGGTTTTGTTTTTAAATCAAACGAAATTGCATATTTTGATTTTGAAATTCATTTTTTATTAGTTACACTAATAAGGCATAAACATATTATATTACCTAAATATATTACACAGACATTTGACAAAATCATTAGCAACTTAAGGGCATAATTAGGATCAAGCTCGCCGATAGTTCAACTTGCAATAATTCGACGATTAAATAATTTTGGAATGTACGCGTATTTCGCAAGCAACACCTGACTCATGCGGGATATGTGCAGCGGCTTGAACGAGTTTCGAGAATAAAAGAAATCGAAAATTAACCTTTAATTAATTGCTTTACCTTATACAAATATCAGTTGTTAACCTACTTTATAAAATAGTCGATTAAGCGGCATATTTAGGTAGTTTAGATATCTTCGCTGATTTTTAATCGATTTTAAATTATTGACTTTTGTATGCTCGTTCAGAGTAGTCTTGATATCCTAGGTATGTAGCTTTTTCACACAAAAACAATTATACAGATTTTGATGAAACTTTCTAACCATATACCTTAATCATCAAAATCTGTTTAATATTAAAAAAAAAAACAATAAATATCCAGCCATACATCGTCACAATTTTGCATTTATAATAGCTAATAAACATTTAAAGATAAAAATAGCTTTCTATACATTACTCAAAACACTGATCATTAAATCCGTTAAATTACATAATTTACGTCACAAATCAAATAAATCGATTCGATCAGAACATAGCCGGAAACGGATATTTTTTTATCGGTGCGCGCGCGCCGCTTTTGGCGCTAGTAGGTACACTTGTGACGTAACGCCTGCGCTCATTCAGTGAAAGTTGATCTTATTCGGACAAATGACGAACTGCAGACCAGATTTACACTTGCGTTTATTTATTCGATTATTAAATTAAAAAAAATAAAATGACAGCCTGTAAATGTCCCACAGCTGGGAAAAGACCTTTTCTTCTATTAAAAAGAAGGTTTAGAGCTTATCGTTGTCTTAGATTTTCGCGATTATTATTCATTGAAATAAAACTATTATTTACAACTACCGCCAACGGTTTCTTAAAGGGTATAAATAATATTTCCTATTGTAAATAATATTTTCTAAAACCTCAAATAGATAAATGACACCTTAGTCTACCCGTGACCACGAACGCTGCAAAGTGCTCGAAACGTCGGGATGATAAAAATAGTTTATATACGCGATTTAAATCCGTTTAAAATAGTTTTATTTCAAGGTTTAGAGCTTGATCCACCACGCTGCTGCACTGCGGGTTAGTAGATATACATACATGTGTCAGGATTTGTCCCGGCACATGCAGATTACCTACCTTCACCGCCGAGCTCGAGATAAATTTAAACAAAAATTTAGCACTTGAAAAGTTAGCGGTGCTAGTCGGAGTTTAAACCAGTGATCATCGGTTGGGATTGACATGTTCTAATCACTACGCCATCGGCTCTAATTAAATTATTATAATTATTAATTTAACAAGTGGTTACCTGGCGGTCTGAATTCGACTGTCGTTCATTAAATTCTCAGGCGACTTCAAGATTACAACAGATAATCAATTCTCAATTTGACCCCAGACTATAAACAAAAGCATTTATTGTCCCTTCTCTATATAAATTACAAGTGTTCGAAATTTCATACTCCTCCGTCCGCGCAATTTTATTAAAAAAGGCTACAAATTTTTGCTTCACATATTAATATAAAAAAAAAACCCTTATTTAAAAATAAACAATTAAACGAGTCTCGCTGCGCATGGACATTTGCAGCATCAGAGGATTCACAAATTCGTTATCAGCTTGAAAAGGAATATGGGATGAAGAATATAGATAAAACAAAAGAGATGGGGAAGGAATTCATTTTCCGACTTTTCACTCACGCTACGAACTGCAGCTATATTAAATACTTCACGTCAATTTTCTGTGAGAATGGTACAACCCCTTATATGTATGTATATCATTTCCTAGGTAAAACAAAGCATAATTTATTCTATTCGCTTTTATTCAAATATTTTATCTTTCTACACAACAGACGCAGAAATCGTTTATGTTATATATTTCTATATATTCTAATAATTTACTTTTATAATAATAATAATTAATATTTACTACAGTTAGCTTTAAAAGAAGTTTTTTGTGTCTCCTGTAAAGTTCGGCAGTTTGCATGTACGAGCTATCATATCTAGACCGACGATACATGATTTTGTTCGAAGTGAAAATCTTAATCTTATAAAACAATTGACTTCATGTACATATTGCAATAAATAATTAATATCTTATATTACCAAACAGTAAAAAAGTTTTAACAAAAACATCAGTGTGAAAGGCTACTAAAAATAATTCAACGTATGAACTATGAAGCGATCTCATTACTCGTGTTGCGCAAGCGCAGACCGGTTCGAATTAAATCTTTATCACTCTCTTGCAGAATCCTCATTGCCGTGGGAAGTGTAACGTGAATTTTTGTCACCATTTTAGTTTTCAATGAGATTGCATGTATTATATTTATATTATTTTCCCAACGACTTATATACGGGTATTTATTTGCACAAATGGTATAGCTACATATGTCCCACCGCTGGGCAATAGTCTTCTTTCAAGAAGGAGAATATGAGGTTCATCAGAATGAAAATATATTTTATGTAAATTAGCTTTTACGAACAACTAAAAAGTCAAAATAAAAAAAATGTTAATTAATTACAAGCTAACGCTCGCCGGTTTATAGTTTTTCTACGGCCAGAATTACATTTCTAAGTTTTACTTTCGTAAGTGATATAAAACAACAATGGCAACAGTTACCTAGACATCCGTATGAAAGCTGTTAAAATAATGTCAATGACAGAAAATTCCTTCAGGTGTAAAGCAAATTATGTAAATCTTTATGAAATTCAAAGATCAAAACTTATAAGTGTAGGTAATTCTCGCCTACCAAGGAGAGCCGGCACGTAACTCGAAAGTTAATGTTTTAAAATTTCGATACAAGCATTTAGGAAGGTATTCGCCGTATGAATGGAAGTATGATTCGCTCTATTGCTTCATTACAGATTTAATGTCTCATAATAATTTCCAACATAACCTCAAAGCACGAATTTAAAAAAAAAACAACATATTTAGCGTGTGTTCCAGTATTTAAACTTATGTCATTTGGTTACGATAAAGTATCTAAAAAATCTAAATAAACTATACCAAAACGATGATAACATAACTTAAAAAAATAACTGACTATAAAAGCATACGAGAATTTTTTTTATTTTTAAATAAAGCTAAATAAATCGAATATAATAAAATGATTTTGGGCCAATGGGAGGGTATGCCCTTTCAACCAAAAAAAAAAAACTTTTTGAAAAACAAACCGACTTCGAAACCGAAACAAGTAAAGTAAAAAATAAATATTCTTAATAAGTCTTCCATTTAAAAAAAGAAATAACTAAATCGATCCAAACGTTCTCAAGTAATCGGAGAACATACATAAAAAAATGACCCCGAATACAACCAATATTCTTAATAAATGAATGACATAAGTTCATTCATAAATCCATTCATTCATGATAATTAATGAATTATTTAATTATTTGTCATTTTACGGCGTATGCCTGCGATAAGCGATACTACCAAATGTGTGTATTAAAAGTTTCCACGCTCACATTCTGTCCCGTAGACTAATTACAGCGCTTTAAGTGTGCTTTATTTAATTCTAACTAGCTACGCCCTGCGGTTTCAACTGCGTTAATTTGAAAATAAATTATATTTATATAATTATATATTTAAAACATTCGCGATTTATACTATTCATATTTAATATGACGGGTCTTATCGCGATAACTAATGGTAGTAATACATTTTTATTGCCCGACGTTTCGACGAAGTTACATTCGTCTAAACGTCGGGCAATAAAAAGGTAATGTAACTTCTGGTATAGGTATAAGACTCGTTATATTAAATAATACTATTTATATAATGTTTACCTTCCCCACTTGAATCGGCTATCGTTCACTATTGCAATGGTTTTAATCATATTTTCGCGTAAACACTTTTCTATTTATTAAATAAAATATTTTTTATAACTCTTTATAATAGTAGCTATCTCTAAGTGAAAGTCGCTTTAAAATCGGTCTAGCTGTATCAAAGATTAAACAGACAGACAAAAATTGGAACAAACAAACAGACAGACAAAAAATTTTAAAAATTGTGTTTTTGATGTAAGTACCGTTTATATTTTCATGAGCATTTAATTAAAACCTGTTACTTTTGAAATTACGAACAGATACTTTAATTTTTTTTTATAGATAAAAAAGAGGGTTAGACGAAAACAAATTTGAAATCAATGAAATAGTAAACAATATCCGAAGCAAGTAGGGAAGGTGAACATTACATAAATATTCTTTTTCCTCTAATTAACGGGAGTTATTAAACCACGGGACACAGCTAGTTGAATAATAATATTATGTTCACTGCAAGAAAACACTTATGACTACAATATCAGTTAAGTTACGGGCCGCATATAACTAGTAACTACTGGACGAAAGCCTTTGTGTAATGAGCGAAGGATACGGGTCGCACAATTTCCCAACTCATGCAGTTTCCCACAGGATGCGTTCACCGCCGAGGACTAGATCCATACAGGTAAATAAAATTGAGTTGTCTGTTGGTAATTTCAAATTAACAGCTTACTAAATGCATATGAAAGTATTAATGGAACTCACATAAAAAAAAAATCTGTCTTTCCGTCCGTTTTTCGTTCTGGCGAGTCTTTGGAATGGCTTGACAGATTTTGACCGGACGTTTACTAGCAGATAGCACATGTTGTAAGAAGTAACGTAGTCTGATTTTTTAGATTTTTTTAATTTTAATTTTTCGCAGACAAAGTCGCAGTCACCAGCTGGTTAATAAATAAAAAAAAAATCAGAAGATCACAATCTATACTTCTAAAATAATATTATGAAGAGGTAAAATTTGTTTATATGTAAGCAATTTCTGGAACTACTGATCCGATTTGAAAAACTCTTTTTAGTAAAATAGCCCGTTTATTGAGGAAGGCTATATAACATTACGTTACGACTCACAGCAGGGAAGCAGTAACCATAAACGCGAGTGATACAGCGAGGAGCAGCTTGTTCTGATTAAACTTATGAAAATCTGTATCTATTTTTAAAGCTTCTATAATTTATTTATAATAATATTATATGGCTGAAGTTTGTTAGAATACGCTAATCTCAGGAACTATTGATGTATTGGTTCGAATTAAAAAAAATGTTTTGTGATATGAGTTAGTGTCTGCTTATACAACCAGAAAGTTCCCAAATCAAAATTAAAAAACTCCTTTCCTGAGAGGCACCGCAGACAACAGCCTTGCTTTGCAGGAGACATGCCAATCTGTAATCCACGCGAACGAAGTCGCGGGCGGAAAGAGTTTGTTTGTTTGAACGTGCTAATCTCAGGAACTACGGGTTCGAATTGAAAAATTTGTTTTGTGTTAGATATTATACATTGCGGAAGGCTATAGGCTACTTTAAATCACGCTACGACTCATAAGAGTGAAGCAGAAACCATAAACGCGAGTGAAACCGCAAGGGACAGCTAGTATTAATATATTTATCGGGTCTAGTTCAGACATAAATTTTGACCATCTTTATTTATGCCCAACGCTTAAAGTTGCAACTGCATTCACGAACCTTCCAGTTTTTGTAGTTTAACGAATTATTTTTTGCGCAATATCATAAAACCTAGTTAATATCGTGATAATTACCAAAGTGGCCGCGTTACGACATGCACATGTTTACTGTTGGACATGCAAGTTCTAACTGACAACGTAATTTTCCACATATGCTGTTGACATTCTAAATATTAATTACACTTAACAATTTATAGTGTAAAACGCTTTAAAAAAGCAACCTACTTTGATTCATATTGTATGGAACAAATGGGAAAGTATTCCCTTTCAAACAAAAAGAAAATAATCCAAGTTGATTTTAAAATTTAAAACTTTGAAAATATGAACTCAGATTTTGTTAGTGAAGGATTTCTAGAATCGGATATGTTTTATAGTAAATAAAAAATATTATTATGTGATTGTTATTCCTTTTTTAACCGACTTCCAAGAAGGAGAAGGTCCTCAATTCGTCAGGGACTTTATTTATAGATGTTTACAGATTACTTCGCTGTTTGTGGACCGATTTTCAATTTTTTTTTTGTTTGAAAGGGTATAAGCTTTCAAGGTGGTCCTATTGTCTTCGGGTCAGGATCTGATAATGGGATCCCGGAGAGAACTCGAGGGAACTCCTCAAATATTGTAGGCACACCTATACCGATTTAGATATTTTTGATAATAGCTTATGGATTTACCCTCAGAACGTCACTTTTGGTGAAGTGGAAATGATGATTAAGACCACAGATAGTCACCGCAACTACTCAATAACAAGTATTTAACGGCTTGCGATTCAATTATTTCGATAACAATGTTAAACAATTTACGCTCGTCACAATTCATATGTTGAAGTGGAGCTAATGACACAACATCAGGAGAACTCCTCAATAATGAACAGCCCTGCATCGGGAAAAGCTATATTTTGTTGATGGCGATAAACAGTTGGCATTAGGCTATTGTAACTTACGTACATCACTTAATCTTACTATATTCGTGACTCGTTAGGTTCGTTTTTGAAGTCGGTTGAATTTTTTGAAAAAAAAATATTTTAAATAATTTCGGTATAAAATAATATCATTAGTTGACTTAATACCATAATATACCTACAGTACCCCTCAAAATGTGCAACACGTCAAAGGAGCTTTAGGAGATATGACGGGGTCAATAGCTAGGCTGTTGCGACACGGTTCCTTCGACCGCCGCTACTTGCTCCAATTACTCGCTTGACAAGTATGTGAGACTAGCTGGTCGCGCTGACTTCGTACGGATTAAAATCTATTCATATGTAAATCAAAGTCATGTTCGTTACATCATTTGTAATTCAAGAAGGGCTGCACCGATTTTATGGTGTTTGATTCGTTGGATTTGTCTCCGCTCCGAATGTAATATAACTAGCTGCCCCTCGCGGCTTCACTCGTTATGGTTACTCTGTCTCTTATGAATTGTAACTGTATAGAATTGTAATTGTATTGTAATTGTATAGGATAACCAACGCAAAATATTTTTTCTAATCGGTTAATTATTAAAGTAGTTTCAGATCCTATCCAAATCAAACAAAAATACTATTAGTGTAAATAACTAATTAAAACATCGAAAAAATTCATAAAACAAATTTATGAAGAAAATTCAGGTTATATGAAACGGATATAAGTTAACACTAAAATTGATTCTAAAGTGGTCAATCTGGTGGTAGTCTAATATATAAATAACGCATCACACTCAACACTCAACGGCCCCCATTAAGATCTCATGACCTTGTGTCGGGGGTCCAGAAACACTCACAACACTAACACAAACACCCAGACCACGGCAAACATCCGTATGGCCAACACACACGTTTGCCGAGAGTGGGGATCGAACCCGCGACCGTTAGCGCTTTAGTCAGTTGCAGTGACCATTGTGCCAACGCGTCTGTCATATATCAATATGAATATTGGTCTGTTTGTTCGTAACTTATACGCTATGATTTCGTTCGTTCAATTACATAAAAGTTTTGCCTATTCAACGATTGTTTGTTACTTTGCACTTGAGAGAAACTATAGGCATAGTTTAATAAAATTCTCGGCATCGTGTCGGCTGGGCTCCAGGCAGTCGCCTGGAGCCCAGCCGACACGATGCCTAGAATTTAATGCCTAAACTTCTGAACTGGTTTAAATGAAATTCGGTACAGAGATAGTCTAGAGCCTGAGAAAGGACATACTACTTTTTAATGGAAAAAAGTGTTGCAAGCGGTTGAAATAGGATTGAAATGTTCAAAATACGTCATTTTAAAAGCTAGAAGCTTGAAATTTATTTTTAGATTTTCCAGTATTCTAAATCACATTCGATCACGAACGCTGTAAAGTGCTCAAAACGTCGGGGCGATAAAAATAGTTAATATACGCGATTTAAATCCGTCTAAAATAGTTTTATTTCAATGAGTAATAATCGCGAAAATCTAAGACAACATTAATAAGCACCACATTTAGGAATATAATCTAGCTAAAATTGTATTAAGATTGTCAATTTTATTTTATATGTATCTTTTGATTGTATTCTGTTAGTGTGCCTAAATAGATAAATAAATATATATCAATTTCTAAACCTTACGCAAGATTAATTAGACTCTTTTTAGTTTATTTCACGACATCTTTGCCAGAAGTAGATCAGTTTTAATAACTTCCTTATGGATGATTATCGATGATAGTGGATCCATTCAATTTAATCTAGATCAGCGAATCAGTTGAGCTTATAGCGGAACTCCTGAACAGGCGACGGTAGATCGATCGCTATTAAAGCTATCACTGTAAAAAATACTGTAATCTGTCTGTAACCAGCTTTCCCAATGATCTTCTCCGTTATGAAGGTGAAGAGCCTCATCCACCACGCTCCTCCACTGCGGGTTAGCGGATATACTTATGTCAGAAGTTTTCCCGGTATGCAGGTTTCCTCACGATGTTTTTAATGATGTATTTAAATCCAAAGTAAAAAACGTAAAGTAACAGCCTGTAAATATCCCATTGCTAGGTAAAGGCCTCGTCTCCCATTAAGGAGAAAGTTTAGAGCTTAATACACGACGCTTCTCCACTGCGGGTTGGCGGATATACATGTGTCATAATTTCTCCCGGCACATGCAGGTCACGATGTGTTTTTTTCACCGCTAACTGGAGATGAATTTAAACCCAAATTTAGCCCTTGAAAATTCCATGGTTTGATCCCGCGATTATCGGTTAAAATCGACGTGTTCTAACCACTAGACCATCCTAAAACACAGGAATACTAGAAAACTTAGATTGCAACTTATGTACTTACATCAAAAATACAATTTTTTAAATTTTTTGACTCTGTCTGTTTGTCTCTCTGTTTGTTCCGGCAAGTAGGGAAGGTAAACATTATATAAATATAACTCTTCTCAAATTACAGCGAGTGAAACCGCTACACACAACACAGCTAGTAGCTATGAGGAGATACGACTCATATGAGCGAAGCAATGACCATAATCGCGAGTCAAACCGCAAGGAGAAGCTAGTTAATAATAATTGTATTTTCATAAATAACGGATGAACGCAGTTCACATTGGGATCTCCGGCAATAAAAAAGTGAATAATTCTCTTTCCAGACTTGGTACATTAAATTTAATCAGCTGACATTTAACAGTGTTTTATAATCTTAATAACACATACAAAAAGATAACGACAACGATTATCGTAAAAAAAATCATACTATACTTTCTAAATGCATAACTGACAATCTCCGATCTAAGTAGACGAGCTACCGTTCTAATAATGACTAGCCGCAATACCGAGACTCTACTTACTAGAATCAAAATATATATAATTCAAAGTTGACTGGCTGACATAGTGATCTATCAACGCACAGCCCAAACCAATGGGCGGATCGGGCCGAAATTTGGCATGCAGGTAGATGCTATGACGTAGGCATTTGCTAAGAAAGGATTTTGAATGATACCAAAATAACATAACCTTGACCTGATGCTGTAGCAACATCTGGAATACGCAGAATAGACAACTCCACACCAACTTACAAGAGAAGTATCATGATGGAACTCATTGAAACGGTCTAAATGAACAGATTGTTCGAAGATTTTCTAATCAAAATTTGGAAGAATGCTGTACGAATTTTACGTTATCAAAAACTATCAAATGGTATACTAAGGTTACTGAATACTGGATATGTATAGTCTTAAAGTGCCGGAAATACTCGTACAGCTGGCGGATACATGTGTTAATTGCACGCAAGGCGCTTGTCACCGCGTGTGGCTGACTCGGGGCTCTCGGTCTGTTCGCTAATTGGTTTGTTCAAAATTCAATCATCAGTCCAACCGTGTAATGGGTACTTGTGATGTTGTGATAACGTAATGTGAGATTTTTTTGAAGTTCACTATATCGTCGATTATAGTGAAGCGCATAAGTCGAAACTGGCAACTCTGCAGGAGAGTGAAAAATTGCATTTTAGATAGACGCAATTATGAATCAATAATATTCTGTTTTTAAATTGTGTTATTTTAATTTTGGGTACTTTAAGAGATTTATTAAAAAGTAACTTAAATGCCCGCGAATGCGTCTGCGAGAAATTAAAAAAAAAATTCTACAAAAATTGGTCGAAATTATCTGCCTATGAAAGTCCCGTTAAAATCGGTCTAGCTATTTTAGAGATTAGCCGGAACAAACAAATGGACGGACTGACATATAAATTTTGAATTGATTATTTGTAGTATCGTATATTCTAACATTCATAACCATCTAGTAAAAAGCTGTTAATTTGAAATTACAAAGAGACACTTTAAATTTATTTATTTAAGATTCAAATATAATTATATGACAATTTACATATAATTACTACTAACATACTGAACTAGAATTAGAGAAAATAGTTATAAAATGTGTATCATATAACGTTTCAGATAAAACGGATATTATATCACTGAGGAGTAAAGCTTATTAAGGTATTGATGCTCTAAATGATGTAACATACATACACATAATCCCGCACACTTGCGCAGACAAATCATACAAAAATCTTTAAGTAATCATTTGAAATTAGACATTATAAATTAAACTTCATAATATTTTTTACCCGCTACAAAAAATCTTAATGTTTATTACCTCAGAACTCGAAGCGAATATAACGAGCATTCTTTCAGTTTAGCACCACGGAGTTTTTATCAAAATCGATTCAGTTGTTTAGCCTTTGTTATGTTTACAACCGAAAATCTGACCGAGCCGGTTAGTTTTTTATATACTTACATATATTATAAATTTAGTACATAAGTCATTTAGTTTAAGTTATTTAATTAAGTTTAAAGTAAGTTAATTTTATATAAATTCGTCTTGCTGTTAACATGTCATTAAGTAAATATGTAGTAGATGATAAGTCAGAGAAAATATAGGCTTTAATATTTCATTATATTCAATCAACAAACTGACAAGCGTCATTTTTTTACTATATACATATATTTATTATATAAATCGTATGCAATGTTTGCTCCTCTCGTATTGCATAAAGTTCATTACCGAAAATTACTCATTGTGTGCAACAGGAAGCTCGTAATTGAAATACATCACTGCGCACTTTCAACTTGTGTTCCAGCCAGCTTTTTATTTATTTATTACTATATTAACAGTATACATATCTATACTAATGTTATAAAGGTGAAGAGTTTATTTGTTTGAACGCGCTAACCTCAAGAACTACTGGTACGAATTCAAAAATTTCTTTTTGTGTTACATAGTTTATTTATTGAGGAAGGCTATAGGCTATATTACATCACGCCACGGCTCATAGGAGCGCAGCAGTTACCATAAATGCGAGTGAAACCGAAAGGGACAGCTAGTACTGTAAAAAATAATTTAAAAAACGAAAAAAAAAGATTGCGGTACAAAAATCACCCTCTAACATCAGGGTGCGGAGCCTTAAAAATTTATTTAATTTTAATTAACCAACATCATACTATTCTAGAGAGGCGGTAGTCTGACCCCCTCCCCATTCCTTTCCTTACTTCCTTTTCCGTATCATGCCATATTCCTTTTTAAGCTGTAATCACATTTGTAGGTCTTCTGGTGCTGCAAATATCCATGGGCGGAGGTGATCACATTATTAAAAAAAATTCAAGTCATCTAAACTAAATAAGTATGGAAAAAAGTTTCTTAACTCTATGTTTCGAATTTCAAGTGCGTTCCATATTTTGTTTTCAAATATTTAAAAACTTATTATCAGATAACATATTAAATAAACCTATCTACTTTTGATTCATTATACATTTTATCAAAACAGAAAAGAAAAGATATATACGTCTTCAAACAAATTTATTTAGAATAGGCTTGACATCTTTAGACGCCATTTTCTCAAAACGAAGTCCGTGTGACTTGACACAGTATTGCTTATCAGCATCCATTTATACGAAACCTCTTGTCATTGTTGTTACGCATACTACATCGTCAATATGCACCAGTGAGCTTAGAATATTTCAGAACATTTACCAAGACTGGTAGACTAGATAGTAGAACAATTGAGATCTGACCTTAGGCTGACAATACAGTTGCATGCTCTTTAATTAAAATCCCAACAATCGCAAGCCTTCACAATCATTAGACTAATTACTATTTTACAACATAACACATTTTTCTTAATATTTACCCGACTGTAATTAACAGGGTAATGCATTTATTTTAATGTACGTAGTCGAAATTTGACATCATTGTTGTATGACTCAAAATTAAGTTTACTAATAAAATTTTAAGATACTTTTTTTTTATCGTAGACTAAAATTGAAAATTAAAAAAAAAACGACAATCTATGAATTGAGATCATTGTAACGAGCACCAGACTAAGAATTCCATAATTTTGCATAGTTATGTCCCATGCAGAGGTGTTTGAAATTGTAGGTCACACATATGTTTGAAAGTAAATCAAATACTTATTTTCCATCTTAGATTCCTACCGCAGCTAAGAAGAAAATAGGTCATGATCTTGAAATGGCTGAATCGATTTTAGTAGAACATGTCTAAGAACCATCGCTAGAAAACTTTCAAAAAAAAAAACACACCCAAACCGGTTCACCCGTTTAAGAGCTATGGTACCACAGACAGGAGCACAGACTGACATTGCGGTTAAACTTATTACACCCCTATTCTTGCCTCGGGGGCTAATAAAAATACCCGACAAAGAAGGAGGGTTACCTGATATTAATTTACAACACCAGAGGAGCCTCAAATGCGTTGCCAGCTTAAACAGTTGGTACATCTCTACTACAGAACTCGAATGAATAGGTCTTTTAATCTTTTCTTAAAAAATTCCATTCGATTTCATGTTGGTTTTTGGCGATACACATATTATCGTTTTAAAGCGGATTCTTAGATTATTTAAACGTAGAATTGAGACGAGTTTTTTCAAGCTGGGCCGATTTTAATGCAGACCTTTACAACCTAGATTCCTCGGAACAAGTTTGTGTTTTACTTTTTTACAGATCTAAGCTGCCAGAGAGCTCTGCAGCAAATTTGGTTTTTCAAGAAGACTTTTCGAAGGTTCTTTTTATTAAATTTTATATTTTTTTTCTTCTTGTTATTTATAATGATTCCATGTTTATTATGAATATATATTTAGTTTCAATTATATTATTTTCGTCAGAGATACGACAATTTTGGCGTCTATTTGGTATTTAGAAATAATTATTAAAAGCAAACATTGAACCCGCGACCGTTTAGCAGCCAGCCACAGTACCCACATTACCAAAGGTCAACCGCAAAATTCCTTAGTTACAACTAAGGGAAAGCTGCTACAATATAATACCAAAAATAGTAAACAAAATCATTAGATGACAATATATTATGTAGAAATATTCATGTTCTCTTTTCTATTTTGATAAAAGATATAATTAATTAAAATCAGATTAGTATAACAAAAGGTTTTATGTAATAATAAGTTTTTAAAATATTTTAGATTATTGCATATTGCAAAATATTGGGCACATTTCAATTTTCGAAACATTAAATTAAGAAACTTTTTTCTATACTTATTTAGTTTATATGACTTAAAAAGTTTTTAAATAATAATATTGGATGACGCATTATCAGAATATTTCAATATCTCCGAAATTTACTATTTGTTGGTTGACACATTATTTCTCATCAGCATCCAAATTTAGTAATCAAAACATTAAGCAAAAAATAGATCTATTAATAACGATAAAGCAATTAATACAACCAGTTCAATAAAAAAAATATTCCACAGTTACGTTATCCTTCTTACATAGATCCATTAACCAAAATCCAAGATGGCGCTAAAAGCCGGTAACAGTCATGCGCAAAGACCATATAAGCGACGGTGCACCGCCGGCGTGCGCATACGCAGACCGCGAAAGCTGCGCGCACGCGGACATTTTAATTGCAGTGATAGTGCTCATTAAACATGAAGTTAGCGGTTAGTTGAGTGATTATTTTGTGATTATAATTGTTTATTAAGTATAATTTTATTATTTTTATTGTGTTTTTTGGTGAATTTGAATAATAAATATAAATTTATGTTAAATATACATAATAATAATGATTTTAAGAATATGTTAATAATAAACACATTTGAAATTTTAAATAGACATTAACACTACAAACTATTTGAAATGTAAAAAAAAATTTAAACTATCATTTATAAAGTAGTCTCAAATTATACTATGATTTCCATTTTTAAATTGTTTTTTTTTTTTTCATTAATAATTATGAAAAAAAAAATAATTCATAGTTTAAACAGGAAGTGAATATAACCATTGCAGATTATAGACATTCGATCAGCCAAGAGAAACGAATTCAAAATAATGTAAAGCATCCGTGAACTTCATCCCAAACAGGAACTAAAACTAACACTGCGAGGGCTTCAACCCCTTAATATCTCATTAAAAAAGTAATTAGATCTGATCCTTCTGTCTCCGACGAAGACAACGAGAGAATTTCCGTAGAATACTAATGAAGCACTTAAAAAGCTGTCTTACCCGGACTCATGATTCTAACCGGATAATAATCCAATTAATAAAACTAGGCTAATAAATTAAAATAAATGTATTCTAAAACGTTTCTTGAAATTACTTAGCTGTGTACTTGTTGACTGTTTCCTCAAATTTCGTTCCCTTCGGAATTTTTAAAATCGTATTTAGGATGTTCTAGGTATGTTTTTAGTTTTTTAATTTCGAATTTAAATATATTTCAACCAACGAAAATGCAACAAGCATGTGTATTTAAACGAATGAAGAGATATTTAGTAATATACCAGTAATAGTATAAGGACCATTATTACTAGAAGAACTAACACAAGTCTACGAAAACGATTTTTAATCTAAATAATAAATATTGCATTACTCACCATCACAAATTACAAATCAGTAAAGATTCATATATTAAAATTAAATACTAGTAAAATTTTAATTTAAATTCAAAACTCTAATTATCCTTTATTCAAATAGGCCTTTAAAGCACTTTTGAATCGTCAGTTTATATGACAGTTTCCTTGATGAAACCTATCACCGGTTCCAAATGTGTGTATGTGACCGACAACAAACTATTTTTCACTGTGAACATTTATTTTGTTTTATATAAAAAACATAATAAAACTACGTATTTATATGTTAATCTATTTCCTAATTTTAGTTAAGTTACCAAAAAATTCACATACAAAACTTCCATTAAGCACAATGTTGACCCCTGTTTCACCTTATCACTCGCCCCCGTAGGTTGACTGAGAGAGATCTCTTTTAGAGATAAGTCCACATTTGCCTTTGTAATTTTCTTTAATAATTATTTAGTGCAAAGGATTATATTATATATACGTAAATCACAATTTTCATCAGGTAACTCTACTTCTCTTCGCGGCTGTGAGCCACGCCGCTAAGACAAGCGACTTCGGGACAAAACAGAAGATCCAAGGAACAGACAGAGTTGAGAAGACGGAGAAGAGAGAATTAGTAGAAGGAAATAGTGGAATAGAGAAAAGAACGCCGCTTTTACCTTCAGGTGAGACTTTTAATTCCATAATTATGTTAAAACTCATAGCTTCTGCTCATTGTACTGTTTTGAGTTTCTAGTTTTTAAAGTGAGTGAGTGAGTGTAAAAATTAACATTTCAGATTATAAAATATACAGCTACTTTTTATATTTTATAATCTGAAATGTTAATTTTTACACTCACTCACTCAGTCAGTCACTCAGATTTTGAAAAACATATGCTTTTTTTAATATTCATGTATATTATTGTTACTGAAATATTTATTAATGCACTAATTAAACAAGTTTTTTTTTTTTTTAAGTAAAATATGGCATACAATCATCTAGAATAATGTACCTTACAGATGGTATCATGATCTAGATGTGGATATTAATTTTTGTAACATATTTATACATATTAAACTAACGTCTGCAGTGTCCTCCACTGTCGCGACGGGTGGAGTCGAATACGCCGACTCCAAAGAAAATCTTCAGGATAAATCTCCTACGCAGGTTAGTTACACTTTTAATAGTTAAACTTGTAATGGTTACACTTTTATTATTTTTGATGAGAACTATCTAACAGAATGTTAAGATAGACGTCAGAAGTTTATATACCTCTACATAGATTTATATTATTGGTCAGTGAGATCGGTGAAATAAATCCTGCATCAAAATTAATTTTTGATCCGTTATTTTGAAGATCATTTACGCTCTTATGACGAAAATTAATTAATCACAAAATAAAAGTTTTCGTTAATAATTACGAGATACAAAAATTATATATATTAATAGATAAGACCACATATAAGCCGCACGATCGCAGTGTCGCAATTGATATTCGGATAAGTGTAACAATGTTTAATTAATTAAAAAAAGATAAAACTAATTATGAGCAGACGTGTAAAAACACACACAAAAAACACAGACAAAATTAGAGTCAATTTCAAACTGTATGTGGCGCGTCACGTTAAAACTGCTAGTTATTTCATCTTTGTTCTGTTTTTAAATGTAAAGTTTATGATAAAATATTTGAAAAATCTTAAACGTGAAAACCCTCCATATTAAGCATTAATTAGTAGTTAAGTTAATAAAAAAATGAATTAAATTAGAATAATAGAGAGCACGTACGAGTACGTCTGTTATTAATGTATCAGTTATTTCGAAAGGACTCTATATCTAAAATGTTACGAATTTATTCAATCATTTACATTTTGTTCGCCAATAAATACCTATGCAAATTACTGAAAGTGCAAAACTCTTCTTACGGGAGAGCGTTTCAAAGTTTAATTTATTGAAATATTCATAAAATACATGAATTTTGATCGGGTTTCAATAGTTTGTTTGAAAATATGCTTTCAAGTCATGGCGTTGAAAATTTTTCTCTCCAAATATGTTTTGTATTATTAAATAAGTAGATTCTTCCCACGACTATTTGTGTTTTAATTAAACATTTAATTAATTAAATCTAAGTTGAGACTTATATTTGTATATGTTTTGCTATTTTACATGCTTTCGTAATTGACATAAAAAACTCTGTAACCTAGTAACGGTTACTAAAATACCTGTCAAAAATAAAGGCACTGATAATTGACTGAAATTCTTTCAATTGTAAATCAATGACAAACAAGTTATGTAAATCTTTATGAAGGTCTGAGAACAGAACTTATATTTGTAATTCTCGACTTATAATATATATATATCCAACCATACTACATAACCTGTGTAATTGCGAAATATAGCTTTCTATAAATAAAAGTTAGATGGCGCTGTATTTGTCAATATAAAAACTTAAAATGCAAAAATAATGTCATGATCGTCGCGGTCCACTACTACAGCAGTTTGAAGGTTGTAAGTCACCTCCCCTGGTCTACTTAATCCGCATATTGCTCGGATGTTTAAGTAACACAACGTTATTTGAATAGGAACTAAGAAGACTGTATTTGCTACTCCATAAGAAGGCCATATTTACTATTCCAATACTTACGTCCGCATAAAATAGTCCGTCGATCCGAATGCGGTCCCCCATTTCCTCTACACTGCTCTAGACCCTCACAAGTATACAGATTTTCCCACAAACAATAAAACAAACAAAATTTACCACATTATAATGTTATTACGTGTAGATTTAATAGATGATGTTATCTCAAACTTTCCTTTAAATTCTATTACTTAAACATTAATTAACATAACTACTCTCAACTCGATTATGAAGGGTAATATTATTAATGTAAATGAATGTATGCACGTTACACCACACCTCGTAAACGCGCCGCGCGAATGAGGTGTCATTTAATTTCATTATGATACAGAGTACATAGAACATTATATACTTAATACGTTGTGTTTGTGTTGCAATTATTGCAAGTAATAAAATAAATAACATTAAAAAATTTAGACTTAAAAATATTTTGATTTAAAAACCTAACTGCTGAATCGATTTTGATGAAAATTCTATGGGATTCATATGATGGTATTCAAATTTAAAAATGGTTAAGAACTTACGGAGATAAACTCCTTTTTTGACGTCGGTTGAATTTAAAACTAGTTGAACACCTGATCCCCGCGACTTCCTTCAAATCAAAATATGCAGAAAGACAAACCCAGACGGACAAACAGAGCTACATTCCATATCTATACTAATATCATAAAAAGTTAAATTTGTTGATATCTTTGTAGATTTGTTTGTAGGGGGTAATTTCTGAAACTACTGATCGGATTTACAAAAAATCTTTTTACGTTGCATAGCTCGTTTATCAAAGAAGTTTAAAGGCTATATTACATCACTGTACGACTGATAGGAGCGAAGCAGACACCATAAACTTGAAACCGCGAGATGCAGCTAGTTCATAATATTAGATTAGTTAGCTTCTTTAAAGTACTTCAAAAGTTTGCAAAGTAGCATACAAACTAAACGCATTACCAAGTACTTCATTCACAGCGAGACACATTCACCGCACAATAAATATCTCTATGACGCGACAAGTCTTTAAATTCCCGAATTCCCCATGCAAACTTGTATCTGTATTCCCCGAGCACCGCGGTGTCTTGGCATTCTTGTGTGAGTGCCGCCATTTCGCGTTATGTTCTGCAAATAGCACCTCGCGAGGTTTATGAGCAAAGTTGGGTATATTGAAGAAGTTGAAGCGACTGATGTACCGTTTTATGGACGCTTTTAAAGTGATGACAGATTTCTATAACTATACTGTATATGAATTTTGTTTCTTCGAACGCGTTAAACTTGATACAGTTTTCAAAGAGTAACTATTGAGTTTCTCGCCGGTTCTTCTCCGTAGAATCTACATTCCGAACTTCCTTATTAATGTAATAATATTTTTTTTGTGTATTGACGATTTAAAAGTGCTCGTGAGAGCCTACTTGAATAAAGTATATTTTGATTTTGATTTTTAATACAGATGAGTTTTTTAACTTGGCGTTGTAGGTTAATTCCGTAACTATTAGGAATAACGAAAAATACTCAAAGGACCCTGGGGGTCGATTTGATGAAAACTAAAACTGCATTATAAGTTTAAAAATTATAAAATATCTAGGCAGAAATCGAACTCGTTGATCAGATAGTGTTACTTACAAAGATTTACTTCTAGGAAGTTCCATTACTTACGACAAACTAAAGGTTTATTTTCGTGAAAATCTGCGACGAGAACATTAAAAAAACAATGAAAATTATTTAATTAATATTTTTCATTGTTTTACACGCTTTGGGAGCGATAGTTTTAGACAATTAACAACACTCAACTCTTAATAAATCTTTTAGTAGTAGATAGCCAGTTTATTGAAGTAGGTCATAGGCTATAAAATATGATACTACGTTCAAGAAATAATTGACAAGAAATTTAATACGAAAACCTTGAAAAATGTCTAGTATTTAATATTTGTACTTGTTAAAAAAAACTTCCGATACGGTTGACTTATATTTCATGACGATATCTAAACTGATTGACAGGTTATAGTAAAATTGTTCTTATTGAAGAGAGTAATTAATACTAGTTCCCACTTGCAATGTATACCTTCAAGGTTGTCATCCGAGTGTTTGCGAAATTCTAATCACTGGCGCTATCGATCACTGATAGCGCGCTAATGAGCAAGCGGTACACCTGATATAAAGTGACTCCAAAAATCATTTTTCAATCGTCAAAACAAAAGGTATTTAAATTAATGAAAAGCTACCGCCGGCTCGGAATGTAGATTCTAGCGAGAAAAACCGGCAAAACACTTTTAATATATACGTATATTAAACTCCCTGTATGAAATAAAGCTATACTAAATAAACATTTTTTTTTTTTAATTTATTCATTGTAAACTGCAAACATTTCTATAGTATTTTGTTTTCAAAACGGACACCTTTCCCAAGAAAAGACACATTTGTTTTGCAAAGTCAAAACTTACTATTATAAGTTTATCCTTTCTTCTTGTGTTAATACTATGCGAGTCACTACTTCTCTCAAAAATATTAATATTATTACGGATATGCATGATGATGTAAAAGTACAAACCCACACATACATACACACATACATACAAAGACTGGTAAACACAATATCCTCCTTTGCGTCGCGAAGTCGGGTAAAAAAATTCGCTACGTATTGAGAACCTCCTTCTGTTTCGAAGTCAATTGAAAATAAGTTTTAGACTAGTCTACATCGACGCGAGAAAAACCGCAGAATATAAAATGATATAACTAAGAAAGGTAATAAACACTGAAAATTCATCAGGTCCTCTATTACAAAGATCATGACGTGCTGTAAACAGAATATAAAAAGGGTTTAATGAATTAGGGTATGTCATTCTCCCTCGACCCGCGTTTGAATGATTATTGCCCCCTTTTTATGAACCTATTTTATTTAAGCGCTCATATTCGCATTTCTCATAATTTTCCATCCATTTTATTATATAGAAGAACTGGACGTGCCCTGCGGTTTTATCTGCGTTAATGTGAGGCACCATTCTTACTTGAATGGGATATTGTTCACTATTTCTTTGGTTTCAATTTTATGTAAGTAAAAGTCTTGTCAAAATCGATCTAGCTGTTTTAGACAAAAAAAAATTAATGTACCCTGTATACTTTCATATGCCTTTAGTTAAAACCAGTTCAATTGAATTTACAAACAGATACTTTATTTATCTGTATAGATTAAATAAACGATTTCAACGACAAAACACGCAAATTATATTAACTTAGTGTTTTTGGTTTTTAATTAAAAATGAATTCGATAAAATGAAATGGTGGTATACTCTATGGAAGCAATATGAATCTATCCAATTAAAATACATTTTCAAAATCGGTTTATAAATTAGAGAGTTATGTGCAGGCTCCTCATTCCCACTAGGCACTCTAGACATGTGCCCAGGGCCCCGCAAACACAGGCCCTTAGAATAGAATAGAAAGAAAGAAATATAATAGTGCCTATTTTAAATAAACGTTCTTTAACAAAGTTATAGACGCCCCGTTTTCCTAATGTGCCCTGGGCCTTCAGTAGGTTAAACATTATTACAGTTAAATAAATCTAAAATTTTGCTTAATTACTCTTTGTAGCTATTTTAACAAAATGTTCTCTGTCAAAGTCATAAGAGCCCCTTTTTCCTAATGAGCCCAGGGCCTTATGAGGATTAACATTAAAGACATATAATACGAATTGAGAACCTGCTACTTTTTAAAGTAAAATTTAAAATACCTCATGTATAACCCAGAAAAGGTTACGGTACGTTACATAAACAAATAATCAAGAGTAAAATACATCCGCCATTATCAATATCAGCGACAAGCGATATTCAAAGTGATGTAAGAACATACAAGTTCCAGATAATCTCTCTAGTTGAAGCTTGTATGTGACTTATGTAACGTGCTTATATACTTACATATTATATCCTTAGTATTACCATACCATACCATACGAGTGCTTATCGTTATGTAATCGTTATGTGATGTAAAAATTGATTAGCAAAATGATTATGATTAATCTATATTGTTATTAAGTGCGTTTTATATTTTGCAATATGTTATAATCTCATTTGAAAAACTTAATATAAGATAAAACTTTTAAATACCAATCTGTTTTTAATTCATTATACCTTATATCAAAATAAAAGAAAAAAGATAGATATATATGTACTTCTTCAACTAAATTTAATAGGTTTTACATCTTTAGACGCCATTTTCTCAAAATAAACCCCGTGTGGTTTGATATAGTATTACTTATTAACATCCATGTGTGCTTGCCCTGACTGACTGATTCATCAAATTAGAGCCTAAACCGCTGGGAATACAAACTTGAAATTTTGGCAGTAGGTGCCTTTTAGATTGTAGACATTCACTAAGAAAGAGTTTTTTGATTTTTCCATACCTACAAGAATGAAAAAGAGTAAGAACGTTTGATGCAAAAAATTATTATACGGTAGGTACTAATCTTAAATTTAATATACATACTTCTGGATGATAATGATGAAAGAAATCTGAAACATACCAATTTCAGGGTGAAATTGGTATGTTTCTTTTGGAGGAAAAATACATGAAATAAATACATTAAAATATATTAATTCTGCTTACAAGTACTTTACGTACGTCACGTGACCTACACTCATTCACATTAGAATCTGATGAAGATGTTCGGAGCTAGACAATGAAACTCTTCAAATACCAATAGTAAATGACCCGAATGATGCGATCGTACATATATTTTATATGTTATTGTACAAATACAGTTCTGTTTCAATTTGGGTTTTTTCTACAAAAATTATAAATCTTTTTAAGTTTTAATTTAAACACTATTGTGTTTTTGTTCGACAGAGTGCTTACGTCATAAACAATAGATAGTTTGAAAGTGAATGTTCTTATTCCTAACTTATAATTAGTCTGAACCTTTCTCTTTAGAACATAACAATGTGATAACGTTGTGTAATTACTGTATAATATATGTTTAACCAAACAGTAATTACATTTTTCTAAATATCTAATATAAAGTTATTATATAGACCTCAAAACTCCACCAATTACTGAGCGATTTTAAAAATTCTTTTTTTTTAACACTAAAAGATATATCTTTAAATTGATTCCACAGAATTTTCATCATAATCGGTTTAGTCATTTGGTTTTTAAATCTAAGTAATTGATATAAGCTCGTCGTCCAAGTTAACGAAACACGTATTTTCCATATTTAAATCTTAATTTAGTGCACTCAAATATTTATGTCTGTGGTATTGTAACCTTTTTTACGTTAGGCTTAGGCTAACAAAAAGATTTTTGTTTAATCATCTTAAAAAAAATTAACAGTAATTTGATCAACAAGTAACCAGTTAATTCATTGATGTCAGACTGTCGCTATGTGTCTATCTTATTTATCTGTTCGTACATTACATGAAATCTACTAAACTTTAGTACAGTAATCTTTAAAATCAACATATTCATACACATTTAAATATAATTAAGGCGATATAAGGGCGTGTACTTTCAACTTAGTTAAGCCGGAACGCAGCCCAGTTTCATGTAATTGCATATATTATTTAACTTGTTGCTAAATATACGTTATATATAAGGAATATGTGTGTGTATCCACACCCTTAATGTATACAGCTGCTTAAGATGTAATAAACTAGAGACCGCGCCAACCTCTGACTTTAGTTCTTCTTGTTGTTCTTATGAACGCATCACACTCAAGTCTCAACAGTCCCTATTATGGTATTATGATCCTGTGTCGGGGTTACGGAAACACATACACCACAAGCACAAACACACAGACCACGGCAAACATCCGTATGATAAATACAGACGTTTGTCGTAAGCGGGGATCGAATCTGCGACCGGTAGCGCTTTAGTCAGTTGGGAGTGACCACTGCGCCAGCAATATTTAAAACTTAAAATCGCTTGGTCGTTACATCGGAAATAGGAGAGTTGGTACGTTTACTTGAGTTAAAATTTTTGAAGATATTCTGCTATATACATTTATTGTGTTACTTATATAGGACGTTTTAATATTAATTACGGTCCTTTAAATGGGGTTTTTTATTAGTGTAACACAACACATTCCGCATAAAAAATCCTTTTTTTTTAATCTTCAGTAAATTATTTTTTTTATAATCTAACATCTTATACATGACATAATCTGCGAAGTCTAATGTTCAAATTGCTCTTACTTCGTCATGAATAAGAGTCGACAGGTTGATGTTCCAATCACAAAATTCATGAACTAAATTCAAATTTCACTAGCCAAAAAAAAAATGTCTTTTATACGGACTGCAATGTATTCCACGTAAAAAAAAACCCCATTTGAAGGAACGTAATGGCTAGTCGAATATCCTATTTATATAGTTATTATTTTAATAAATATCAATTATGCTAACGCTAATAAAATGTCCAACACATCCAGTTCTGACATCCTGTATATTAAAAAAAAATCACAAATGTATTACTGCCAACGAAATTAAAATAAAGGTTCAATTAAAAATAATGCAACCAAGCAAGCAATATGGTTCCTATAGGCCATTAAAACCGGCAAGACTTAATTACTTCACAAACAAAGACAACGAAACATAAAGAACCATTAACAGATCTAAGCAAAAAGATAATTAACAGCGAACAATTAAAGCGGAGAGCGGATTATTTGAATAAACTGCTTTAAAATGAAATAAATCTGTACCAAAGATGATACAAAAACTACTAAGCGAGTCGGTCTTTAGAGTTATTAATCTATATATGTATGTAAAAATCAAAACTGAGACATTTACAGACTAATCGATCAACGCATAACTGAAACTGCTGGGTTTAGAAACATGAAATTTTGCACAAACACTCCTTACATAATGTGTGCACTAATTTTAAAGGATTTTTGAAAATTGTATTTAATTCCTAAGTATTCGTGGGTAAAGCTGCGGGGAACTGCTACAAAACTTTGTTTCTGAGATACATGCGCTTAATTTTCATGTCGTATGCACGCATGCTACGCACCTCTCGGATAGGATGTCATCTACATCCTAGGTGGTTTAAAGCGAACGATTGCGATGCGATGCTAATTCAAAGCGATACGGCACGACGCGACGACTTGTTCTACGTGCGCGCTAGATCGCCCTCAACTGAACATATAAAAATCGCGGTCACCGTATTTTGCGCCGTACCACACCACACTCTGCGTTCATATGTCACGTTTGTTACTTCAATTGCTGTCAAGTAATTGTAATGTAATCTTTGCTCCGCACCGCGCCGCATCGCGTTCGCTCACGTACGACACCAGCTTGGCACTTTGGTCGCATCAGACTCTGGACTGTGAAAACGCGAACAAAAATATTCATACTATGTTCATGGACGTATACCATAGTATACGACTTACTGATACTTAATACATTGAACGAATGGCAATGACAAAAGTTTATATACTTTCTAAATAACTGAGATTAGAATTTAGAATCATACCATCTTACTGCGTAATTCCGAATCAAAACTAGTTTATCTTTGTACATTTTGAACTTCGAATTTGGAATACTTATAATTAAAATTAATTATTGTCGAATTTAATCCACTCGGCGACCACTAGCTATGTGTAAATTTTCAATCTCACTTAGCCTCATCTGCAAGTTCTTACAAAACTTCATTTTCTGATCGCGTCATAATTCATCAAGAAGCAATTTGGGAGTCACAAATGAAAATTAAACGAGGACCCGAAAGAATACGTCAGCGATAATTATTCCGGAACGAATGATGACTGATCTGTTGACTAGTTGGGCAACTTGTTGGGCAGTTTTCATACTAACATATAAAGTTGAACAGTTTGTTTATTTGAACGCGCTAATTTGAATAAATATCAGTTCAATTTAAATAAATATTTGGTCTAAATAGCCTATTTGTAAGGAAATATATCTAGTATACATATATAAAAACCAGTATTTGCCTGATTGTTTGTATGTTACGCGCTGCCATGCCGTTTGTCCAATTGTAATAAAACTTTGTCAACTTATTGTTTGTACTTGTGCGAAAATTATAGGCATAGTATAATTAACTGCCGAGATGGTCTAGTGGTTAGAACACGTCGATAACAAACGATGATTGCGGGTTCAAACCCTGGCTAGCACCGCTGATTTTGCAAATGGTAAATTTGTTTCTAAACTCATCTTTGAAGGAAAACATCGTGAGGAAACCTGCATGTGCCGAAAGAAATTCTGATACATGTATATCCGCCAACCCGCAGTGGAGCAGCGTGGTGAATTAAGCTCTAAAACCTTCTCCTCAACAGGAGAGGAGGTTTTAGGCCAGCAGTGGGATATGTATAGGCTGTTACTTTACTTTACTTTTACAATTAACTATATGTAGGTGACGCACGTGTCGTACCAATAAATGTATTTTACATTAACGGAAGCGAAGTTGTAATTAAATAACACAAAGTATAATATAATATTTCTTTAAAACAGGAAATAATGATAGACTTTGGTAATAAAGTTTGTTATAAGCTGTAGATAATAGCGCAAATGCAGTTATGGTTTCATATATGTTAGTTAATTTACTTCAATTGAACGTGGAATAGAATATAAACATCGGCTTGCCCACGTGACTTCGTTCTTGTAAATATTTTTATTGGGATATACATTTTTGACATTTTCATAAAAATCTAAATATTCGTAACTAGCGGCCCGCAACAGCTTCGCCTGGGTTTCATAAAGACTTACAACCCCCACTTAACCCACTTGGGAGTAAAATTTTTAAAAATGCATCGCCATTTTACATCGGTACATTGGTACATGTGCATTTCGTGTTTCTTACTTTGAAAATGATGGACTTCATACATGAAATTCATACAGCATAAAAGGTATCAACTGCCAATATAAATGACAGAAATGTTTTATACAAACTCGAGAAATACTAGCTGTGCCCGCGACTTCGATCGCGTGGACTATATGACGCTTAGCATTTCTCATGCAAATCAAGGCTCTAGTCTGCGGTGTCTCTCAAGATAGGAGATTTTTTTTATTAAATGAAATAAATAAAACTTTTAAAATCTACGAGTGAAAGTCCCGTCAAAATTGCTCTAGCCTTTAAAAAGATTAGTCGGACAAAACAGACAGAAATTTTAACTTGTTCCTATGCATTTAGTGTAAAGCTGTTTATTTGAAATTACACTTAAATTACATTTTTTTTGTATGGATAAAAATCCGCACTTATCTAATCACGATTCACGATACGTTTTCCCCATGCATTGTAAACTCTCAATGACTTTTCCATTTCTTGTTAGTAACAAGATTCCGCGGTTAAATCCGTTCAACATTTCACACGGGCTGTGAAACCAAAGAGCATTACGAGTATAACTAGAATACTTATTATGTTTTTTCATTTATGCTCCGAGATGAAAATACCAGATATTACTTCAGTATTTCAATAATAAAAATTAAATTGGATACTGTGTTTATGATTAAGGGTTTTAGTTTTTAATTTTTCTCGTGGTTTTGCGTTTATGTATAGTAGTTATCTGGATCCGAATGACATACATACTTATGAAATATTAGTAACATTTTTCGATTTTCTAAAACTTATTATTCTGTCTGGATATTAAGATGCGCGTGCCATCTATATATATACTATATCTACAACCTTCTCGCAAATAAAACAATATATTGACAACGTTGTGTCGCAATTAAATTTAGAAAAGAAAGAACTTTGTTAATTAGACAAATAATCCCCCATATACAAACACGAGCAATTATATTACCTCTAATGTGACCAAAACCTTATTAGCAGAGCTAGAAACCAGACAAAAACCGCTGCACCATTCAGTCCAGCCATTCATTATCCAGTCGAGCAACTGATCGGGCGACCGGTCGAACGACGAGCTCGATTCGACGCTGTATTTAATTATAATCAAAGGGAAATTAAGAGATCCGTCAGCATATGTGACAATGACATATTGTTCTAAAGATACGTTTTCATTCTTTCCGTACAGTTATTAAGCGACTGACCCATAAATAACATTACCCATATAGTTCACGCGTTTGTAGGTTTATATCGCAGGCTCAGTTTAAAGTGACCTAAATCAAAATTTAGTTATTTATTTTTATCAAAATCATAAATTGTTAACGACAGAATTATATTACATTAGTTTCACACAGATTTTAATTTCTGTCACATTAATGCGATATGTAGATATACAAGTCCCTTTTATTGTGACCGCCTGCTGTCTAACAGCTTGACCGATATTGAAATGTAATGTCATTAGATTCCTATTTCGCCCCGGAATGTCATACGTAAAAAATGAGTGACGTCAGCAAAAAATCAAAATGGCAGACATTAATTGTCAATACTAGGCAAACGTGATCCCTTTTACCTAAACAGATGCATATTTATAATAATTATAGTATTTTTTTACTTTTTCTTTTGCTGTTATGCGAAGTAAATGAAGTAGCCATTATGTGTATCGTTTTTAAATTTTTGGGTTTCGTACCTTATTATTAGGCCTTCACTGTCCGTCTGTCTGACGGTTTCTCAGCGAACAGTGTATCTCATGCACCGCAAAAGATAGATATTGAAAGAGTGGATTGGAATTTCCACAGAGTGTATTTTAAATGCTGCTTTAATAATAGATAATAATAACTCGTTAAGTGCGAAGCAAACATTTTAATTTTTGACATATTGTTAAACGGGAATTACTCTTGTAGGCTTTACGTAACAGACATAAAACAACTCCGAAACCTGGTAACGGTTACCTTATTATTATTACTGTTACCACTCACAGCTTATGTAACTGTGATGCCAAAAATGAGGCAGTGACAGTTAATTCTTTCAGGTGTAAAGCAATGATATAAAATTTATGTAAACCTGACGAAAATATCTGAGCAAAGTTACAAGTGTAATTCTTGCCTTAGATTTGAAACAGTTATCGCTTAACATCGTTATTGTCACACTCAATTACGCGCTGTAATATAATGTAATCTATCCAATCAGATCGCATTAGGTTCACGTTATCTAATGACATTATCCAATCATAGTTAAGTACTCTTGAATATAGATAACCTAATAAATAAATCTTTATATTATAATTGACGTGAATAAAGTTTACTTAATACGAGCTTTTTATTGAAGTCCTAATTAAATAAGGCTTTTTATTGAATAATTTTATTTACTTATACAAGTTATTTTCGAGATAGATAATTTATACAAAAACGTATTTCATCAATAACTAATTTTATATTAGAAAATTATTATAATTTCTAATATAATAATCTATAAATCCTAATAATAATCAATACAACAATACAAATTACTTAGAGCCAATAAAATAATAAAATCTAACACAACGATTCAATACACCAACATAATCTCCAATCCTTCAAGCGAAGGCCGCTAAATCTTTTATCGCGATTTCTCCCGGCTTACTTCACTGAATTTCCCCTGGTTCTGTCTCGTCCCTGGAATAATATTACGACACTAATCGCTTTATCTCTGCCGGAACTGGGTGCAAATACCCCGCAGTTATGAAGCAAGGAAGGGACGACATCTACTAAAAATCTTTGTCCATTGAACAATTCAAAATAGTTTAAGATTATTATAAAATATGACAAAACACAGTCAGTACAGTTATTTCTGCTGAAAACAATGAAACGACTCCTTACGTAAAATACTAGCAAAATGTTCAATTAGTAAAAGCGTTTCATTATTACATTAGGCGCCAAATTAAACTAAACTAAACTTTATACTAATTTGATATCTCACATATCTTACTGTAAATAATGGTTTAACAATATATAGTGTTAAAAGAGGTTTTTTATTTAGTACCGGAATATTTCCTAAAATATTAGGCTAAAGTAAATCTATGACGGATGTTTATAATGGACACAGTTTCTAATAGACACTGAAAAGACGGTCTTAATAAGGTCACGCTAAAATATCCTTATTCGGTTGTCATACAGAGTCTTTGAGGTCAAGAAAATTACTCCTTCCTTTCCTACTTTTATATTATTTCTAAAACATGTAACGGTGAAATCTGATTACATTTTTTTTATTTACAGCAAATTTACGCCACGCCCGTGCCTCAAATTGCTAAAATATCGGACGTGCTGACCGGCCAGGGTCCCCCATTCCAAGCAGCTATCGCAAGCCACCTTTATTCCCCTGTGTCAATCTATCAACCCAGGGTAAGTGAAAGGATATCTTTAATCGTTTATAACAGTTATCAAATAACAACATAAAAGTTAATTGTATTACAATTTTTTTTGATCTATCAATAACTAACATACAATAACTTAATTCAAATAACTAGTTGTAACATAACGTATACATAATTATAGCCATCTGATGTATATAATTAAATGTTCTGATGTATATAAGCTACATTATTGTAAAGTTCCATTAAAATCCATTCAGTAGTTTCTGCAGGAAAGATTAACAAACATCCATATATCCAAACATTCGCATTCATAATATTAGTAAGAATTAATCAAAAATAACAAAATGTAAAAATATTTATTTCTTATTTTCAGCTTGGATCTCCCACGACATATGAAGTATCAGCACCCGTTCCTTCCCAGCTAGCTTACACGGAACACAGGCTCTCAGTACCGTCAAATGCTCTTCAATACTCTCAAAAATCACCTCTATCAAAGCCAATTATCGCCAATTACAACCAACCTCAAGCCTACATCCAACCAGCGTACGAACAGAACTTGGTTCAGCTTCAACCAATTTATCAACAAAGTCCAATCAACGGCCATCCACAAAACCATTATCAGCCACTCCAATACAGCCAGCCACAAGTTTACAACCAACAGCACTTACAATACTTACAAGAACAACCGGCTCAACAAAATGGAATCATATATGCTCAACCAGGACAGCCAAGTCAGTACCAAAAACAACCTGAACAGAGAGAACTAAAGAGTCAACCAGCCGCAGCGCAAATCATCGAAAAACAACAAATTATTCAACAGGTATATTTCCTAAATGATATCGTTTCGCACATAATTATTTTAATCGTTGACAGACACGTTGGCGCAGTGGTCACTGCAACTGACTGTAGCGCTAACGGTCGCGGGTTCGATCCCCGCTCACGGCAAATGTCTGTATTGGCTATACGGATGTTTTTCGTGGTCTGGGTGTTTGTGTCAGTGTTGTGTATGTTTCCGGACCCCCAACACAAGGTCACAAGATCTTAATGGGGGCCGTTGAGTGTGATGCGTTTATTATTATTATTATAATTATTTTAATCTTAAATGGATTCGACGTAATTTCGTTTTCAATATCTTGTCAATCAAAGGAAATAACGTACTCGTACAAAAACTGTATGAATTGTTTGGTTTAATAAATTCGAGAGAATGAAATGATTGATAATTGAAAATCTAAATTACATAATTATGTACAATCTAGTATTATTGTTAATTTAGAATTAATGGAGAGTGATTATCACTCTCTCGATCTCTCTTTCTCTATTATTATTATTTTATTAAAAATATTCCTGTGTGATTGTGTATCTGAAAATTACATTAAAATACACTTAATAATTTAGGTACAAGTTATATACAAACGAAGATATTATTTAAAGATGTAAATAAAATACGAACTGTTAATTTATTACAGGATTACAACGATAAACAGCAAAACGCTCTCAGCTACGCAAGATTCACTTTCAATCAAGCAGCGCCATCTCACGAACCGCCTCAAATACAGGAATCCGTATCGCCATCTCCACAGCCGATAGCACAACAAGAACACCAACAATTGCTCCAACCCCACCCACAACAATATGCAGTACACGCACAGCCAATAGCTCAAATAAACTACCAACTCCAACATCCAACCCAACAAGCACCTCAACTACAATTGAAAGCACAAGAACAAATCCAACAGCCCAAACCCCAACAAATCCAACAGCAGCAAGTTCAATATCAAGGACACCAAGAAGCCCAGCAATTACAGTATCAAGGACATCAGCAAATTCAGCAACCATTGCAATATCAACAACCCCAAATCCAATATCAGGAACCGCAATACGTTTTTCCACAACAGCTACAACAAGTTCAACCATTATCTGATCTACATCTTCAACCTCAACCCCAGTATCAAATTCAGCCCCAACAGTATCAATTACCACAAATCCAGCCCCAGCTGTTCAATGTGGAAAAACCTGATGTTCTATCTAAACAATCGGTTCCTCCAAGGCAATTGTTTTACAAACAGCCCTTTCAACAACAGCTGATTCAACCTCAAGCTATTCCGCAAGCACAAGATTTGAGCTACAAAAATCTTCCAGTGTTACCAACATTCCCTCCTGTTCAATACTTTGGCAAATTCGCTCATTCAATCTTCAGTAACTACCAGCATTAATATCTTCTAATCTTAATTGTAAATGCTATTATTTTTCAAGACTTAGTTCTAAGTTTGATCATACTTAAAATTTCTTTTTTATTGACAGTCTTGAATAATGTAGTGTATGTATTTTATCTTGTAAATATTAAATCGGTACCAAAAAGGCGTAAAGCATAGTACCTTCTGCTCTTTATTTAATTGTTTATCTTAATGTGTTGTGATTGTTGCTTATTTGTTGTTTCTTCATTGGTATCATAAATTAATTTGAGATGTGAATAATTTAATATTGTATGAAAGTATAATTAAGTGTTTTATGATCTGTGATGCCATATGTTAATTGCTTCTTAACTTTCTCCTTGTAAAATATTATGATAGGATAATAAAATATATTTAAATATGAATATTGTGTTTTTACTTTGTGTGAAGTATGTTAACGACTTTGGCGTACTTCGTGGACATAAAATTAGATAAATTTGCGGCCAAACGTGTCTTGACATTTATGGCTGCTGCTCCACTCATATGAGTCGTAAGATGATCGTTATATAGCCTAAAACCTTTTAAAATTACAAATTTAAAATATATCTCATTAAATAGGCTTTTAAAGCACTTAAATAGTCAATTTGCACATAAGTCCTTTTAGATATAACGTTACCACCTGTTCGAAATGTCTGCCGAAATAAATCAGCTAGAAATTCGACAGTTACTCTTATAATTTTCTTAATAAATATACTATGTAACACGAAATTAATTTTTCAAATTAAAAAGGTAGTTTTTTTATAACTCCATTCATACGAACAAACGAGCTTTAAGGCTTTATGTATTTAAATAGAGATTCAAATTAATTTGCAGACTAAAGCTTGTATTATGAACTCAAATAATTTTTAACGTAACATATTCAGTGTATTAAAAACTTAACCATTTCCATACTTTATGAAAGCATCATAAAAGGAGATCTTTCCAAGTAATAATTCGTCAAAACGGTCCTATCATTTTGGACCGTAATCAGCAAAATAGTTGCTTCAATGAAAATACTCCGCACGCATTCTCGGGGTCCGAACTTGGAGCGAGATAACAGAACCCCCTCGTCCTTACTTTACAACGACCACTTCATGTAGCGTTCACTTTACTGTCGCACTTGAAAGTGTTTAAAAAATATTTTATACAGAACTCTTCTTCGTGAAGGGCCTCTCCGAGTAGCGAAGGTTGGTCGTCAGTTCAGCATCTTTCGCTGTCCTTTGCGAGGCAGAAAAGACAGGCGACACTCGCAATTTCAGTCTGTCCTTTGATGTAACGAAGTTATGACTTATTGCTATGACTGACACCTCTTTGACCGACAATTCCTATTATGATGAGTTAGAGAAGTTAATATCTTTCATGTCTAAGCACGTGCCCGAGATAAGGTACTTTTTGCTTTTTGTCGATCTGAAAACGTTTGCGTTTTTGGTTGTATAAGCAACTGGTTCGGACTAATTTTTTAAATCTTAATCAGAACATGAAATATTATGACAGTTTTTGTTCTATTTTTTCCTGTCAAAACTCCTCTTTTAACTTTCAAAATATTACATATTTTAAGATATTTCAACAACAGTTAATCAAAAAATGATTTTAACACACAATCGTCTGCGCTTCAGTCGGCTGCAGCAACGCCAACCTGTGTGTCATTTACAATTAAGGATGTTACAATTTGAACATGACTGTTTTTGCTTATGACAATTACCAAAAAAAAAACAATTTTTTTGCGATAATTACATTTGTACGTTTTACTATCGAGAGCGACATAAAACAACTCTGTAACTTGGTAATATATACGTTGTAAATAGTTATGAAAGCTAAGTGCTATCAAAAATAAGGTACCGACAGAAATAACTTATGCAAATCCTTATGAAAGTCTAAGAGCAAAACTTATAAGTATTATTCTCGCCTTAGAGTATCTCTTTATATAGGAACCATCTAAAATAAAAATGACGCACTTTAATTTGTGCAAATTAAAATGATACAAGTTACTTTTACACTAGACTAAACGGGTCATAGGAGGACATGAGGATGAGATCAAAATATGCCGATGCTAATTGCACGCGACCCTTTTACGACAATAGGCCGAGCTCCCCCGAACGAGTATTGTATGTCTGAGGTAATTTTCATCCTTATAACTTTACTAACTTTAATTTCATGAACTTTTCTTTAGGAAATGTAGGACGAGATGATCTTTTTAAATGATATGGATTAACAGTCTTAAGAGGCATTTATTATAATTTTCAATGTGCAATAAGCTAAATTGTTTAATTTAAGTGATTTTTACTCACATAAACATTTGGATGAGGGTAGGAGTAGACATGCTTAGAAAATAAATTGATAAATGTATTTTTCCTAAGCTTTGACTTTTAATATTTCATCAGGACAATATCAATAGGGGTTTATCCCAAAACTATAATAAATAAACGATATCCACGCACCATGGGAAGCCTTTTTAAGGCAAATATCTATTCAAAATTCAAATGGACCTCAAACATTTGACAATCGACCCTAAATTCCAACTTAGTGGCAGGGCCTTATTGTTACATTTGTAAAAACAATATAAAGTTTCCTTAAAGTACATATTTTTTAAATAATTAAAACTTTAGAGTGACCGGCCTCCAGTGGAACTAGTTTTTGTAATAAGGAAACTCACATGTTGAAGCGGGTTACGCAAAGGAAACCGCAACATCAGATTACGACAAATGCCTGCATGTCAATAATATATTATTACCATAGACTATATATTACGTTCATACTCTTTGACGTTAAAAATCTATACCAAAGAACTTTTACAAGCTCGTCAAATGACTTCAAAGCTACTTTTGACTTTTTTTTCCACATAGGAAATCTTCGAAAAGATACCCAATTCCTGGGGGGAGATCGGGTTATGTTGAGATTTGTATCCACTAATTTAACCCACTTTTTTAATGCTATTTGTGAATAAAAAACTATGCAAAAAAATGAAAACTTCAAAGAAACATGTTTTGAATATTATTCACTTAGCACAAAGAAATGCTAATTTTATTCAAATTATACGGTAAAAACAACCTATTAAATTTCGGCACGCTCTTCTGACTTTTACTCGATTATATTATTTGATTCACAATTTTTTAAGTCCTTGTATAATCCATTTATTCATTAATATGAATACTTTCCTGTGATATTTCTAATCAGTACAGTCATGTGCATGTACAGAAGGGGGGGGGGGGGGGGGGTAAGGGGTCCTGATTCCCCCCTTAGTATATGACTTACTTTTACTTAGTACATTGGACGAATAGCAATGGCAATGGTTTATATCGTTTCGGAATACCTGAGATTGGCAATTAGAACCATACCATCTAGGGACTTAGCCCCCATTTTTCTCATTTTTTCAAATTTCCAAAAATAAATCCAATAATTTATGCAAACATCATATGAGACTCAAAGATGGTAATGTAAAACTTTTGAAAGAGAACTTTATAAAATAAACATAGTCTAAAACTGAAAATAAAAAAAAAACACAGACAATCTATACGTTAGCACAATTTCAACGAGTCCCAACACAATACTTCTGATGTGAGTTGATGAGGAGCTGTTTATCCTGCTGATTCCAGATAATGCTACAACAGCAGTTCAAGGTCACGTAACTATGTTATTTCAGTATCATTAAAATCTCAGTACAGTAAAATTCGAATCGATCAGACCAGAAGTGGCTCAAATCCTTTCAACAACCATAAAAGAGCTGATAACCTTAAAACGTCTGAACAGAACTTCATAACTTAGAGCTTTGTGGCTACTATGAGGGTGAAATAAGGATTTTAAGTAGAGGAAATCGCGGGAAGTAGGGGCCAACTAAATTAGGTATAATGTACACTTTATCAAAATTTTGGTTATCTCATAATAACCGAGTCCTTTATAACACCCAGTAACATTCTTAACAAAGTTTATAATTTTGCTTGTTTGAGAGAGTTTAATAACTACGCTTTTGAAACTTAAAAACTTAAACTTCTTAAATATAATATATGTTTTTATCTTATGTTTTTTTTTAAAAAGGATCACCGATTTCGAACGCACGAAATACACAATTACTTTTATTTCAGTAATTTGGATTTTAAACAGACGTATGGCTATTAAAAAAAAGAATTAACCAAATCTGTTCTTCCCTTTTTCGAGTAATCGATAAACATACATAAAAATGTCTGATGGATTGAGAACCTCCTTCTTTTTTTGAAAGGCGGTTAAAAAGATAAATATTTAACAAAATATACAGTCATAGAACTACTGAAGAGTTACTTAACATGCAGAAGAATTTACATCCAATACGATAAAATTTTTACGTATTTGATGTGATTTTAATTTATTTGTGTTTCACATTTTTTCGCACAATACTTGATAAAATTTACTTCTATTATTCTGAAATATTACAACATTATATTTTATTTATAATTCAATCCGTAAAACATCGATATATCTAAAACCCTACTTAGGAGTTTCTATTTATTACCAATTTCAGGGTCACTCCTTTATGGTCCTAGAACCTCCAGACCTCTAAATCCGGTCCTGCAAGTAAGGTTGCTTCAAGATGTTATGTTACCATAAACTATTAAATATTTGCGTAGGTTGCAAATAAAGGTAATTTATTTCCATTAATTCCCATATCAAGATTCTATATTCTCTACTACGTAGTCCTCGCGGTTCCACTCGTATTTAAAATCGGTACATTTTTTACCGGCAACTAGCGTATTATATATAGCGATCTCTACTAAACTTAGTTAATCAGAAAATTGTATAAGAATTTCATCAAGATCACCCGCTTCGATTTTGAGTCCATAAGAACAAGGAACGTTTATTTTTATATAAAGTTGAATATAGAAAGAAATGAGTTTACTTCAAATTAATTTATAAAAACCTTCGATTACAGTAAAATAACTTTAGTAGAGTCAAATCTTATAGAAATGGTCAAATCAGCATACGATACTCTGAATAATGACTTCAACGGAAATGGCATAAACGTGTAATCTATAGTTGGATGCTGATAAGCAATAATGTGTTAACTCATAAAAAATCGAAATCGGATATATTGATGTATTTTGATACTGCATCACTTATGTAACACGTTTAAAAAAATTAAGTCTTATAAACTCAATAGGTACGGAAAAAAAATCGTAATTAATTGTCATTTCATATGCGTTCCATATTTTGCAATTTAAACAATAATCTCAAATATTTAAAAAACTTTTTATTAGACAATATATTAAATATATCGATGAGCTTTTAATTCATTACAACCTTTATCAAACTAGGAAAGAATTGATGGATATATACTTATTCAAACAGATTTATTAAGAATAGGTTTGACAACATTAGATGCCATTTTCTCTAAATGAAGTCCCTGTGGCTTGACACAGTATTGCATATCAGCGTCCACATAACAACTACTATTCCAATTAGAAAAATCAAGTCATTCTACATTCTGTTCAAAAGCTTTTGGCTTTATAACCTCAAACGTTGTAACTCATATCGAAGCGAACACATCACATTCAAAAACTTTACGTGGTATGATTTGGCGGGTATTCAAATGAGCTGAACTGAGCTGACCTCCGGCGACTCGGCCTTTCCTTTCCTACTCCGATTAGAGTTTGTTTAAGGTTTTGGCGAGCGAGGTCGGTTTTGGGCCTAATAAAGCCAGTTTTAAAGGCTGAAGTCATGTATTGCAAGGTTTGTGTGTAAATGTATCATATTAATGTGATTCCGAGTTTACGAACAATCTTAATTAGATGTAATCTTTGTATGATTTGTTTGTTAGTCGTTTAATTGTTTAAATTAATAACTGTACTAATATTATAAAGGAGTATTTTTGTTTGGTTCATTCTATGTGCGTGGGTAGTCTCTGTAACTTTTAAAACAATTTTAAAAAATATTTCATTGATATGAGGCTATATTATTTTTTGACAAAAAAAGCTCGCAAACGAAAAGGCGAAGACCTGATTTTAAAATCACCACCGCCCGGAGATTTCCATAATCAAGAGAGTGGGAAATGTGTTGCCAGATTAAAAAAATAAGGGATGAAAAGAAAAGAAATGGTAGAGGGAGGGGCTTCAAGTTCTCTCACCTCACTCACTCTGTGAGAAACGCAGCTGTATTGGCTATTTCACGCCGATGTGAGAGCGAAGTACTGTGCCAGGCGAGCCAGCCCGAGCTGTAGTCAGTGAGCTATAGCTAGGTTCTAAATCAGCTACTAGCTGTAGGTACCTAGTAACTAATTATATAAGAATTTACGTTAGATAAAATAGTACTTAATTAGTACTTAATAATACTTAATACTTTTCCGTGCCTTCCATGCGTAAGGTGGTCTTTGTCCAATTGTCTAGTGGACAAATACTTTTTTTTAAGAATTATGTTTTGATAATTATTAATTAAGAGTGTTGTATAAAAAGGCAATCAAATTCAAAAAACCAATTCTGAAATTAACTATAAGAGTTTTTCTAAGGTAACATACATTACGTATTGAGAACCTCCTCTCTATTGAAGTCGGTTAATAAACAAGTATACTAATTCTTCAACCTTATAGATACACTTTGAAACCCGACATTCTGAACTGTAAACATTTATTTACTTAAGTTTTTTTAAATATTATACTGTAATATTTAGTAAAAAACTAGCCGTTTCCCGCGTTTTCGCCCGCGTTAATTTGTGGAAAAATTATATTTATATATAACTTCCCCAGTTCAATCGGATATTGTTCACTATTCAATTTTGTTTCTTATGTATGAATAAAAATTCATAAAATTTTCAAAATAAAAGTAGCCTATGTTACTTCCATAACATTAGCAATCTACGAGTGAAAATCCCGTCAAAATCGAACTAGCCGTCTCAGAGACAGACAGAATTAGAAAAAATTAAAAAAAAAATGATTTTTTGATGTCAGTACCGCATATACTTTCATATATACATTTAGTGAAAAGCTTGTTATTTGAAATTACAAATAGACAATTCAATTTTATTTATCTGTATAGAATCCATCACTAGCAGAAGATAAAATAAATTTAAATAAAATAAACAGTCAATATCAAAATTAAAATATGTTTTTAGGAAATGTTATAAATCAAAACACAAATACACGAAATTTGAAAAATGTCTTTAATATTTTACAATTTTTTCGACAATTCGAGTACAGTCTATGCATATCATAAGACTGTTAAAAATATTGTCAGTATATGATATATATGAAATTTTTATGTTCTTATTTTTTATATACTAGCTACCCCTTGCGGTTTTACTCGCGTTTATTGTTACTGCTTCGCTCGTATGAGTCGTAGCGTGATGTAATATAGCCTATATCCTTCCTCGATAAATAAACTATCTAACACAAAAATAATTTTTCAATTCGAACCAGTAGTTCCTGAGATTAACGCGTTCATACAAACAAACGAACTATTTAGCTTTATAATATTAGTATAGAATCATATCTATATAATGCCCTTATTTTATATTTATATATCATAATAATTTCCTTACAAGTCATGTCCGCGGATGGTGGCAAGAATGTTAGCAGCGTTTCCAATTTGAATCGTAATTCCAAATCTTTGGCGATCAATATGCTCATTATATATTTATTAGCCTGATAATACAATTGTTAAAATTTTGTCTGCTTGTCACAAACAACAAACTAATCTTGGTTCAGTTTGCGTGTTAATCTTAATAGTTGTATCATATAAAATATGCCAAATCTTCACTTTGTCCGCGGATGAATTCTCATCCCCTATTTCACCCCCATTAAGGATTCATTTTCACTTCACAAAGTAGCCATATCCTTCTCCAAGGCCCAATCTATTTCTATACTAAAAAACATCGAATTAGGTGTGACAACGTAACCAATGGAGACACAAATAACCTTCCATTTGGAGTTTATTGCAGTCGGGTAAAAAAAAAACATCCCGTTATATTCAATTCTTCTTAAATATTTAAATTAGTACAAAAAGTAGGTTTTGGTCGACGTTGATTAAAAGTGACAAGATCTACGAGACAAACGTAATAAATTTCGCGATGACCCTATGACGGTATTAGAATATAATATTAATGGCCGTGCCTTATTTGAACTCGTAACTTCTAACTTATTTATAAAACGATTCATTAATGTTCGGCCATTAGAATGACGATTTTAAAACGGCGGAAATTGCACTTGTGAGTTTTATTCTCATTATTGGAATAAAATAATCCTGTAGCCTTGAAAGACTTACTTAGGTAGCCCTGCAAACGGGAGGGGCAGTAGATGCGCATGATGCAAGAGCTTTTGCGACCTCTTCATTTGCGTGCTTAGGACGACCATCGCAGAGTTTTTAGTGGGTTCTTTACTTAACTTAACTTCAACTTCGTCTATCTCCTCCCTCAGGATTATCTTTTCGAAGATTTCTTCTTTGTTTGACATACAATAAGAAATTAAAAATTGATCTATTTAAACAGAAAAGCTAACATTTCCAAAATCCATTTTTAAGGCCCAGTTAGTTTCTATCCCAGTACCGATAACTAAGTACCTAGGACCTAGGTTACAATTACCTAGCTATATAAATCGCTGATTTAATAGCTCGATTAGTTTCAATACCGGCTCGCTTGGTTTCATTGCAGTGCAGACAAACAGCCTGACTGCCTGCCTCGTCTTATAAACACATTTAGTGAGTTAGTCGGTTAGTGGCGGCTACAGCCTTAGTGCATGTGGATTATTGGATTACCATCTCGATAAACAAGGTAACGACTACATTAATACTAAGATTGTTGTTATTGTTCGTAATTGGAATTCGTTTTTTTTTTAAATTGGCAAACGAACAGGCGGGACACCTGATGTTAAGTATAATAATTTATTTATTTACCGATAATAATTTATATTTTCCTCTCCTTATGCACTACAATTAATATATAAAACAATAAAAAAACACTATAAACATAATTCCTTAAATTTTCTAATTATGATCAAATTTATAAGGAGTGCGTCGACACCTGTCCTGAGATACCTCGAGTTACAGGTGTGTTAAGTGATCACTGCTGCTGACATTTATGGCACCAGACGAGCTGCAAATTGCAGCTTTAAAATCAATAAGGAACGATTGGAAGCAGGAAGTCAGCTAAGTCAGGAATGGAAAAGGGTCATAGGCGTGTTTAGTTTTTAATGTTGATTAGTTTTTTTATTGCCATTGATGTTTTTAACCGACTTCAAATGAGGACATGTCTGTTTTGAATTTTTGTGTATGTATTGCGCTATTGCTGTTTATTGTGAACCAATTTTGATTTTTTTCATTATGTTATATCTTGAAGCATTGCATATTATTTTTTAAAGTAATCAACATTAAATATTTGATTATGTAAAAACCAACATCAAAAAGGACAAATTCTCATTTCGTGGCGTATGTTTTTTTTAAGTTCGTTACCTTAGGACTCCGTAATTTCTTAGCTGTTTTGAAAATTCTTTTCTTATTTGAAAGAGCATACTTTCGATTGGCCTCATAGAATTATCATCAAAATCGGATCAATAGCTTTTTTTTAATATAGATTATTTAATGTGAGAGCAATTAATTATTATACAATACAATAGAGCAAAGTCGTTTTAAATAATGTATTTAATATTCCATATCCCATCCATATGAGTAATTTTTATTAATTTGCATTGTTATTAACAAACGAATCCGTCTATGGCTCCATAACTGTTTTGTTCTAGATATTAATGTGGTACAGATAACATTATGTAATATGTATTTTATGTAATATATCTTACTAGTGCTCGCCCAGTGATCGAAATTCGTCCAGAATTCATGTAAATCTATACACAATTTAACCAGACTTTAACAATAAACAAAAGAGTATATATGTGTGTGTGTGTTAAATACATGGTAGTGTGTGTAATAATTTTTTATGTATAGTTTAACAAAAATATTAGCATTCCTCTCTCCTTCTCTATGTATATATAAACAATAAGTAAGCAAATTTTCATACTCCTCCATCCACGCAATTCTCATAAAAATGAGTTTCATATTTTTCTTAATAAATGAAAGTAATTAATACGTATGGCATCCAAGTAAATAAAATGTCAAAGTCGATTCCTTTTTCTTTAAGTCTTGTCACTGTAAATGGTCACTGCAGTATAAATTACCGTAAAAATTAAAGCAAACTTCAATCGAACTGTTTAAATATAGGTTTTTAAAATAATAAAAACCTTTTAAAATCACCGCATATTTATAGTTAAAATGTCTTTTTTTAAGTCAGTTAAAAACAGAAAGTATTTAAAATAGTAACGATCACGAGGCCGTCTTGTTACTGTCACTAGCCCGTGTTGAAACCGCATTATATACGGTACAGGTTTTATATAATACATATTTCAATGTTATGCTAATGTCAAGTATGTACTTGCACGTTATCTAGATTAAATTTGAATAAATCAATTATATTTTTGATTTACTTGTAAAAAGGATATATGTATGTATACTTATATGGCACTTCTAATTACGCTCGCTCTATGATGTTTTTTTTTTATGCTCGCTCACTAAAGTATAAAAAAAAATTAAAAATTGTATGTCCCCTCCATACCTATACAATCTCAGGTGCTATTTATCCAATTTTAAAAATTAATTTTGCATTAACAAGCCCGTTTTTATATTAAGTAGATATTATGTTAAGTTACAAACGCTTAATCGTTACTTATATTTTAATATCATAATCTGTACTAGATACTATAAAATACGGTTCTCTTAAAATCATTTCACGGAACACTACGCCGCCATCTTGGCAGAACTTATTATTTCCTTTCATAGCGGAGGAATTTTGATTGATTTCTTTCACGAAACGAATGGAGGCATAAAACTCGCGAAAACTATTTATGAGCGGTAAATAGTTTTAAAAGTTTAACAGCCTCCACAAGTCCACGGGTAACTTCCTGGTAAAGCCGATAGTTTAGACCAGTCGCATATCGTCGCACTATATGTGCTATGCTAATAATTAACATTAAAATGCTCCTTTCTTTAGAGACACGACAGAGTTTCTTGCATTGTATGTGATACCAAGTCTACGCGTACGAAGTTGCGAGTCAGTTCGTTGTTAACTAAAAGTGAACAATACTAGATATACTAAAATAAAATAAGTATGTATATTCTATTTATAAAATAATGTGTATTTATTTATATTCGCTCTATATATGATACCTCGTAACTAACAATTTTGGTAAAAATGGATTTTCTCAATGAAAACGGTATTCAAATAATTTTCTTTTATAATAATAATATTTCTTATAATATCTTAAGTCTGACTCATCGAAAAAATGAAAACATATTTATTAAAGTTATCTTTAAAAGAGGTTTTTTTGTCTCCCATGTAAAGTTCGGCTATCACATCTACACCGACGATATTGTAAGACTGTTAGTTCTAAAATTTAAATATCAAATCAATAAAATCAAAATTAACAGACTTCGAAAACAAAACAAGTAAACTAAAAAAAATATTTTCTACTACCTCTTGAAGTTGGTGAAGAAAAACATTCGAAGTAGGCGTCAAGTAAAACGTTTTACGTGTTATTTATTATATTACCTAAGTTACAATAGCTTATATCAACTGCTCATCACATTTACATAATATTGCTTTTCCCGGTACAGAGCTGTTAATTATTGAGCAGTTCTTCTGGTGTTGCACCATCAGTGTCAATTGACCACAAGCTGCTTCAATCATATTGTAATGGAACCGCAGCCCATGAAATACTTCTTATTAAGTAGATACGGTAACTATCTGTGATCTTTATCATCAGTTCTACTTCACTATATGTGGCTTTCCAAGAGTAAGTGCACGAGGCATTAAATAACATCATCAATATAATTGTGCCTATAATATTTGAAGAGTTCCCTCAATATCTCCAGCTACCCAGCATCAGATCCTTATGACAATGAGATTAATTTGGAAATATAAAATAAAAAAATAAATAAATAAAAAATCGATAAACAGACATAAAAATACATACAGCCTAACTTAGAATCTCCTCCTTATTCCAAGTCGGTTAAAACCAGATCATAATTGGTCCATTCTTACACAGACACCAACATACAAGTCAAAACAGGGTGGTCTTTTTGAGTGGAGATGAAAAAATAGTAACTGGCGCAGAGCTTATTCGAAGTTCATTACCAGTAATGCGATGACCTCATTCATCGCTTAACAAAGGATCTCTTCATTGGGTGGGGCCTTTGCCCCTTTGACCAGATCAACTAATCACCTCACACAATATTACCTTTCGAACTTGATTAAAACTGAAACGGCAAATGAGAATGGCGTCTCTAATCAAGGGCTAGAATCATTACCTGAAATTGAATACGCCGTGAGGATTCGATCCTTCGGAAAGTAATCTAAATAAGGACTTAGGTCCAATTCGTGTACACCTAGTGGGAGGTAATTGATACCCGACGATTATATTGATTAACAAAATATTCAATTCAATTCTTTATTTTGATGGCTTTTAGTAGTTATCAAAAACGTAATATAATTGTGAAAAGTTCAATTTAATTCTTTGATTGAAATGAACTTTTGATGATAAAGGTTCATTCATTCATTATTTGTTTTATGGGCAATAAAAGTTACACAAAGCCCAATCATATGTCAAACTTACGTGCCAGTGTTACCCTATATATTAATGCGTAAAACAAAAACTTGGTACCTCTTTTTTTGAATATAACGCGGACGGAGGAGTACGAATTTCAAACACATATATATATTTCATTGTTCATAAAAAATACAATAAATCAATAAAAAAAACATAACATTCACTACCATGTATATGACACACACACGCATTTTGACTCTTTTGTTTATTGTTAAAATCAGTGGTCAAATTGAGAATAATAACGATCTGTGGTCACTGTTGAAATTGATTAAAAATTAAATGAACTATGGTCGATTTCCGACCGCTAGACAACCACAAGTTACAACAAATTGACGATTCAAATTAACTCAATTCTTTAGTTAATGGCTTTTAGTTTTACCTAGGTGATAAATACCTCTTCTGTAAGTTTCCTACGGATGTTTACTTAGTTCGGAAGTTGTAGGTAATTCAGTCGCATATATGAGTGACCGAATTTTCGTCAGAGTATCTAATTATAACTGACCCGCGATTATCCTATGAATATTTTGCTAAGTGGTGTCGGAACATCGGATTTGTGGAATTATAAAATATCTGCAGCATTCTATAGTCTGGAACTTTTTGGAATAGAGTACCTTGTAATCAAAATTTGAATTTTTATATCGGATTATAAAAATCGTGGACTAGCCTGGTGCGGATTATCGGAGGTACACTGTGTTATCTGTATAGGTTAGGAGCTGAGTCAGCAATGATCTTTAGGCCAAGAATAATGAGGTTTCTAATCAGTAGTGTAATCGACAATATTAGGTCTGACCAATTATGTTCTAATTGCGTCATGTATTTATGTTATTATAGTGACCGATCTTGAAGCGTAAGGTGTAATTATATTCACATTCTGAGTTGGAAGCTATGTGACGTCAGCAACAAATAAATATGGCGGACGTAAACTGGCAAAACTGGTGAACTGTTGGCACATTTTCTGGCCTGCACAATTTGACCGATTCTGAAATGCGAGGTGTTGTTATTAGGCAGACGGCTCTTAATTTTTTTTAAGTCTTGCTTTAAATTGAAATTGACAAATTAACTTCGACTAAAGAATTTAAAGTCAACCGTTGCTACAAAAATTTAAAATATAGGGTGTACTAAAATCATACACGAAAATCCTTTGAAAAATAATGGTATTCTACAATTTTGTAATAATTATATAATAATAGTAAACTACATAAAATACACAATATGATATGTACATTATATCAGTCTAAATTACAATAGCCTGCATTAGTAGTCACAAATAAAAAATTGCAAAGTTAAAAAAAAAAAAAACAGAAATATGAAAACACATTTTAATCCTGTTTCCAGACCATCAATCTCCACGTTTGGGTATCAGGTGTCGCATAATGAACCCAGTTATAATGATCCTCACATGCAATTAGTTTCAAACGATGTTACGTGAATTTTGATAAAATAAAGTATCATATTTAAATGGTTGAGTGCAGGCGTGCAGGTTTTTGGATATATTTTTCCTATAAATTGCTATTGGTTTGATTAATGATCGTCTATCTAGAATTACAATGTTCGGCCTTTATAGTTTATCCAGATAATAATTATACAGTTTATTTTATTTTGTTATTAATGGTAAATCAAAAACATACAATTTTTTTGCATTTTGTTCGTCGGGTGTAGACGAAACATCATGAAAAGCTCCTGTATCTGTCATATGTTTCGGTCTGCCTTCACCTTTGTAATAAAAATATATATTTATAATATTAGCATAGATAAAAAACATTAACTGAAAGGCACATCGTGTAAAGCATCATTCACTCCACCGCTTACTAACAACAAGAGGAATTCCACTTGTGTCTAATACACGCTCATAAGAAACAAGAGGGACACATATAAGTGACACGAAAAAGGGAATAAATTGAATAACGAACCGTGACAGATGTCAGCTGTCTACGTGTCATCTGACAGCGGAATTCTTTCATTGACTCGCCTGGCGATGGAGACAGCTCTAGTGTAATGAATGCGTACACAAGACTTCAATAACTAAGACTTTTTAATTATTTTTTCGCGGGGGAAATCTTCGAAAAGATATGCGATTCTTGTGTGGGAGATCGGGTTAAGTAGAGATATTTGATGATGACTATTATGAGATTATTATACCCATTAAAACTAAGACTTAAAAAAGCATCTGAGTTTAAAAGCAAATACATAGGTACGCGATTACGTTTGCTTGCATGACATACTAATTCGAGTTTTTTTGATTTAGAAAACAAACTACTCAACTGATTTTAAGAAAAAAATCAATGGGACCAATCCGAAAATATATCGATACTAATAGAAAAATACTTTTAAAATCGGTTTATAAGTGAAGGAGTTTTTAAATATCAAACATTAAAATAGAATACGAATTGAGTACATACTCCTTTTAAAAATATATTTGTTTCAATTAATTTATATACATAAATTTAAAAAAAATAAAAGAAAAGATTATACATTAAACTATTTACATCTTAATTACTATAAAAAAGGATTATATTTTACAAAACATTGTAGACCTCATCTAAGCCACTGCATCTGGTTAAAGTTCCCAAAATACTGGCAGCATTACCCCGTTGAATGGCCAAGCTGATCCTTTGACCGAGGTAGCTGCCAGCTCTTGGGTCCCCAGTTGACTCCCAAAGCCTCTTTGAGAGGTCTTTTTAAAAATTGTTTTAAAAAGAAGTCAGTTCTCGTCCGGGACTTTTTTTATTTATATAATTTAAGTAAACTAAGTAACAGCCTATAAATGACCCACAGCTGGGCAAACACTGTCTCTCCTATTAAGGTTAAGAGCTTAATCCACCACGCTGCTCCACTGCAGGTTGGCGTTTATACATGTGTCATATTTCTTCACAATGTTTTAGCTTCACCACTAAACACGAGATGAATTTAAACACAATTTTTTCATATATATTCTCGGATTATTTAAAGACGGCTTTACAATTTGGGTATACTTTTAAATTGGTCCCACAAAATGTTCATCATTTAAGAATGTCATTTAAGTAAACGAAATTGCATGCATGCCTTAAGAGTCAGTTTTTTAAAGTCTTATATTATTGTACATTAACTCGATGCGTAAATAATTAAAAAATTTCAATCAATCAATCAGTGAAACCCAGGAAATCCTATAGGATTATAACTGTATTCAATTGGTTTCGAGTATATAAATTTTTTTTAAATACCGATCCACGGCCGATCGGATTATTTTATTATGAACGACAGACCCAAATCACGTGTTTTATGTATCGCTATCCGAGGGTTTTAACATTTTTTTCAAATAATAAAAAATAAACGCAACACACGCGACGGCCTCCAGGATGTGTCTGTGTCAGGGGTCTGGAAACACACAACACAAACACAAACACTAATACCACGACCTCCGTAAGGTCAATACAGTTTGCCGTGAGCGGAGATCGAACCCGCGACCGTTAGCGCTTCAGTCAGTTGCAGAGACCACTTTGTTATGAGGTAAGATGAATGCCATGTGACAAGAAGAGTGTTAGATATGATTTTATGGGAATATGTTGGTCGAGGTAGACCAAAGAATTGAGATAAAGCCTACTGTAGCCCATTGAATACAGCTCGTATACGAGCTGGCTCTACTGGGGCAGTACCTCACTGTAACAGAAGTAATCTTTCAAACAAAAAAAGAATTAACCAAATCGGTGCAGCCGACCTCGATCAATAAGGGAGCATACATAAAAAGGCCTGGACGCCGTTTTTTTTTAAACTCGGTTTTAATATATTACTTTTATCGAAATTAAATTCATATATTGTGACACATTCTTCTTTAATGTCAATATTTTTGGAGTTTTAAGCGTGTGATTATCGTTACTCATCTCGAAGGTTGTCGCACGTAAGTTATTTAATGATAGTATATAAACGTCAATAGTTTGTGTTTTCGATTACAATAACAAATAAACCAGCGTTTTTTAATATTACTAACTACTTTTGGAATCACAACTATGAATATATGTTTGTAGGAAAAAAATTAAGGTAAAACAAGAAATTAAATAAAAAATTATTGTTGTGTACAATTAAATACAGAAGTCGAAAAACTAAAAAGATATATAAATGTCTCTAGAGACTATGTGAGTCTCTATTGAGTCCCAATAGTTGTTGGTTTGACCGTTACAAGCACCTGGATTGTGAAAGCAACCCACTGACAGTTTTACGTGCTCTCCGATGCACCATCAGGAAACCCATAAAGACAAACAGCCAGACCTAGGAACAAACATTAGCTCAAATATCCGCTCCGAGCGGCATTCGAATCCGCAACCCTCTACGTAAAAGGTACATACAATAATACTACATCAAAGCTAATTGTAAAAAAAAAACCTTTCTTGAACAAAACATTTTAATGATACGTTATTTCATTAATCTTTATGTGTAATTTATTTATTTATTTAGAATCACCAACAAAAGCTACAATAAATAAATAAATACTTAATAAGTTTAAATTACAATAAAATATAAAATAAGGTATAAAACAATGTCTCAAAAAAACATGTCGCGAGTGATTCTGAATCGCGCTTATGAAGTTTTCAACCAAATCTCCATAGATTTCATAGGCGCTAATCAGGAAGGAAAATTATCGGCGCTAAGTATATTTTACAAGTATTAGAATAATAAATGTTGTGCACGATTAACATAATTTTTATTTACCTACGGCGTTAAAGCGAAAGAGCGAGTTAACAATCAAACAAACGAATTCACTTTGGAATTTATGGTATAATATAAAAGATACGGATTACGTACCTATCTCTTATTCTCTACTTAAAGAGAAATTAAAAAAAAAATATTTTATAATAATAAAAGGTTTAAAATTGTAAGTACGTATATTGTATAAACTGACTTAAAAAAGGAAATTCCCAGTTCGTCGTAAACATTTTTACGAAAATAGGTACTCGAAGATTGCTTGACCGATCTTGACAATTCTGACAACTACGGAACCCTACATTGTGCGTGGCCCGACACGCACTTGGCTGATTTATTTAAGTGATACATTATAATCGTTCTTTTACTACCAGGCAAAAACCGCATGCCTTAATTTTGTCAGTAACACCAAAAACGAAGACATTATATAAATAAAATAAAAAAAAATACAACATTCATCACAATACATTAATTTAACAATAAAAAAATAATTTCGAATTTCCTTTTTTCAGATGACGTCATATCTCCTGCTGTTGTTACTAATGGTTCAAATCTACAAATCATCAAACCTACCAAATAATATGAAGAGATCTTCGAAAGATTTATCACCAACGACTCTCAACCATGTAGAACCAAACGCAATACCCGCGCCAACGACAAGAAAGAAGAAGGGCCCAACAATTCCCCTATCATTACAGATCCAACACCAATTATTGGTACCCAACCTACACGTGATACCATTGGCCAACGTCCAACATAACAATGTACACGACAATATAACGCATCCTTTGATCCAAGTTTTGATTCCAATCCACAGCTTGGTGCCAGTTCACGACTTGACTGTTATACCATTGCATAGAGTTAGTGAGCAAAAGATTTCATATAGATTGAACGATGAGGAGGATAGTAGGTATAGGAACCCACTAGGAGGTTATGGGGTTGGCTGGAGGTTTGGCGGCCACGGCGCTGGGCATGGGTTCCATTACTTATACGGTTGAAATTTTATACAGTCATTTTATTTAATTTTTTTTTATTTGTTGCGACTTTGTGATGTTGTTTTTAATGTTTAATATATTCTGTAGTGTAAAATAAATTTGTAAATATAAATTATTGTATAATATATTTTTAATATAATATTAAATGTTTATTTTATTTTATTACATTAGGTAAGCATACAGTACAATAAAGCTTTATCTAAACAAGGAGATAAACACTTATAATGAAATAAGTATATATGTACTTATAAAATATAAAGCAGAAAAGATAAAGCATGTTTTCCACAAAAATATATTTTACATTGTATACTAATAATTGTACGCTTAGTATTAAAGTGACCGAAATCAAAAATCCACAATTGGGTCTACTATCGGCGATGTAATTGGTGAACAACAAATCATAAAAAAATTGAGAGCCTCCTTTTTCCGAAGACGGTTAAAAAATACATTAAAACAAAGTTGACACTGTTTTCATTAATATATTAGCAGCTAATCGAGAGGGACGTATAAATTGTTTCATTCTCGTAGTACAAAGATGCACTCTCGACGTTATGGTAAGACACTGCAAGGGACGTCGCACCTTGGAGACGAATTCAAGAATTTCCTCTTCCCTACTGCGTACTCTGGGTACTGGGGCCCAGGGCCCCACGACCGAAGAGGGCCCCATAGTTCCTATCAGATTATGAAAAAGTAATCGATGATTTTGCTTCTCTTAAAATTTGAAGGATACCTCTTTATCCCAGACCCAGAATCTCCAATAAGTTAAAGACGCTCCTGGATAGAACATGTCAAAACCAATCAATGGTCGTATTAAATACGAAAAAAAACAAATTGAAAAAAAATTGCGCTCTCCGTGATAAAGATAAGATTTAAAATTTAAAAAAAAAACGACAATCTATTCATTAACACGATTTCGACGAGCCTCAATACGATACTTCTGCTGAAAGTTGGTGAGGAGTTGTGTATCCTGCTAATTGCAGATGATGCTGCAGCATCAGGTCAAGTCCAAACCAGTAGTTCCTGAGATTAGCGCGTTTAACCAAGCAAAACATACAAACTCTTCATCTTTATAATATTAAGTATAGAATATAATATAATACTTTTTACGGAAAAAGTTGCAAAAATATTTAAATTTTATTAAAAAACTAACTTTAATTGCAAGTCGCACATTGATACATAGTATCATATAAAGAAGAAAGTATTTACCCGACTGCACAAGTACAAAGGAGGGTAATGTGTTGACCAGCATATGTTTGAATGTGGATTTGTACCATTGTGGCAATATTTACACCAAACGCGTAGGCCGAAAGGATACGTCGTTTGATCGTCGTTTGAATGTTATAGAAGGCATAAACTTTTTAATGGCTGATATTGGACGCCGTAATGTGAAAAAGAAAAAAATACAAATAGAAAAACTGTTAAGGGTTTGTTCAATTTAAAAATAATTTTTAGGTTTCTCATATCGTTTAGGATCTATAACGATTTATAGTTGATTAGTAAGGAATCTCACTTATAGGCTTTTAGACAGAACTGATATTGATACATTCTGCTGACGTTCTTCTTACGCAATCGGGTTTGTTTGATTTTTTAATTTATTAAACTTGTTTATTCATATGATCTGTACCGTTTGATAAAATGTGGTACCGTTAGCTCCGCCTGCGCGTGCGCAGTGACAAAGAAGACGTCGCCCTGCCGAGACATGTAAGTATCCTTTAATAAATAATTACTTTTCATGTAATAACAGACTTTTTAAAAGAGAAACCGTTTTACAATCCAAACAATTAACCGATTTTAATGAAAATTCCTATAGAGCAATCTGTATATGCTTTGAGATAAAAGAAGACTTTTAAAAATCTGTTTATTGATGACGATGTTATAAAGTAACAAACGTTAAAAAATATATAAATAAATGATTATATACGAATTAAGAATTATGATACATCTTATCAACTGACTTCAAGAACAAAAGGTTTTCAACTATATATTTTTTAATGTTTGTTTCCACAGAACTCCGTCATTTCTGAAACGATTTTTTTTTTTAGTCTCATAGATTTTTTTATAAAAATTGGTTTAGTAATTTGGTTAACCTAAAAGTGTGTTATCCGCGTAAATAAAATTGAGTATTTGTTTTTGAAGTTTTTAACGTTTGTTTCATTTAAACTGAGCTATAAATTAATAAACATTTTGCTCCTAAGACTAGCATGATGTAATATAGCCTATAACATTCATCAATAATAAATTTAAAGTACATATTAAAAAGTCCTTAATAGCTTAAATTATTCTGTTCAAGATTATATAGATGATAGAGATTCTTGAATTTATTTTAGTATAAGCTGGATTCACACAGGGTATTTAATATATTTGTAACTCATAAATGTATGTACATACCTATTGTAAAACTTTTTAAAAGAGTAACTATTGAGTTTCTTGCCGGTTCTTCTCAGTAGAGCCTACATTCCGAACCGGTGGTAATAACATTAAATTAATTTCTTGTTTTCTTTTTTCTTTCTGTATTAAAGATTCAAAAGTGCTTGTAAAAGCCTACTTGAATAAAGTATATTTTGATTTTGATTTTGAATGGACTCAGGTGTCCAGACTCAGCAATTTTAATCTATACATACGAGTTTAAAATCACTTGTCCTGACTGATTCATCAAAGCAGAGCCTTAACCGCTGAGGTTACAAACTTTAAATTTTGGCTGTCGGTGCCTTTTAAGGTATAAACATCCACTAAGAAAGGGTTTTTCGATTTTCCGCCCCTAAGAGGGTTAAAAGGGGTAAAAACATTTGTATGGAAAATCTTATTCCGAGGTCATATTAACTTAAAATTTTATACACATACTTCTGGATGATAGTAATGAATTGTGAACCATAAAACTGACGAATATCATCCCTTATTGAACTGCAAAGGGATGGTAAAGTTTGTATGGACAAAATTTATTTTTTTGGCCGATTATCCTTAAACTGAGCATAAATATTCCTCAGGGTGAATAAATAAATATCTACATACCCGAATTCAAAAATCATCCCTTATAGTTGAGCTAGGGGGTATTAAAGTATACGCGGGCAACGCCGCGAGGAACTGCTAGTTAATATATAGGTTGATTAATTTATATATGTATATTGTATTGCAATAAATGGTCGAAGAACTTATTTAAATAGGTTTATAAAATGTTTCTAATTCATTATTATTATTTTTAGATCTACAATCTACAGACTTTCAATCAAGCTACACGCTGAACATGAGGTAAGTTATACAATACCTATATTTTTGTATATAAAAAAAAAAAAACTAAAATAATATCAATATAAAATGTATTTTAAGAGGTACTTAAACTAATTGAAATATACAAAATTACGAACAGAGAAAGCTCAGTTTTATAGAACTGATATTAATTATGGTCACGAGCATAAATCTGTGTTAGCAAATGTTGCTCAAATGATTTTGTATTTAATATTTGTCTCAGGCAGTAGAGACATAGCGTGGGAACACCATGTATGATTTAATAATAAATTGTGTAACATGTGTAATGTATATCAATGGATTGGGGCCTTTACATTTAAAAAAAGATATACTATAAACATACATTTTTTAGCAGCGTCGAGGGTAGTTACAAATTTAAATATGTATTGGTATAGTTTGCGATCGCCTTGTTCCTATGGTACATAATCATATCAACTAACAAACTCTTACCAAGCTTATACAGAACTAAACTCACTTCCTCCCATCCAAAATATCTCACCCACACTATAACGCTGCACGACAGTAAGACATAATAGTAGCACGCTACGCCGGGAGTACAACATCGTAACAGCGAAAATAAAACAAAATGGCCGTCATAACGAGCGTCGTCTGATTGCAGAGGGCGAGCCGCGATTGTCACATTCTTTACTGCGCTGTCCTGCATCCGATGCGAGGCGCCTGACGGTAAGTACTGTACAGACAGCATGACACGTCTCATATAATAACCCTCACGAAAAAGTTCACTCACGAAAAAAGGGCTGTTACAAGTTCAACACTTGTACATTTGCTACTTAATAAGTTTAAAGTCTATATAAGAAATCATTAATTTGAAAAATTTTAGTATAGAACTTATATATATTTTGACGACAAAATCAAAATCAAAAAATACTTTATTCAAGTAGGCTCTCACGAGCACTTTTGAATTGTCAATACAGGAAAAAACAAAAAAAAAATTACATCAAATAATGAAGCTACCACCGGTTCGGAACGTAGATTCTACCGAGAAGAACCGGCAAGAAACTCGATAGTTACTCTTTTAAAATATTGTCAATACATCACAACACAGTTTATGATTACAAATTGATTATTTATCCTGTACGAAATTCAGCATATACTAAGCCCACGCATCTTTATCGTCAACGTAATCCTGTATAGAGTAATATGCTTTAGCTATTAGAGACTTTTTAACATATGATTTAAATCTATTCATGGAAAACTGCAAATATTTCTGGGGGATTTTATTATAAAAACGAATACCTTTCCCCAGAAAGGAAACATTTACTTTGTGAAGTCGAAAACAAGGTGTTATAAGTTTATCTTTCTTTCTCGACAAAGACAAGTTTCAAAGAGGCGTGGACCAAATATACGTTGATTTTCTAACAGGATATCAAAAGTAAACTGTAATAAAAATAGATTATGTATGAATGTTTTTTAAAAAGTTAGTGTCGAGTTTCTTGTCGATTCTTCTTGGTAGAGAGACATTCCGAACCGATGGGAGCTTTATAAAATTCTGAATCAATTGATTTGTAACTTGAAGATTCGAAAGTGCTTTAAAAAACCTCTTTGAATAAAAAATATTTTGACTTTAACGTGTGTCTGTGTGTCTATCGGTGACATCGTCAAAAATCGGTAAGCTGATGTAATTGGAATGGTCCTTAGCTATAATTTATGAAGATCTGTTAAGAAGTTTGAAGGTTATTACCTCTTTTATGGTCGTTGAAAGGATCTGAGCAACTCCTACTGGTCTGATCGAATCGAAATTTACTATAGGATGACTTCAATGATTCTAAAATAACATAGTTACGTGATCTAGATCTGATGTTGACATAATCTGGAATCAGCAAATACTCAACTCCTTACCAACTGACAGCAGAAGTATCCTATAGGGACTCGTTGAAGTGGCCTCAATGAATAGATTGTAAGGGATTATTTAAAAGTTTAAATTTTAGATAATATAGAAGATACACGTCAACTTTTCTGAGGACAGTACTCTGCATCAAGCAGTGACGTTAAAATGTACGAAACTACTGATTTTAAAATATACGAGGCACACGATGCGCATCACAGTTTTACTTCGAGCTCAGTGTTTACAGTTTGTCGTGACAGCGTTTTGTTTTGTAGTTTAAAAATGACCTCCTGTACTTCTTTGTTGACTTTTAAGTCAACGGTCACGCTAAAAGTTTTAAAAGCTTTTTTCTTTTACGAATCGGGTAAATTCAGGCGTATCATCTGATGTTATGTGATCATCGCCGCTCATGAAATCTACATATTTATTTCATAGAATCTATTTTGATTTTTTCAGTTAGTAAACAGACTATTTGTATCTCACATAAGTCATTCACTAATAGATTTGAATGTTTGTTGCTCTTTCACGCTAAAACTGCTTAATAGATTTTGGCGATACTTTTCAGTAATGTAAGCTGCTATATAACTATTCATATATACATCAAAATAAGAAATAGACTACTTATTATCCACGTGGACGAAGCCGTGGGCGGAGGCTAGTCTTTTTGCATTTTTTTTTATAAGAAACTCGATCATTTTTAGGTAATACTTATTTTCGGTAACTTTCAGGTTACATCATAAATAATTCTACGAACATCGGGTATAAATTATTTTATCGAGCCCAGACCTGGCCGGCAGCCAGGGACAAATGTATAGAAGACGGAGCAAAATTAGCTGTTCCAAAGACCATGGTAAACCAACAATTATATTCAGTCGATTTTATATCATTGGAGCCGACACATTTAATAATTACGTAGAAGACAATACAAAAGTATTCATTATTATACAAATAGACGAAAAACAAGCATGCCGGGAACCTGACGGTAAGTGATTACCTAATGTTAGGTGCTCATCTCTGCCCATGCACATTTGCTGCATTTCCAACCGACAAACGATTTCATAGCCTATACAATAACTTTAATACAAGTAAACTAAAAACCAAAAAAATCTAGAACATTGGGAACTCAACAACAGAAGACAATATACCCTTTTAAACAAACAGAAAAAATTCTAAATCGGTGGAGAAATCGATGAACAAAAAATACATACATACAGCCGGATATAAAACCATCTCCTAAAAAATAAACATAAAAAGATATTAGTGTATTGCACGTTTCATATCAATGATATTTCTTTTACAGGATGAGTTCCTATTTATGAGGCAAATAGTCCATGGCATGCGCTACCCCAGCATCGTCGGCAGCGACTACAAGCTGCTCGTCTGGCTGGGCATCAACAACATTGACGACTACAAAGTGTGGAGGAATATTGACGGTAAGAATATACTCCCGATGACATGTGTAGATGTAGTAATATGGGTTTTTGAATGTCCGTTCCATTGTGACTTCCTAATACATAATAAACGCATCACACTCAACGGCCCCCATTAAGATCTCATGACCTTGTGTCGGGGGTCCGGATACATACACAACACTAACACAAACACCCAAACCACGACAAACATCCGTATGGCCAATACAGACATTAGCCGCAAGCGGGATCGATCCCGCGATCGTGAACGCTTCAGTTGCAGTGACCACTGCGCCAACGTGTCTGTCCTTCTTCTGTTTCCTTGTCCTCTGTTGTCAGTACTTCCTGTAGCCTAAATGGTTTTAATTTTTTTAATATTTAACTTTTGTTCTTTAATGGGCATTTTATGTATACTTTATTGCAGAGTTATTCTTTTAGAAAATTATATAAAAATTGAGGCAGAATATTTTATTCAAACACTTCTGTCATATCCGAAACACTTAAGTTAGATGATTGGCAGTACCTGCAGTGACAAAATTATGATGCATTGCATATAATCCCGTTTTTATTTCTGCGAGGTTTTACGGAGTTTCCCGCGGGACACAGCGTCCTTACCTGGCACTATAATGCAAACCTACATACTATACAATACTACTATACATCTTCATCTTCGGTCGAGGGTAAAAAATAATAAAAAAGAAGCTGGTGATTGACTAGATAATAAATGGTTACCGCATAACATGATCAGCCCTTAACTCACATTTCAGCAGTGTGGTAGATTAATCTCCTAACATTGCCCCTAATAGGAGAAGCTTTACCCAGCTGTGGGACATTTACAAGCTTATTACAGTTACGGTAAAAACATGAACATTTGCAACTTATAAGTATCTCATCCCTTAAATGCGAACCAATTCTCAGCATGAGTCGTGCAAAAGAAAAGTATCATGTAACTAACATTAGCTTTAATCAAATAATCTTCAGAATTCCGTTTCAAATTTTTTTTCCTCGTCTTTATTTTTAAAACGATGCCTTTTTGATGAACGATTATGTCTGGTTACACCATAGACCCGCACGACAGCGCTGACGCGAGAGACGTCGAATCCCATGATAAGCTATATTTAATAGGGGAGGCATTAAGGGTCACCGTTTAGAGAGAATACAGCGATATGCAGCGCTTTTTGTCTATGTGTAGGTCGAGTTCGCTTGCTATCAAAATATAAGGCCGAAACATTATATAAGTATAGTTATAATATGTGAGTATTTATCTGATGTTACATATTTATATTATATTATATATTATATGTACGTGCTTAATAGTATACGGTGTAAGCTATCACTCATGAAGATCTGTTCAGACGTTTCCAAGATTGTCAGTTATTTTCCAGCTGTTTCAGCAACTTTTAGTGGTCTAATCGATTCGAAATTTACTATACTATGAGTGATGTTAATTTAGGAAAATTGCTTAACCTTACCCTGAAGGTGCAGCATCATCTGGAATCAGCAGAAAACACTTCTCACCAATTCGCAGCAGTATCGTATTCTCGTATCGGGGCTCGTTAAAATGGTCTTAATGAGTAGATTGTCGGTTTTTTTTTTAACATTTTCTATTTTTTCTATTATTAGAAGTATCTAATTTCTTATCAGAACTTGCTTGAATATACATTGTATGTGTAATTTATTTTTTCTAATATTATTGCTAATACTATAAGAGATACAGTATCTGTAAATAGTCATTAGTCAATAGTAGTAGAATGCTAAGACTTTAATTATTTTAATCAGTCGATGTAACTAAAAGCACAGAGAATGACTTACCCTGTACGCCATGTGAGACTTAACCCTCATTCGCGTTAGCTTCCTTAATAATGTTTTTTTTTTTTTATATTGTCGATTCAAAAGTGCTCGTTAGAGCCTACTTGAATAAAGTATATTTTGATTTTAAATATTTTAGATCGAATTAACCATCGTGTAAACATAGAAAAAACAACCAGTGATCCAATCGCTACAAAAATTCACAAAATCACCCGCTAGGTTAATATTTAGACTACTTTGGAGTCCATAGACATATACATATAGAACTCCATCCATACATAAGAAGTAGATCAAGCGATACATAGCTATATTTCAGTGAAACTCGAGCATAAAATTTTATTTTAATATCGCCCCCGCTGCAGGTGTCGGACGATTTATCCCAATTATGGCTTCCAGCTTAATATTTCATCGTAAAACTTTCCTCCATATACCGCAGTTTAATGTTGCCTTAATAGTTCAAATGCTATATAAGTTATATTTAAAAATTAATAATATTTATGCATAAAAGAACACCAGTCCGTCAATTTAACGAATAGGCACGCTGTTTCTAAGCTCGCGTACTGAAAAAAATCTTGATATTAATACATTTATTTGGACGCTGATAAGCAATACTGTGTCAAGCCACACTGACTTCATTTGAATAAAATGGCGTCTAAAGATGTCAAACCTATTCCTTACGCATAGGCTTGAAGAAGTATATATCTTTTCTTTTATTTTTAGATAAAAGGTATAACGAATTTAAATCAGACTGATGTAATTAATATATTATCTAATAAAAAGTTTTTCAAATATTTGAGATTATTGTATAAATTGCAAAATATGGAACGAACTTGAAATTCGAACTAATTAATTTTTCCGTACTTATTTAGTTTATACGACTTCATTTTTTTCTAATAATGTTAATTAGGTGATGCAGTATCAAAGTACATAAATATCTCCGAATTTGACTTTTGGTGAGTTGACACGTTATTGCTTATCAGCATCCATTTGGTCTTACGCGACCAGTGAATAAGTAACTACTGTGCGTGTGTATACGTAGGAGGGTGGACGGTGTTTGCCTGTTTGTGCTGCCCGTGCGTATTCATATGACGAGGTAGAGCCTACCGAGCCTAGCTCACTGACTGCAGCTCGTTTACAGGCTGGGTCGACCAGGGCAGTACCTCACTCTCACAGAATATCATATCATCTATTAACATCAGGTATCCTGCCTTCTCAGTTGTCAGCTACATGTTATTATAATTTATATATATGTATGTTAGAGCTTGTACCGTGCCTGCCTGCATGTGCTTATATGGTAGGTTGAGCGGTGCTCGTGCTGCATGATAATAGACAGATGTATATTGTATCACGGATTATATCAAAATAATGTTGTGATGACTTAACTCTGTGAAGTTTTAAGCGGAAGAAGTGCAAGATAACTATTTTATTTCATATTACTAGTTTTTGTTAGGACTTGCCCATTGATCACGTAAGGCTTAAAATGAAGAAAGGGATACATAAAACATCACGAAATAATACAAGAGGGTAGAGGAGGGTAGGGTGAGATATCACTTGTATCACTTATGATTTAATTCAACTTTTGCTTAATATTTGCAGGTGAAAATATAGAAGACACAGGATTCCACCAGTGGGCACCTGGGAACGGTGTGGGCTACAGGTGACACTATGACTTTTAACGTTATATGAAATTACTACCGTTCCGTCCGAAAATTGGAATAGCGTGGAATTCGGTTGTACATCATTCCGTTTACATTGTATTTTTCGGAATTAAAAATGGCCTTTCATAGGATTTAAATTACAAAAATCCCTGTAAAATTTTATCGTATTCGGTTAAATACTGTATAAAAATACAATTTTTTCCTCTTTATAATATCAGTATAGACTAATAGGTATTTTTATATATTTTTAATTTGAAGATTGTTTCACTCCGGCTAAGTCAATATATGTATTTACTCCATCCGTAAATATTATGGTTTCCGCACGATTTACGATACTTTTAAATTGCAAAACTTAATTTTGGTAGCCCGGTTTTGAACACACTGCCGTCGGTTTAGGTCTACATATCCTATTCACTGAGCTTTTCCAATAATAATCTAACTACTACTAATTGCAATAAACACCGAAGGAATTTTGTATATGCAACCTAAACTCCAACCAGGATACTATATACTCTACTATATATTTAACAGCCGAGATGGCCTAGTGATTAGAGCACGTCGATCTCAACCTATTAACAGTTCAAATCCCAGCTAGCATCGCTGAATTTTCAAGTGCTAAATTTGTTTTGAAATTCATCTTGAGCTCAAACGCCAAGGAAAACACCGTGAGGAAACCTGCATGTGCCGGGAGAAATTCTTTCACATATATGTATCATGTCCCGCAGTGGAGCAGCGTGGTGGATTAAGCTCTAACCTTCTCCTTAATAGGAGATGAAGTCTCTGCCCACATGTGGGACATTTATAGGCTGTTACTTTATATTACTATATATGCGTATTATATCCCAACAAAACCTACATTAACGCGAACGTAGTCGAGCAAAAACTAGTTATAAACTTAAACTTAAAATATACTAAAGTGTATAATATAAAAGGTCCCGCTAACACTATATGACGCTTCTCTTCTCTGGCTAATGCACGTAGCCAATATCTATTTTATTTATAATTTTTCAACGTAGCAACCCATTTTTATAAATTTACTAGGAAAGTAACATATAAGCAATAACATAACAGACCACTCAAAGAGAAGAGGATGTTTTTGAATTTCAATACCCTCGCGTATCATTCTATCCTTTTTTATTTTTTATTTATTTTTGTATTAATTGACATATGTATATAGTTTGTCACCCGTGACTTTGTCCACTACTGACTATTTTATGGGTTTTTAAATTGTTTACACGGAATCCTTGCTTAAATAACAATAATTTAAATGACTCCTTAAAATATAAGCTATCAGGTAATGAAAATTCCCTTGAAACCGGCTCAGTGGATTAGCCGAAATAAACAAGCAAAATTACGTAAATATTTATGGTACAAGTATGGTAGATACATACCGTGTATTATAATTCGTGTAAGCTGTTTTTTGTTGTTTAATAATAAAATTATAGAGTCTGTTTGTAAATAATACATATTTAAAATTAACGTTTAAGTTTTAGACACATACTTCAATTTTATTTATTCGTATAGATTATATTGTATAGAAATATTATCAAGGTTGATTAACGTGGTTTCAGCGCCGCACCCGAGGAGCCGCACTGCGCGGGGATGGACTCCGTGAACATGCTCCGACACTTCTGGTGCCACCTATCGGAGCCTTATATTTGTCAAATTGATTTAAATAAGTGAACTAATTACTAACGAATGTTTTACTATAATTTATACGAATAAAAGCTATTTTAATTCATGAAATCTTATCCTTATTTGCATACTTTAGTAAATAACTGTAGCCATTATTAGGTCCCGTGACATCATTATTATTTGAAATAGCCTATTTCTTTGATAAATGAAGGGTTTTTAATCCAAATTTACAGCTCCTTCTTCACTCTCTCTAAGTTTTATTACCGCTACAAAAAGTAGTTATGTTCTTCTCCAAGGACCAATCTAACTTACTACAGTTCGTAGAAATAAGTTTAGCGGTTTATGGGTGAAAAAGTAACAATGGACAGAGTTACTCTCACATTTATAATATTAGATATCTTAAGTAAGGATTAGTGCTGGACATGGCCAGATTTACTATAAGCGAAAAGGACTTTGCCTAGCGAAAATAAAGCTTGGAAGAGATGAATTAATTGAAATGTATTGGGTGGTACCCATTACACTAGTCAATAAAAAAACAACTTTTACATGTAACATGAGATCTTTTGTCTAGTTATGTTTAGGAGAATGATAAGGATACTTAAAATAAAATTAAAATGCTTCAAATACGAATAGTTTTTTTGTAACACCATTTTATAACATTTTAGAAATTTTGAATTTTTATCAACAAAAAGAAGTTATTTCGATTTATTGCTATATTGATATGAATTTACTTTTATGATTTTCATCTGTATTTTGCATCAGGAATGTCGCGTTTTAATGTCCAACAGCAATCCGCTAATATACGTGGGCTCCACTTGCCCTGATATGGTTTTTCTATGGTCGAAATGTCTTGATGGAATCTTTCACCGTGTTCATCGCTGTCGGCGAATAAATATGGTTATAAAATGAGGGTAGGTAGGTAATTTAAAATTATCTAGCAAATTTCTTGTTACAAAATTTTGTTGACCAGTGTTATTTTTGTCCAAGAAAAGTTATTCAAATAATTATTTTTAAAACGAGATGGTTAGAATACGTCGATCTTAACCAATGATCGCGGGTTCAAACCCCGGCTAGCACCGATGAGTTTTCAAGTGCCAAAATTTGTGTTCGAATTCATCTTGAGCTCAACGGTAAAGGAAAACATCGTGAGAAAACCTGTATATGCCGGGAGAAATTCTTACACGTGTATATCCGCCTTGCAGTAGAGCAACGTAGTGGATTAAGCTCTAAACCTTCTCATTAATAGGAGAGTAGGCCATTGCCCAGCAGCGGGATATTTACAAGTCGCACGAACCAACTAATTTCGTATGGCTTGAATTAGTGCATATTAGAATAACTTCTATATTAATATACTTACTTTAATTGAAGTACATTTTAGCACGTATCACGTAGGTACGGCGCACGGCGAGGTGCTCTGTCAATTAAACTACTTCCCTGGAGTCTGGCGTGACAAAACTCTTAAATGAATAAACTCATTTCATTCCTAAACTAATCTCACTATTCATCTGTGTGTGTTCCGATACACAGACAGATGAAACAGCATATTGATATATTACAATTCAATTCAATTTTTGTTTCGATGGCTTTTATTTCGATGAGCACAGATTATTTCGCCAATATCACGTGGGATGGAGAAGACACGAAAGAGATTGTTCGATGATTGATATTTTTAATCATTGCATATTTATACAAAAATCCACTGTCGAAATGTAGTATATTATGCCACGATATTGGCTGATAAGCAATACCATGTCAAGCCACACGGTAAATAGCGTCTTAACATGTAAAACCTATTCCTAATAATAAAAAAGCTTAAGTAAATTAAAAACAGACTGGTATAATGGAACATTTTATCTAATCGGTTTTTATAATATGTGACATAATTAAAACAAACATAACATAAGAAACGTTTCTTCGTACTTATTAAGTTTAGATGATTTAAATTTTTTGAATTTAAATAGATGGCACATTATTAAAATACATCAATATCTCCGAATTTGGCTTTTTGTGGGTTGACACATTATTACTTATCAGAAGCCATTTAACCCATTAAGCGCCGTCGTACTTGTTTGAGTACAGTCAGTTTTTGTAACTTAGCTTTTACTTACGGACAATTCCGTAAGTTTGTGACTGCTGTACTCGTACGAGTACACCCTTCTAAAACTATTCATAACAGGAAAACCTTTCTCCTTTTGTATTTAAATATGCCACTAATAATTAAAAAAAAAAACAGATTTGGGTTTAAAATGCTGCTAGTGTCATATTGGCGCTTAACTCTAAATAGGCATGTTACTTTTATGTTATTTGATGTTAAAAATCAGGACACATCCAACTTTGACAAGCTCGTTGATAGACTTGCTGGCAAAAAGAATTTTTGCCTGTCCTACTCAATCGCGAGCCGAGATGGCCTAGTAGTTAGAACACGTCGATCTCAACTGATGATCGTGGGTTCAAACCCCGGCTAGCACCGCTGGTATTTCAAGTGCAAAATTTGTGTTTAAATTCATCTCGAGCTCGGCGGTGAAGGAAAACATCGTGAGGAAACCTGCATGTGTCGAGAGAAATTCTGACACATGTATATCCGCCAACCCGCAGTGGAGCAGCGTGCTGGATTAAGCTCTAAACCTTCTTCTTAATAGGAGGGGAGGCCTTTGCCCAGCTGTGGGACATTTACAGGCTGCTACTTTACTTACTACTTACTACTCAATCGCTACCTAGTTGTTAGGCAACGTCGTCCAAAGTGGTCGGCATGCTGGATACTAAAGTCCATCGTATAACATGAAAAAAATTAATAAGTTTCAACTTTGTTGTCTGAGATCCAAAATCAAAAATTGTAAACTACATAACATAATGCAAAGCAATACCTAACTACAAACGTTAACTAAGAAAAAATAATATCGCCAGAATTTTTTGAACTCGTTTAGTAAATTGTTATGCAAATCTACAGCTTTGATACTAAATACTTTAATGTGTGAACTCCGCGTTAAAAGGACACATAGCTTACAACTTTAAATAATCTTGCATTCCTGAAAAAAAATACGAATAATTAAACGTATCGTATTTCCATAACAAACATTAACACGATGTTTCAAGTACTGAAAATACGTGAACATTTCCGTAAATTATTTCATCCGTAAAACTGGTCATTATCCGCGTCCTCGGGAGAATCGATATCTTTGATAAATAAACGATGAATACATGCCAAAGAATGAAAAAAATATATACAGACTTAATTAATTGCATATACCTCTTGCTATACGTATGCACTATTGTATGGATGCTGATAAGCAATAATGTGTCAACCAACAAAAAGTTAAATTCGGAGATATTGATGTATTTTGATACTGCATCATTTACTTAACATTATTAAAAAAAATTAAAGTCATATAAACTAAGTAGGTATGGAAAAAAGTTTCTTAATTAATTGGTTCGAATCCATTTTTTGCAATGAATACAATAATCTCAAATATATAAATAACTTTTTTTAGATAATATATTAAATATATCAGTCTAATTTAAATTTATTATACCTTTTATGAAAAACATAAAATAAAAAATGGATATATACTTCTTCAAACATATTTGTTAAGAATTTGTTTGACTTCTTTAGACGCCATTCTCTCAGAATGAAGTCCGTGTGGCTTGACACATTATTGCTTATCAAAATAGAAAAAACAGATGGATATATGATTCTCCAACCAAATTTATCAAGAATGGCTTGGACATCTTTACGCGCCATTTTCTCAAAATGATATCCGTGTGGCTTGACATAGTATTGCATATCAGCGGCCAATTAATTTAAATTATTTTAAACGGATGGTACTGTCTTTATTTTTTTTATTGATTAAAAGTAATTTTATGCACAATTTTGAAAAAAATATTCCCATTCCTCGCTCCTTCCGTATATAAACTATAAATGGTCGAAATTTCTTACTGCTCCTTCAGCGCAATCTTCGTAAAAGGAATATAATGTTTTTGCTTCAAGTATATACAGATAAGGGAAGGTATACAATTACAGGTTTATAAATATATACATAAAAAGTCATAATACTCACTCACCGACTGACTGATTGACTGAAATTACCATAAATTATTTAATCCAAAAACCTGATAAAGATTTATATACCATTTGGTTAAATAATAAAACGAGTAAGTTTTTTAAGACAATTTAAATAAAACTTAATGTAACAAAAATAAATTAAGAAACCAATCCGGCATGTTACGTCAAAATCTCTTCGGAGATTATGCAAAAGCCGCTATATAAATGGTAAAGTCGCATTTCAGCTCGTGAAACTTGAGCCGATTTCAGGTGAAGTTTTAATTCAATCATATTGTATCAAACACTCATCTTCTTAGGAAGCATTGTCCTGATGTTGCCTCTTAGACAGCTTTCGACTCTTAAAAGCTTTATTAATCTTATTAAATTATGAAGTTTATTTTTGGTAATAGCTATTTTAGGTACTTGCCAGTTAATTTTCTGATTCCTTAATACTTGTGACTACTGTAAATGGGGTGCTCTTATAATCTTGTTCTTTTTTCTGGTTACGGCGTAGCAAGAAAGAAGAGTTATGGTTTTGATCAGTATATATTATGTTGGTATGTATGTTCTTCTGTTTTCTCGTAACTTCTAAACTACTTATCATAATTTGACAAATGGTCTCGTTGGGTGGCCCTTGTTTCTCCGCTGATTGTAGGCTATGTGACGTAAATATCTCGTCTTCTAGAGGACAAAAAAAAAATTTTAATGATGCCGTGTGAGGTATAAAATTAAAAGATTTAATTAGTAACCTAAAAATATGTAAGTTCCTACAACTTCATAACTATAATATATTAAAGCATGAACTTTTGAAGCCGAACTTTACAATAATTTATTTTTTTTATAATCATAATAATTAATAAAGTTCATTTTAATTAAGTTTCTTGCCGAACCGCTGGTAGCTTTTTTATTATTGTATTTTTTCTTTTTTTTTTTGGTTTTGTACAGGCCATCCAACAGTGCTCTTGATAGCCTACTCAAATATAGCATATTTTGATTTTAAAGTTTAAAAAAATGACTAAATGTACTTACAAAAATACAATACTATTATAGAAATTATTATTTATTGAGGTAATTCAAGTTTACTCAAATAATAAACATTATTATTCTAATTTTATAAAGCTAACAGTGACATCTATCGTAGAATAGCGGTACAGAATTTTATTTAACGACAAGTGGCGACATCTATAAGCGAATACGATTGTTTTATAAATATTTTGTGTTAAATTTAATTATTTATAACGTATAATATCTAAAACTACTTAGAAATATTTTATTTTGTGCATTTATTGAACAGAATCAAAATTATTTCTGTATTTATTACTTTTTTCATCAGACTTTAAGCAGTAACACTGTTCACTACCTGTCAATTTCCAAAATAAAAATAGATTTTTAGGTTATGTTATGAAAAATCATTTACTTATTGGACTTTTATAAATAAAATTCGTAGTAATATAACCCAGTTATAAGCAAAGGTAATTATAGTGTTTTAATTTTTTTTTTATATCGTATCACGATTAAAAATATCTTTAAAAGATTTTCATAACCTATATTCTTTAAATTTCAGATGAACTTATTAAGAAAAGGAATGTCGCTGTTATCTATTGGATTAAGATCACAATGTTCTTCATATAATGGTAAATATTATTACATTTAATGGAATAAGTCTTAAAGTAGGTATATTACAAATCCTTTGAATAATCTAAACTCAACACTAAAAAATATCTTCTCGCTGATCCCTGTAACTTCGCACGGTAGAAACTTTTTCCCTTTCTAACCATTTTAGGTTCTATTACGCGACAAAACTGCTATGTCCTTCTCCAAAGTGCTGTTCTATCCCTAGATACTAAAATCATCAAAATTGTTTTAACAAATTGACAGAATATACTCCTATTTCAGGCTTATAATATTATCATAGATTCTTTTTATTGTTACTGCGGTAATAGATCTTTTAATTACCAGTAATAGGTTAGTAATTAAATATTGGATTATTTAATAAATTAATTTTGCATATCAGCGAATTACAGTATTCAGTGCCAGAGTTTTAATATTTTATGTGTCACGGTACATTTCATATTAATTTTGTTTTACGATAAAATATTTCATATTTGTCTGTAACTAAGATAGTTAAAATTTATTTTATACAGATGTATTGCTATTTCCTCAATAAATATTAAATAAAAAAAAACCATATAAGTGTGAGTCTGAATTTACGAATTCTTACACATAGTTACAAAGCCTCTCGTTTTCTTATAGAAGTAATTTAAAAAATATGTAGTGTTACAACTTAAACAATAGAATGAAATCCTTTATATATTTAAATACATTTAAATTGTGTGTATTCACTATTTTTATCATTCTGATGGTTTAAACTATTTTTTACTGAGGTACCTACTTACGATGAGTCTTGTACTAATAAGTATGACTAAAACTACAAATGTCCATTTCTTATAAAAAAAAATGTTTACTATTTTAAAACTGATAATGAGATAATCAACCAAATATAACAAATTACAAAACAACAATATTTTCATAAGAAATTTAACCAGCTAGAAATTTATTTAATTATCGATCCTGTTTAATTATCTGTCTAATGACTCTTATAATGAAAACTTGAATTTTTCTGCTTGAATCATTCCATGCAATCTTTCCAAAAGTATAAAACCTTTTAACATATATGGACGCTGATAAGCAATACTGTGTCAAGCCACAAGGATATCATTTTGAGAAAATGACGTTTAAAAATGTGAAACATATTTTTAATATATTTATTTAAGAAGTATATATCAAGCTTTTCTCTTCAATTTGGATAAAAAAAGGACAATAAATTAAAAGCAGATTAGTATAATGATTGGTTTTATCTTCTAATTTTTTTTTATATATGAGAGATTATTGTATATTGCTAAATATAGAACACACACATAGTTTTTTAAATAATTTTTAAAATATTGAATATTTGAAATATTAATATAGAACCATATTTTCGTACTTAATTTTTTTAGATGATTTGAGGTTTTTTTTTAATAATGTTAAATACATGACGAATTATCAGAATACATCAATATCTCGAAAGTGGACTTTTTGTTGGTTGACACATTATTGCTTATCAGCATCCATATATATATATATATATATATATATATATATATATATATATATATATATACATTTAAATTGTGTGTATTCACTATTTTCATCATTCTGATGGTTTAAACTATTTTTTATATATATATATATATATATAAATCGGTTTTATAGTCAACTAAGACAGCTTAACATACCAAAAAATCAGCTTAATTGAGAACTAACTTCTATTTTGAATTACTTAAGAAAACCCTATCGAATTAAGCACGGAACGCAATTTAACCGAAATCCCCTCCTGGTTACACAAAATAAACGCATAAATACATAGGGCGATAATAAATCCGTAAGTAAATAGGAAACCGTATATAACTGTCAATTTAGCGGACATGTAGTTTCGCGACGCGGGATCGACATCTGCATCTAATTTGGCAGCTGGCAGCGTCTATGAGGGAAAATCAGCTTTATGTCCTAAGGCGTTGGGGGTATTTTAGTGTGGTGTTATCCTGTTGAGGGATTGCGATCGCGCCTGTCTTTTGCGTGGAACCCTTCCGCGTGGACCCGGATTATGTCCACTGGGACAGGTACAGATAGCAAGACAATATCATAACATCGTCATAATAACGACAATAAATATTATTTACTTTTAGATTTATTAAAATTAAATTTTTTGAAATTGGTAGTAGTGTTATTCCAATGAACCGTCTAATCCATATAAACATTTTCAAATGGTGTCTTTTTTATTAGCCTTTTCTGGTATATTCTTATTCTAAGGGCAAACAACATACATCGTCGGGATGACTGGCCGTTCTTAAATCTTATTGTATTTTAATTAATTTCTTTTAGAATAGTGTCTATCTGCACAATGTTGTGGATTTCAGTATTATTAGTAAGGAAGTAATGCTTCTTATTAAATCTGCTTTAATGATCACAGAATAGCATTCTGATTATGATACTTTATTTGCAAGCACTTCCCCTTAGGTGAATTCCATTAAAGCCCGCTGGCTTTAAAATCACTTGTTATATTAAAAAATTGTTGTCTGTAGGTACTTAGTTTATTATTCCGCCTCCTCATCCGGCACGGATTTTTATAGCGGTGGTTGAGTTCATTTATTTTATTTTATTTGGTGTTACCAGGTTGAACGACGATTAAGATGTTAGTATACCTTACATTATCTTGATGTATATACCTTACATTATCTCGATGTTAGTGACAGTAGTTAATTACCATGGTAGTAATATAATAAACGCTAAAGACGTTTCAAGTCTGTCAAGTTCTAATAAAAGTGCTCTCCATTTTTACATTTCACAGTCCAAATTAATTATTGCCTTGTTGCAAGTTTCGCTAAAATATTTATTTTGCTAACCGTACAGAAATCGAAGCGTAAATAAGGGTTGCGAGGGTGGCATGAGTCAGCGCTGACCACTGATGGAGATCTCATTCACACCTCGGCTTTGTGCATATTGTCGCATGCAGAATCGGGATTACTACGCCGAACTGTAGTTCGATGGACAATGACTTAGCGTTTTTGAAAATTGTATGATTGTTTGAAATTCTTGAGGGTTTTAGTACATAAACGATGCTTTGGTTGGCGTCTAGTTCTTCTAAATGGTATAATCAAATTAATTTCATTGCAATTAAAATGTCGTAACGTTTCTCAATTTTAGACTAATATTTATATGCTAAAATACATCGAGTGTTTTTTTTTATTTCAATTAAACTTAAGCTTGACTAGAGCTGGAAAAATGAAAGCATTTTTATTTAAATTATTGATCTTAGAATTTGAATATTTCGCAATTTGAAATATTTTAATTTTAGCGTTTTACTTTTATTTTCAGTTTCATTAATCTTTGAACTGTCAGTGCTGTTATAATTACATTTACAGATTTATTCATTACTAGCTTTTGTTCGCGGCTCCGCTCGCGTTAATGGAAAAATGTAGAAATGCGTTAATGTCGCGTTTTATTAAGCATATATGCATAAAATGTAACTTATGGCCATCTAAAATAATTGACCTTTCAAATGGTACCATAATTTTAATGATATGCTAACTACGTAAGGAGTTATATTTGCACGTGCATTACTAAGTTATTTGCTGTATCTTTATTTATATTAATATCCAAATCACAAAAAAACACCACAAAAGTACCCAAATACTACAGAAACGAAATTATCTCAACAGTATATACTCAAATTATAATCAATCATTAACTACAACTTCAAAATCTTGACTTTCCCTAATATCTTAATAACATCCCAATTCCAAAACATAATCATTGTTTCTATAAATATGTAGAAACTGTTACGTCGAATATATAAAATGCCTCAATAATATAATGATAAAAATTTGCCTTTTCAAAAATACCGAAAAAGTCAGCAATCAAAATTAAAAATATGAAAAAACCAAAATTTTACATTTAATAGAGTCTATTAAAAATGGACAGCTTAACCGGACGCGTGGGACCTTCCCATATGAAAGTTTCTCATAGCGAATAGCCATGAATCAATTGTGTCATTTTGATCGCTCCACTGCAATTCCTTTGGCCTCAAAGACGCGGAAGTTTTACTCATGCTTGAAAACCAAAATTTTGTTAAGGCCTAAAGACTTTGGTACTCTTTTAGTACACGACTGCCTGAAAGAGCTGATGTTTTCAGGACAGGTATAAAGTCCCTTATGTAACACCTCAAATCATTGAGATTTATGTGGCATCGCTGTGTGCATTATTCTTGGTAAAATAATAGGTAGGTATGCTTTGTGTCAAAACGTTATGTTGTTTTACATTTTTCATTTAGTTGTGCTCTTTAACAAACACGGTATTTGATAGTAATGAGCTTATGACGTATACTTTTAATCTCCTAGATATCCTAAACAACATTATGTTGTGTAAATTTTGATCAATAAGTTAGTAATTTTAGGTGGGTAGTACATCTATACAAAAAATTACGGGCACTTCTAATTGATCCTCCTACATCTTTTACTGTAACAAACTGCCATACTATAGTGGTTCTCTTATAATCTATTTATTTGAACGCTGATAAGCAATACTATGTCAAGCGACACGCACTTCATTCTGAGAAAATGGTGTCTAAATATGTCAAACATGTTCTTAATAAATTTGTTTAAAGAAGTATCATTATGTCCATCTTTTCTTTTCTATTTTGATAAAAAGTATAATGAATTAGAAATAGATTGATGTCTATTGATATTTAATGTGTTATCTAATAAAAGTTTTTCAAATATTTTCGATTATTGTATAAGTTGCAAAATATGGAACGCATTTGAAATTCGAAACATTAAATTGTGATACTTTTTTTTGTACTTATTTAGTTCAAATGACTTGAAAAATTGTTGTATAATGTTAAATACGCATTATCAGATCACATCAATATATCCGAATTAGACTTTTGTGGGTTGACACATTATTGCTTATCAGCATCCATTTTATGTTTAATGTTTTCCTTACTTTAGCATAAAGAGATCATATCAGGAATTTTCATCAGCAACTTCTAAGATTAAGAAACTTTTCTAAGAATTGGAACATTTCAATAAATATTCCAACATATCTCCAGTTCGGGATTAGTTATTGATAATAATGTGCAGTTATTTGCAATAACCGAGTTCATTGTGTAAGAAGCTGAATTGACAATTGCGAATGCGAAGGGATTTCACATTATCTATCAGTGTGATAAAGTTGTACCATTTGTGAGTGGTATTAATGTTATTCTTACACAAATATGATTTACAACGTTTCTGGGAACGCACAATGCTCCCGTGTCTCAACTCTTCCCTATTGTCGCCTGTGAGGTTTTTTTTCTGAATAATTTCTGAGCAACGTTGTCAGAAAGGATAATTTCAAATCTATGTGTCCGTCATCTGCGGACAATGCCCACTATTAGCGGATTATAATCCGCAAAAAGAGCAGGTACTGTTTCATTCAGGGCCCAAGCAAGGAGATAAAGCGTTCTAAATGTAACGCAATTTGATTTGCAGTAAAATTAAAAATAGAATCTCTTTACAGGAATGATATAGAAGAGAGATAAATCTTTAAAAAATATATTTTGTTTCGTAGCATTCAATTTAATTAAACAAGATTCTTGGCGAGAATTTTTTTTCATTCTTTCTTGTTTTATTAAATTTTTCTTTCGATATTATTATAAAATTTTGCAACAGAATATTTTGCTTCTTCACATAACTATTCTATTAATCTGACACTCAAAACTGTACATCAACATTTATATCCTAGCTAAGATTAGTTCGCCAATTACCGTCATATCTACAGCTCAAATAAATTCTATAGCTAAGCGGTCAGCTAGTAACTTGGACCGGTATTGAAATATTTGCTTGCGCTAGACAGATGCAAGTCCATCTCCCGGGAGACACTTGGCGACGATTATCTCAAACAATAATATTCGACCGGACACTACGTGATATTGGCTGAGTTTTTGGTATACGTTTGTTATTTTAGTTGTTGCTCAAATAATTTTAACTTCTGAATGTGTTTCGGCTTCCTAGAATGTTTTTCTTTTGGAATAACATGTATTTTAAAGTTAACTTTCCTGTAATTTCTACTATTCGGAAGAGTTGGAATGTGATTCTTTAAGCTTCATGTAGCTCTAATCCTAGGTCTCAGATCTATACATTATTCATAATGTTTTATAGAAATGTTAGCTGTACTCTACATACGCTTCCGTGCTATCATTTTTTCGGGCCAGGAACTCTCGTGGGCTTCCCTAGTCCATAACAATTCGATCAATGGTTTCGAAACACGTAGTATACAAATATACGAACAATATTTTAACGTATATAAATTGATTACAAACATTGAATAAAAATGCTTTAAATAGATAACCAGTTTATTACGAAATATCAACTTACATAAGAGGGGATCACTAACCATGAACAACTAATTTGCAAAGTTTTGACAATTGACAAAACGTTGAATGCGTCTAAAGCAATAAGGGACGTTTTACTTTAAAAAACAAATCTTAAAAAGATCGTAAAGGATTTTGTTACTTCAGAATTATCCACATTCGAAACGGAAAGACAGTCAGTGGCAATATTAGATAATGTTGCCTTACTGATTTTTCATTTCCTCTGCTCGAGTCTCAGGGTCTTTAATGAGAGGACTTTGAAGAAACGTTTTCATAACAGCATATGGATGCTGATAAGCCATAATTGGACGCTGATAAGCAAAACTATGTCAAACCACATGGACTTCATTTTGAGAAAATGGCGTTTAAAGATATCAAACCTATTTTGGATATGTGTTTGAAGAAGTGTACATCCATCTTTTCTTTTCTATTTTGATAAAAAGAGTAATGATTTAATTCATGCTGATGGTTATTTTTAATGTATTATTTGATAAAAAGTTTTTCAAACATTTAAGATTATTGTATAAATTGCAAAATATGGAACGCACTTGAAATTAGAAACATTAAATTAAGATACTTTTTTCCGTACCTATTTAGTTTATATGACTTGATTTTTTTTAATAATGTTAAATAGGTGACGTAGCATCAAAATACATCAATATCTCCGAATTTGACTTTTTGTGGCTTGACACATTATTGCTTATCAGCATCCAATTAGTTTATAAGTTAACCCACAAAAAGTCAAGTTCGCGTTATTGATGTATTTTTATAATGCGTCACTTATTTAACATTATTAAAAAAATCAAGTCATCTAAACTAAATAAGTAAGGAAAAAAGTTTTTTAAGTTTATGATTTAAATTTTAACTGCGTTTCTATTTTGCAATTTATACAATAATATCATATATTTGAAAAACTTATTAAGAATTATATTAAAGTTTTTATTATACCAATCTGCTTTTAATTTACTCTACATTTTATCGAAATAGAAAAGAAAAGATGAATAAGTTCTTAGAACAAATTTATAAAGAATAGGTTTGACATCTTTAGACGCCATTTTCTCAAAATAAAGTCCATGTGGCTTGAAACAGTTCTGTTTATCATCGTACCTATATGCTACGTTAATATATAAAATATATCTTATACCATAATATTTATAAAGACTTAGAAAATAACTAAACTACTGTGTATCCACAACCACATAAGGCTCACACAAGCATAAAGGACCATAACAGTCGACTTAACCATACAGAATGCCCAAAAGAATTGTCTAACGGACCACACTTGATGTTCCCACTGGATTGAATCTAACACACCTTGGACATGTCAATCATATCTTTCAAGTTCCGCTATAAAGTACACAACGCCCCACGAGACCATGCGAGCATTTGATCACATTGGCACAATTGCGGGAACGCCTTCAAAACCTTGATTTTAACAATAAATTCGCAGCTAACAGTACACATTTAGCCCTTTCGTCACGGGCTTTCTTTATGTCCTTATGTCTTTGGGATAGGGTCTAAATTATCACCAAAATTCGAGATCACTGGTAGGAGATAATCCGTGACAGCGTGTGGTTTCGCACCTGCTGTTTTATGTATTTTTTCCAATAACGGTAGATTTGTGAGGATTTTATTTAAATATTATATAAGACACAAGAAAAATCATGGATATTTGAAATGCTTTTATTATTAAATTTTAATAACCATATAAGGTACATTTTTCTTGTGATAGGATTGCAAATTAATCTACACTAATTTTACAAAGCTATAGAGTTGTCGTTTTGTTCAAACGTATTAGTCTTCGAAACAGCGAGACCGATTTTTTGCTTTAGATTATTATGAGTTTATTTATTAAATTCCGTTGAAATATTATGTCTTACTTTAACCTATATCATGTAAGGGTAAATAACTAGTTAAAATAAATAATGATCGGCGAAGATAAGCCTAACCTAAATTAATAACTAATCTTGACATTACAATATTTTATTTACTTGTAATTATCCTCAGCTATACCCACAAAGTCCTTGATACGTCAAGCTGCACCTATAACAGACCTCCTCGTCGGCTCCAACCTCCAAACAACATCGGTACTGTCAAGAACCATGGCATCCCTCGCTCAGATGCACAAGACAGGCCCGCACATCAAGAAACGGAAATCCAGAAACCCGCTAAATGGAAATCCATTCGCCAAGGTATGATATGATTGTATTTTATTTATTTTATATCTTCAGGGTTCCGTATCTGAATAGTGCCAAAGGAACCTTATTACTGAGCTTTGACTATCAGCGAGTTGTATCTCATGATTCGTAATAGTAGATACTTGAAATTTTTTGTGTGTATTTCAATTGCTTCTATAATTGAGACTTAAGAAAAAGGCGACCACTAGTATACATAGTTTACATATATGTGTTCGTAATAAAGAGTTTTAACTTTAGTAGCTTCAAATTTGTGGTTATTTCTTAATTATTAGGTATATTTGTTTGTATTTCAGGGTGTGATATTAAAGACTTTAATTAAAAAACCCAAAAAGCCGAACTCCGCGAATCGTAAGTGTGTTCTCGTTCGCCTCTCCAGCGGTCGCGAGATGATCGCGTATGTGCCTCGCATTGGCCATAACCTGCAGGAGCATAACATCGTGCTTGTTCGAGTCGGCAGGTTAGTGATAAATTTTTGTTTTTGTTTTTATAAAATTTATATAGGTAATATCAAAAGGGTTACCAGAAATTTGTGAATAAGGATTTTTCAAGAATTTCGTGCCTTGTCAGGATTTCGAATACCTATCAGATTGTTACGAAAAATATGAGTGAATTCGCTTAAGAATAGATTTTTAAAGATTTTTTTCAAAATTGTTTTTCGGTCGTCGCTAAAAGCAGTTGGTCTAAAAAGCACTTGTTGACTATAATATGCAAATGTCTTTGACAAATCCGTTCGAAATCTATTTTTCACCTACTTTTCAAATCTACTTAAAAATTGTCCAATTTTTTTTCTTTACGACTTACAGTATATTTACTGTTAGCGCCCGACTTTTGCACCCAAGAATTTTCTCAGAAAAATAAAAACTGGTCAAGTGCGAGTAGGACTCGCGCACCGAGGGTTCCGTACAAACTTATAGAAATCTATATAAGACTAACCCATCTACGCCATTTGTGGTCTTCATCATCAGTTCCAACATAAGTTACTATCAAAAATACCTAAATCGGTATACGCTTGCCTATAATATTTGAGGAGTTCCCTCAATTACTCCAGGATCCCATCATCTGATCCTGACCTGAAGACAATGGGACCACCTTGGAAGTATACCTTTTCAAATAAAAAAAAAATTTGAAAATCGGTACCCAAATGGCGGCGTAATCGGCGAACAAACATAAAAAAAAAAATTAAATACAAGGTCGAATTGAAAACACTCCTATTTAGAAGTCGCTTAAATATAATCAAATATTATGTAAATATGGATCACGTCCCAAAAACTATTTTGAAACTACTTAGGAGCACTTTAATTTAAAACACGATCATGGATGCAATCCATGGAAACGCAAAATTTTATTTTAAGTACTAATACACCTTATACTTTCAAAAAAAAAAGTTATAGCGCGATTCAGGATACACCTAGCGCCATCTCTTGACAATTTCAATGAACTAACTTGTTGACTTTGACATTAACAACATAATTATATTATATTTTATTCTCGTTTTATTTTTATTTATATACTAATACGCTCCACTACCCCTGCACTACGTTCGTAAAATATTTAGATTTACATTATCAATCAAAATATCGAAATATATAGTAGTGTTGCTAAGACGAAAATAATTAGTCCTTAATTCGAACTAAAACTAATTGTTTATTTATAAATAACTAATTATATTAGTAATAACCAGAAGACTTATATGTGTAGATAAATAAGTAAATTAAGTAACTCGATCTGTTTGAATTTAATTTTAAAATTTTCGTACTAAGTCAATACGAGTACTTAAATCAAGTCGCGTGAAGCTCTTATATTGAATGTTAATTACGTAATGACGTTATAAATCGACGATAAAACTTTTAAATGAAAAGTTTATTTTATAATTTTTAGCGCGTTTAAATAATAATTAACATAAAAATTTTTATTAATCGAGCAGAATTATATCACAGTTAATGTCATAATGTTGTAATAGATGGCATTAGCTGTACGCTGAATCGCGCTATCATTTTGTTAGCTGCGATATATAGATTGCATTGCGTTGTTGATAAAGGTTTGCTGCTTTTTAATGTTTTCGTATTGATACAAATTTAAATTGTAAAATTGTTTTTTTGACCATGGTCAACTTCTATGTTAATTTGTTACAAGTACATATAATTTTAATTCTAAGATTAATATATTTTCCGCTTGATAAATTTACAACTTGATACATTTACGCGTTCCTGAGAAAAAGGTTGAAAGACAGACGTACAGACTGACAGACACACGAACAGAAATTTACAGTTTTCGGATTTTTTCCTTTATGTATACTAAAGGACCTTGCTCCTGGCCAAATTTCATAATGCTTGGTCAATGGGAAGTACCCTATAGGTTTTGATTCCCTTGCGAAAACGTTAAAAACGCTATCATACTTAAAATATGTGATATAAATGACCGTATCTTTTGATTGCGTTAACTTAGAAGTTTGATTTTTTCACAGCTCTTAGTAATTACAACTCTGAGTACTTGACGTTGATAAAAATTTGTTACCTTCACGCGTTTCTGAGAAAAAGGTTGAAAGACAAACTTACAAACAGACAAACATACATACAAAAATTTACAGTTTTCAGATTTTTTCCTTTATTTGTACCATAAGATCTTACTTCTTGCCAAATTTCATCGTGCTAGGTCAATGGGAAATACCCTATAGGTTTTGATTCCCTTGCGAAAACGCTAAAATGGTCAAAATATACGACATATTTTCCATTATCTTTTGATTGCATTGACTTAGAACTTTAATATTTTCACGGCCGCATGTCATCGTAGACTTGAGTATATGATATTAATTTCAACATGATACGTCTATGCATTTCTGAGAAAAAAGGGTTGACATCCCGACAGACAGACAGACAGACAGACAGACAGACAGACAGACGGACAACAAAGTGATCCTATAAGGGTTCCGTTTTTCCTTTTAAGGTACGGAACCCTAAAAATAAACTTGTATGTAGGCAACACGATTTCAAACAGACCAGTCTGATGGTGAGAGAGATTACCAATGTGTTATGAAGTTCCATTTTGATATTCGTCTTTCGAGTATTTTTTATAAAATATAGTACTAATTAATTTTTTTTAATTAAAATATTTATAACAAAGATAAAGCATACAGGTTTAAACTGACGCGTATTTTCTCATCTTAATTCGATATTACGGTTCTAGATTTCACCAGTGGAAATTCACTGGCGATAGAAGATTGTAATGCTCCATACATTTTAAAGTTATGGCGCACCTCTGAACCTCTATTCTTTAAATTTTCAAGTACATTTTTGTATGTTTCGGAAGTATTTTATTCAAGTAAATGAAATTACCTATTCTCCTTTGGAGTCAGATATTCTCTAAAACCTTATTTTTTAGTTGTATTTTTCATTTTCCCAGCATTATACCAAAGTCTATTTAATACCATAGGAGTCGTTCAAGTATTACGTAAGCACCAAGAGGGGGGGGGGGGTCTCTGTTTTGCTTATTTTGGATTACATGGGGGGTAGAGGGGTCTAGATGATGATTATGTCATCGTTAGTTATTTACATTTTTTCGGGGATTCCTGCAAATAATACATATGCGTAGGCACTCGCTTTGAGAGCTGATTAGGGGAATTACCGCAGATCAGGTTTCATGGACTGAAGACTGTTAATGTGTACCAAAAATATACTTTGTTTGTTATGTTCTTTATTTCTGATTATATATTTTTGTCCCTTATTCTATGTGTATCAGTAAAACGTAATATTTTCATGAATTTTCCTATTTAAAAAATGACAATATAAAAAACATTTATAACTAAAAATGTTTACGTAAGCATAGGGGGAGGGGGTAACTGCTATGCTTACTTTTGATGACAAGGGGAGCGGGGGGGTAAAAAATGGTAAGAAATCTGCTTACGTAATACTTGAACGGCCCCATATAATCTAGGTCCAATGGGATTTATGCGGTATTGTCATTTGACTTTCAATATCACTTAATGGATGAACCAATATCAATGACAACATCAATCAAAAATATTGTACTGAATACAGTATTAGTGAATTTACATATTTAGAATCTGAATAATCTCTGATACCCTAATAGCGTTAAGCCTGGATATTGTACATACTTCGATTACATTATGTTATGGAAGACATATCAAAAATGGCAACAAAGACGATAGAATTGATAAATTATTATGTCAATATACAAAAGTTAAGTAATCTCGCATCTATAATAAAATCCCGCAAACAGTTTTACATTTGCCACTTAATAAGTTTAAAGCCTACGTTAAAAATCTTTAATAAATAAAGCATATTATACCATACAAGAATATTTTGACGACAAAGAGGCGTGGATTTGACAAGCGTTGATTTTCTATCCGGATAACATAATTAAAATGTAATAAAAATACATTATGTATAAACGATTTTAAAAGAGTTACTATCGAGTTTCTTGCCGGTTCTTCTCGGTAGAGACTACATTCAGAACCGGTGGTAGCTTTATAAAAATCTCAAATGAAAATATGAAATGTAACTTGACGATTCGAAAGTGCTTTAAAAGCCCATTTAAATAAAGTATATTTTGAGTTTGAGTTTGATCTAAAATTGAAAATCAAAAAAACTCCGACAATCTATTCGGTGAGACCATTTCAACGAGCCCCAACACGATACCTCTGTTGTAAGTTAGCGAGGAGTTGTGTATCCTGCTGATTCCAGATCACGCTGCAACATCAGGTCGAGGTTATGTAATTAGGTTATTTTAGTATCATAGAAGTCACAGTAAAGTTAATTTCGATTCGACCGGATCATAGAAGTTGCTCAGATCCTTTTAACAACTAAAAAAGAATTAGTTCTTTTCTAGCTGTTGAAAGGTTATTAATAACCTTTAAACCTCTGAAAATATCTTCATAAACTATAGCTGATATAATTGTAATAAAATTGTAATAAATACATCAGCTTTCAAACAAAAGGAGGCATCATAATAGGTCCATTCGTTAGGAAACTGAGATGTCTTTAGAATAATTTAAGTGATTCATATGTTACGTTATGAATCCATTTAATTATTCCATTCATTTAAGGCGAGAATTACACTTATAAGTATTGCTCTCAGACTTCATAAAGATTTACATAAGTAAAGTATTCTGGTTAGGTTACTAACCTAAGGTGGTAACTGTCACCAAGTTACAGAGTTGTTTTATATCAATTACGAGAGTAAAACTTACATTTGCAATTCTTGCCTAATATATATTTTTTTACTTTGATATTTTTAAAAATAATTTATTATCGTTGAATTATTTCAGAGTGAAAGATTGTCCCGGTGTGAAGTTGAAATGCGTGCGAGGCAAGTTCGACTTACCGCACGTCGTCAAACAGAAAGCGTAGTCTTCATTTGTTTAATGTTATTTGTAGCGAAATATATTTAGTATAAGTACAGTTTATTGTTTTATTTAACTTATCTGTTGAACTTTACCTATTTACTTTTACTAAACCGAACTGAAATAACTGACTTTTATGTACAAACCTTAAATAACTGTATCAATTGACTTTTCAAAATATCATTTATTGTAAATGTTATTTTAAAAATTCTGTGTCAAATACGACTTTTTATTTTATAATCTATATAATAGGATTAAATAAAGAAATTAAAACGATTTATATAACTCTCGTAATTATAAAACCTTTTTTGGGTAGGTATATAAACTTTATGGGCTTTGCACAATAAACATTTATTCTCGAACCTCATTGGTCGGAAGCGACTCAAAGTGGCGCTTGCGCAAGCCTCGCCCATTCAATTATAATAATAAGTATATAAGTTACTATATACCCGACTTTACCAGGGTTTAACTCTACTGTAATTTATATAATGTTACAATTTAATAGCAAAATAAATAAATTCGACAAATAAGGAAAAAAATGTATAAGAAAAAATTATAATGATGGTTTCAAAACATAAAGTTATATCTCCTTAACAGAATTTTTTTAATTCATAATAAAGGATTAAGCCCTTGCCCAGTAATGGGATATTTATTACGTGACTATTATTTATCGCAATGAAAATGTCTAAATTCATTTAGTACTTTACATTTAAAGGAAATAAAATAGAGGTTTCATTTTACAATTGACGCATTTATTTCTCATATATGTTTTAATATTCTCCAAGCCTTCAATAATTTGTACTTAAAATTATATAATATCTAAATAAATTATGTACTATTTACAAAATTGCACCATTAAATTAGACCTTAGAATTTTACAATAAATAAATCTTAAAACTATCTTATTCGATACTAAGTCTAACAGAGGCATGTCTGGTGACACCTCACACATGTTCTCGTAGATAGGAGTCCTTTGAGTTTCGCGACTTCGTTCTTCAAATAAGTGACTTTCAGTGCGAGATGGATCTCCCTCAACTTCCGTCTATCCCGGCTCTGTTTCGCCGCAAAGTTATTCCTTTCCCTCTGCTTTCTATACGAATCATCAGCAGTTTGACTCGTTTGAACAGCACGACGCATCCTCGGATTATTCCCAAGCAATGTTCCTCCATTCTTTTCAGCCATTGCCCTTAGAGCATCTCGTTCAAAAGCTTGAAAATCCGGATCATCAGATAACGAATCCACATCGATCATGTAGCTCGGACGTTTCCTTTCATTCACTGATACGGGAGAATCTGGTGGCGATATCATGCCAGTTCTCATTGGCGGGCTCACGGGTTGCGGTACGTATCCAGAACATGATGACACTGGTGATGATTCAGCTACAGGTACGTACATTGGTTGGACGTACCCGATGTAGGGATACTGGTTCACACTGTGTTGCACTGTACACGGGTAAGATGGGAGGTCTGTGTACGCTGGGATCGGCGATATACTTTCTGATTTACACTTCACTGATAGGTCCAATGCTGAGTCGTCAGCGTAAGGCGTCCAGAGGGCCATGTTTGAAGGTATCGCTGCGGTGATTTACGAGTAACTAATGATAATTTCGGGGGTCCATGTCTTTTTGTATGCAAAGGGGTGTGGCCTAATTGTGCACATCCCCACCCCTCGCAAGGGTTGTTTCCGCTACCTGCATCAACGGGACATATTGGAACAATGGGGTGATTTGCGGTCTATTGTGATTAGTTGCGTCGTTTTCCATTTGCTATTCATTTTAGTTTGTTGTTTTTTGACACTGTAAATTGATAAGTGTTAAGTGTAGATTACTTGGTATCGTGTTATGATAAAATGTTAATTAAAATTATTTTAATGAATTTATTTTTGAGTTAATGGTTATATATGTATACAATTATACATATACCTATTGCAACATTAGTTATTATCAAAGTATTTATACCCATGCATACATTAATGGAATTCCTAAACACATTGAGTATTTTATTTTTATAAGATACATACATACGATACTTACTAATTTAAGTATCGTAGGTCTTACCTATAAAGATCCGTAGAACTTCTGTAACACCCGCCAATTATTAGATTACGATGGAATTAATCCATTTTTAGGGAAGAGGATTTTGCTCGACGCGAGAATATTTACTTTTACAAACAAAATACCCTAAACCGGAACTGTGATATACCTACAATTTACGCTATATACAAATTGTTTGTTATGAAAATTTAATTTGTAACATATTTGTTACCAAAATGAGATGAATTTTTGGGTATTTGTGATACAAAATCAAAAATACGATTCTGTAGTTTGTGAAATTAATGCTATTAACGATGTTTACTTATTTAGATGTCTAATATCTATTGATGGCAATAATTACGGATTTTTTTAACAACTTGTTTACAAGATGTAACTGATTACGAACTAATGATTTTGTTTGTCAAATCATTGCATTCATTTATAATGATAGATAATGAGTGGGAGATAATCTTTCTAAAATTACGATGTTAATGATGTTTTGGAAAATTAATATCTGGGCGGATGGCAACTTGAATATGTAGTTGGATAATTCCTAGGAACTCTTGTTTCAGTAGAGGGAAATTATGTGAGATTTCCCCAGAGGCTTCAAAAACAAAAGAGTGAAATTGTAAGGGATGAGTTATCACATCTCATGTTTAAACAATCCATTTAATTATTTTAGCCTTAAATTTTTATTAATATTTAAAAATTAACTAAAAGTTTATTTTATTAAGGTCAATGTTGCCATCCGGATCTAAAAATAATGAAGTAAAGTGAAGAAGTTTTATAATAAAAAAAACGAAATTTTACCAAGTTCTACTGTACTTAAATAAATAATATAAAAATGACGCTTTATTTCCTCTGTTACGAAAATTCGAAATTTAAATCGTTTTAATGTTGTCTTCAAAAATATCTCGGGTTCTACTTATAATGTAACATTTGGTCACGTAAAAATCAAATCATCCGTGAGTAACGTAGGATTACGAGTATTTGAGAGTCACTCATGCGACAGTAGGAAGCAAATGTCGCCCAGTGGTTATAATAACCGGATATAATTATATTTATTTTTGATATTTAAACGACTTCAAAATATGAGGATATCTAAATTAGGCTGAATGTTGCTTTTTGTGAATATTTTGGAGAATTATCGCTGATTGTAAGATTATTGAATTTTTCTTTGTTTCATGGTACATATTTGTAATTATCCAACCCACAATCCAGTTCCAGTGAAAATCATCTACGATAAAAAACGAAACTCAGATCGCTCCCGATTAATGCGATCATATTATTAAACTTTCTTTCAACGTATACAGATCTAGTCGGTAGGTATGATTATAATCTATTTGTATTTTGTATATATTACTTCGAATTATGATTTAATTTATGATTTTTTTTCATTATTAAGTTTTCTTAAAAAAAATAGGCTTATCTTCGCCTATCAAAGCTTAAAGTAGTTAGATATTCATAATATTTGAATAAATTATGGTTTTGTTAACAAAATATTTTTACAAGCTCTCTTAGAAACACACGTAATAAAAATTGTTTTAATCATACTGATATTTTTAATCTTAACTTCAATTGTTAACTGAAGATACCTAATCCTAGTCCGCTTAGTACCGAAGTCCAGAAAAATATCGTTTTAGGAAAACCCGTTAAGCAGCTTAGTGTTAAACAAAACTAGGATTACGATATAGCATAATTTAAGCTCTTAAGTCATAGAAATAATGCGGGTGCATTTTATAGTGCCGCTGCGCAAGTTTTACGACTCCTGCAATAAATCGTGCGCGGGCGCAGGTAGGCGGCACGTGTCTGTGAGATTAAAATTAATAACTGGCTGTTAATGAGTCAAAAAACATGGAAAAATTCGTCAATGTTGCAATGATGAAATAAATTTTAACTTAAGTTTGGGATTTACGTAATATGCTTTATTATTATGAAATTATTCTTCTAGACTATATGATGGTAAATATTATATTTGTATAATAAATTAAGTATAAGATTTATCGGCGAGTTGCTTTTTAAATAATTTGAGATAAATATTGATACTACAAAAAATACACTATCATATATAGGTAGGGCCCTTAACTCCTCCGCGGGGTAAACCCGTCTACTCGCAATTACAGGCGCTATAGCTAGTCATAGTTATGTTAGTAAAACGAAATAAGATTCTAGCTCTAAAAATATCACCTAAATGACATAAATCGATACTGCTTTCTGCTATTTAAAAAAAAACGCGTCTTTAATTTTGAAAATAAATATAATTTCTCATCTAACACCTTCAACTCTAAAACATACTGTCCAACTCTTTACTTCACAACAAACAAACGACCGTAACAAACGATTTAAGGATATGCAAATTGTCACAAAACATCGCCATCACAATGCACTACCCGTGGTCTAAGATAAAGAGAATTTTAAAGCAAATATTTTCTCAGAATCCAACGGTATGTCTGTTTGTCTAAACCTCCAAGGATTTAGATAAGTGAGAATCAAACATGATGTTTTCAAAGTGTCGTTTTTAATACCGTAAACAAAATTAGAACCGTTAGCTTCTGCTGCAAAGAATACACTCTTTTTATATTTTACCAGATTTGGGTGTATTTTTGGAACGTTTACATTAACATATGTGATGCTGTGTGAATGTATTGGATTCCTATAATCAATAACCGACTTACTGATATCCGAATAATTCGGAATTTTGAAAAACAAATTCATTATTCCACTCACTTTCGGAATTTCGAAAATCTTTGAATGGTGTAGGTATGTATACATATTAAGAAATGATAAAAATACTAGGATAAAAAATAATAATTTAAGGGCAAAAATGTATTAAACAACTTGTAAACTTAACATTTCCTACATTTTCATTCAGAAATCACACCTACAAAAATGCCATTGTGGTCACTATCCACAAACATACATAACAGTTATCCAAGAGAAAGATCGATATTACATAACAATATAAGGGTGATAGGGTCGCACCCTTCCTTATTATGCACCGCCCCTGACCCTCGCCTGCGCAAGTTGGGGTGGGGTGAGCACACGAGACAATTAAGAAACTGGTGACTGTGTACATTAATACATATAAATATATATTTAATAAAATACGACCGCTCTGGTACTGTTTCATGTATGTCGGTCGGGGTAGATATTTGTATAAATATTTGTTCCTAGGTCTGGGTGTTTGTCCTCGTAGGTCTCTACACGGTGCCTCTGAAAGCACGTAAAGCTGTCGGTCCCGGTTATCAAAATCACCGGATAACAATCGTTACTCTTAGTAGAGAAATTACTCTACCTTGTCAATATCTGGACTGGAATAGTAAGCAGACCCTGACTAACTATAACTAGAAAAAATGCGAGAGAGATAATAATGATATATTTCATAGAATGTTTTAATTCTTCTATTCTTCTGAAATATCCGCCAGTCTTTGGTGCCGGAGCATTAGCAGTTTACCCGAAGTACCCCGAATAATTTTTATGACTACTAGACTTTTATTGAAAGTAGATATACTCGTATTATACATATGCGAATAATAATGTAATAATCAAAATAAAAATCATAATCATAACATACGTTATTCAAGTAGGCTTTAACAAGAACTTTTGAACCGTCAATACAGAAACAAAAAAGGAAACAAGAAATTGATTTAATGAATTTACCACCGGCTCGAAATGTAGGTTCTAGCGAGAAGAACCGGCAAGAACTCAATAGTTACTCTTATAAAAATATTATATCTTATAAAAATTCACACATTTATGAGTTACAAATATATTAAATACCCTGTGTGAATCCAGCTTGTACTAAATCCAAGCATCTTTATCATCATAAGCGTAGAGAAATACAATTCATGCAAGTATATTATAATTTATTAATTAGTTTATGTATTTATAAAAGAAAATTAATTTAAAAAAAAAGAAATAATCTCAATGTTAATTTTTATTATTTAAAGAAGCAGAATCGAAGCCAAAAATACGTGTAGCCAAAAATATGTTTAACTATATAATATAAGAACAATGTTACCCAATAGTTTGAAGAAATCTTATCGTCTCCTGCGCAAGCTGCAATCTGAAATAATCCTTCTACCACATGTTAAACATAACTGATCTATGATAACCATTTCCCTGCGCACGCGCATCCCAAGCTGCGCCCACAATCAAAACAATACCCACGTGTCGATCTTGATATGTTTATCCGAAGTCGCCACGTGTAGATGACACTCATCGAATATTATTTTAGGGTCCAATTTGTAAATTATTTAATTTTATAGAGAAGAATTAAACGAACGTTAAAGTATACCTTAATATAAATAAGTAAATAAGATAGAGAAAGAGATAGAGATATCTTGAATATAGCATAGCAGTGATCTATAATAATATTATTAAGAGTTAAACTTTGTAAGTAGAGCGTAACCTCTGAAACTACTAACTCCAAAAAAAAAAATATTTTTGCATTGAAAAGTCCGTTTATTAAGGAAGGTTACGGGCTGTATTACATCATGCTATGACTCGTAAGAGCGAAGCTACCATAAACGCGAGCGAAACCGCGAAGGGCGGTATTGCACAAATAAATCTATATCTGTCTCTACATAAAAATAAAATCAATTCTAGCATGTATGTGAGAACATTACTAGATGCTGATAAGCAATAATATGTCAATCCATAAAAAGTCGGATTTGATGATATTGATGTGTTTTGACAATGCATCAAGTATTTAACATTATTAAAAAAAATTAAAGTTATCACACTAAATAGGGACGAAAAAAAGTGTCTTGATTTCATGTTTCGAATATTGAATTGTGTGTTCAATATATCGCAATATACTAATCTAATAAAAAAACTTATTATTAGATAAAGCTTTTTATTATATCGATCTGCTTTTAATTCATTAGATCTTTTATCAAGATGGAAAAGAAAGATGGATATATAAATACTTTTTCAAACAAAAATATTAAGAATAGGTTTGACATCTTTAGATGCCATTTTCTCAAAATGAAGTCTGTGTGGCTCGACGCAGTATTACTTATCAACGTCAAACATAAGAACGACTACACCTTTTAACAAGAAGAGAAGACTGTTTAAACATAATGTTTGAAAAATCGTACGTAAAAGTAAAAAATTGACTTAAGAAATGTTAATAAAAAACGTTATTTAGGTCTATTAGTACGACGGACGCACGAACCGTTTCAGTTTACGAGTTTATAAATTATACAAAATGGATAATTAATCGTTACAAACCTATATTTTTTTCTGAAACTCAACTCAAATAAAGTTAAATGTAATCAAATTATTTTATTTTAAATTGGGCATTTACATTATTTTCTTGTAAGTCAAGCAAATGATAAATTCTGTTTATTTTGATATTTCAATGATTTAAAATATTATAGATTAACCCATTAAGCACCAAATATGACACTAGCAGCATTTTAAACCCAAATCCTTTTTTATTATTATTAGTGACATATTTAAATTCAAAAGAAAAAAAAATGTTTTCGTATTATGGATAATTTTAGAAGGGTGTACTCACACGAGTACAGTGGTCACTAACTTCCTGAAACGTCCGTATGTAAAAGTTAAGTTACAAAAACTTAATGTACTCAAATGAGTACGAAGGCGCAAAATGGGTTAATTTCAATGATCCACAAACATTTGTCATGCAAAATATTAGGCGAGAATTACACATATAAGATTTGCTCTCAGACTTTCATAAAGATTTACATAATTCGTTACATAAACGTTTGTCATTGCTTTACATCTGGAAGAATTTAGTGTGCCATATTTTTATCAGACTCGCAGTTTCGTAAGACTACCTAGGTAACTGTTACCAGATTACAGAGCTGTTTTTTACCATTAACGAGAATAAAACTTACAAATGTAATTTTCGACTCAGATCCGAATAACGTTAAACAGAATAATTAGCGTAAATATTTTTAAACAAACAAATTAGTAACGAGTAACTTAACACGTAATGAGGTACGTAATCCGATGACAATTAATTCAATTTTACTATTTGGTAATTATCTGATGATTAATGTAACTAATATTTAACTAGGTTTTAATAGTTTGTTTACAAGTCTCGTTTAATTAACTGGCTTTAACAGATATTTCTTCTCAATGATATTAGGCTATGGAAAACCGGGCCGGGCAAAATGTGATTCCTTTATATGTTATAAAGGACCTAAGAGGCCCTTATGAGATAAAAAAGATTTTTGACGTGAGAAAAAGTACTATAAAAATTCTAATTATAAGCTAACCATTTTGAGAAAGATAGCAGTGAGAGTCATTAAGACTGGCTATGAACTATATAGACAAAAAAACGTATTTTTTCTGTCCTTGTATTAAAAACAGCCTGAATTTATTAAAATATTTATTGTAATCGCCTAATTTGAATAATGGTATGAAAAAGTGAAAAAATGTGTTAAGCAATTTCCATACAAAAGTGATTAAGTAACAGAGGAAACAGTTCTGCACGAACGATGTAAGCAACAGATTCTAATTAATTAAGAACGTTTTGACGTTTATGTACGCCTAAATTTAAGTACCTACTGTTGATGTTAACAAAACTTTTAATGATTTATTTGGTTTTTATACAAACTATGAAATAACAGTATAATAACTTTTTAATTCCATAAAAGCTTATAATTTCGTTATTATGTTTTATATAAATTTATTTTAACACGTGAAATCGAGAAGAAATGCACCAATCTATTTTATACCAAAAATCAAAATAGATAAACCAAAACAAAGATTTGTAAATCTTATAATCATATATTCACGGATAAGCGATCCATATAATATTCATATATCTGTTGTTACAAATCATTATTATAGCGAATCTTTAAAGGAATTCAAGTCAAACTAACGCCTACTAGGTGGGCGCGGCTTGCGCTTACGCACATTATTTTTTCGCGGCCAATGAAAACTCGGGACACCGTGTTTTATTTCTTTTATCAATATCTTTTACACTTTGCCGTTAGGTGAAATTTTTTCATATCTGATAAATATTGACGTATTATCATTTAATTACTTATATATTTAGTATACATTTGTACTTATTTAATATACTAATGATTTAACATAAACAAAATTAGCTAAAGAAAATGTATATTAAACTATTTACATCTTAAATTAATTTGTATTGAATAAAAAAACAAACAATGTTGAATTTGGAGCTAGTTAAAATGTCAAAAATATTAAATTATATTTTAATACGAATTATCATAATATACATATAGTAAAATAAGTTAATTTAAGGTTATAATAAAAACATAATTTATTTAATTAAAACGATTTATTTTAAACTATAAATTTTACAAAAATTCATTCGCCTCTAGGTTTATTAATTCATTGATTACAATTTATAATATTACTTAAAACACTACGAGGCTGACGGTATATATTCACTATTATTTACAATATAATAATTTATAAAACACTAATGCCTCAGTTAGACAAAACATTGTTTTTTTCACTCAACACCGACACTGCTGTTGGCAGCGCTGACACACTCTTTCTCCGAGCCTGGTCCGTAAGTCCGAGATTTTTTTCTTTAAAAACGACACTTGAAATGCGAGACGAACTTCCCTTAACTTTCGCCTGTCCCTGCTCTGTTTCGCTGCATAATTATTTCTTTCTCTCTGTTTTCTGTATGAATCATCAGCCTCTTGGCTTGTCTGAACCGCGCGTCTCATCCTTGGATTGTTGCCCAGTAAACTTCCTCCATTCTTCTCCGCCATAGCTCGTAACGCGTCCCGCTCAAACGCTTGATATTCCACATCATCAGACAAGGAATCTATTTCGTAGGATTCCTCCGAATGTGACGGCGAAGGAACCTTTCTGAAATTCAAACTTTCGATTGGCGATATTTGCGATGGCGGGATATTATACTCGTAGTAGCTGTAACATTTATTTTCCTGTTCCAAAACTGGGGACACTGTTGTATATCTGTACTCAAGAACCGTAGGTCTTAAAGCTCGGTCTGGAGAGACTTCCCGCTTAATACTTTTGGTTAAGTCCAAAGCTTTCTCTGCGTAGGGGGTCCACAACGCCATTTTAGCACGTGTTGTCTTCGGACAGCAGACACTTATTGCAATTTTTCTAGCCCGCGTACTCCAGTTATGGGCGGAGCGTAAAAGGGTGAACGTGGTAGGGTTAATCCGCTACCTGCGGAGCTCATAACGGGACTGAAGGCGACATCGATATTAAATTTCTCATTAAACAATAGGATTATATTTCTATTTCACATCGATGTGCTAGGTAGAAATAACATTTTGGAAAGTCCTAGTAGTAGTAAACTGAACGTAACTCTGTTAGGAATATAACATTAAAGTAATTAATACTGTATTTTGTCTATGGTAGCTGGTTGATCAGTTAGTTATTATTTTATATCGGCAGTACGCACCCTCCCTCTCTCTAGGATAGATTGCTCGTCTTTACTCTCAGAAATATATGCATAATTACAAATAAACTAGTGACTAGAACCCCGGAGATAACTTAACACTCAAGCAATTAAATACATAAGATATTTATTTGAACAATGCATAATATATTAAATTTCCTATGAAAAGTATTAAAATAAAAAACAAAATTATAACATTAGCGTTTTTGTGTATCAAATAAATCTGAAATTATTTTAATTATGTCTCAAAATTATGTAAAAAGTTGCTATTACCATATCCATCGTTCATACAAGCGAAGTTGCGGACTTAGCACTTTGTTTTCTTAATTTATCATACATCAGCAACTTCTACACTTTAATCAGAGACAGCACATCTCAACGATCTGTTATTCTAGAATCTCTATTTGCCATTTATACTATTTTATCTTAATTCAAAAGCTTTGTTCTTTGCTCTCGTACAGATAGAGTGAGTTGTGTTAAATTTATCGCAATGCGGTCGCTGCTGTAAACAATGGTGACTTTGTCTGAGTTCTCCGTTGAAAACTGACGCAAAAGCCATTCACACTATCTGGAAATAAATCTGAAATACCAGTTTAAAAACGAATTAAATGTATTGTTTGTATTTCTGAATTGAGTTTTAAAATATAATAATAAAAATCATTTCTTCATTCCACGTGACACTGGCGACATAACATTGGCACAACTAAAAGCCATTAACCAAAGAATTGAATTGAATTGAATTGAATTAATAATCAGGAAAACGAGAAAATTAACAATCTGGACATTGACAAATACCTAATAGGCACTTAATAATAACGTACAAACTTTCCTCGACGAATACTAAATAAAAATTGTAAATAGGTACTTGTATCTACTAAAAATTTTAGTTGAATTTAATCGTACCTACTTCAATAACAGAAGTATAATCGCCGGTAAACATAAATATACGTAATCCGGGATTACGGCAACGAGCAATCGTATATTGTAGTGTTATTTGAAAAATCATAAAACAATAAATGAAGATCCAAGTGTCGAAAACAATTCACTATCAAGTAATCCTCTTATTACTTCGTCACCGTTGATCCATCTAGGCTATAGAACTATTTCACAAACATAAGGATAATAGACGTGTTTTATTACTATATACCGCTACTAATAAATATTGTAATTTTCTCTTAAAGATTAAATTAGGTTCTAGAATAGTTTGAGGATTTATACAATAAAAGAACGTTTAAACATGGTGGCATGGAATTTTTACAGGCAAAAATGTAATCCATATTATTTGTGAAGTAATACTTATGTTTATTTAGGTTAGTTTAATATAGAACTAGCTTGTACCCGCAACGTCACCCGTGAAAAATTAATATAATCATAGAAAAATGAATAAAATTAAAAAAAAAGTTGCCTAAGTTACGCCTTATTTTTTGAATCAATTTAGTGAACATCTGTTTATTTATTAAATTACAAACAGACACTCGGGTTTAACTTATTTGTATAGATATTAAATAATGTGCCCTAACGGATCGCTTTCTAAACTAAATCTTATCTAAATGTTTTTTTTTTTTAAGAAAACCATGCGAACACGATTTAAGTAAAAATCTTTGATATGATATCCGACGGAACATAGAATAATTATACAAAATGACAATATCGTAAAGGCATCAATTGAAATATCCGAATAATTTTTCATGGTTTTGTATAATCCATTGACCAATTGTAGTTACGTCTCACTTGAAACGTTTAAGGCATTATAACCCTTTCCTGTCACGAGATCAATGAAAGACCACCGTCGGACTTTATTTGGATAATTGCAAAATGGCGACCGGAAGCTGAGAGATGAGGCGACAGTTGGTCCCCAATGACGCTCCGATGACTTCTATCAAAGCGAGCGCTGGACATCATTATCTATGATGGGAAGTTACCATTACGGTTTCATAAAAAAAATATATGAATTTAATTTGAAAGGGACTATCAATGCTTTTAAAAAAAGTCCGAATAAGTTTGTATGTTTATACAAATTATGTAGTTTGTAATAAATCGCAGAACTTGGGGTCATTAAATGAGTAATATTTAATAATTATTAAAATGTATACTTTCCTATCGTTTTAACAATAAAAAATACTTAATCCATCACCTAAGTTATAAGTCAAAAATTAATAGAACTACTTCAATAAAAAATAGCAATATTTAAAACGCGAATAAACACGACTTAATACGTTACTTTAATAATCTATTAAAAACAATACGCACTCTATTTTGCATGGTCACCTAAATTTAGTTTCTATTTCGATCGATAGAAATGCATCATTCTGAAAAAAAAAAACGGGAAATAGAATAGATATCAAACACGCATTACTATGAAACAGTTATACCATCCATCTTGAAATATGTCAACAATACAAAATGGTCGGACCGACCGCTACAGTTTCTAAAGGGTTAACACAAATGACAGGCGCGTGGGCATTCACACGTTCCATTTGATGTTTAATTTTGCACTTTATTTACCTCAAAATAAAGTTACAATCACTTCGAAGGTAAATCTAGTGCATTTGTATCAATTGTTTAATACAATATTGGACTTTATGTGTAAAGATGAGAGTTGAAATTAACTTGGTGTTGTCGTAAAACAGATGCATTTTATTTCCGCGTTGCATCTGTATCAATCACAATGCGGTAGTTATCGATTGATACATTTACTGCACAATGAAGTGATAAATTTCATATGCTTTCTATTAGTTTATATATTTATTTATTTTTGGAAACGTTTACCACACAACAATTACTATTATATCTAAAATATTTCTCAGTGTAATGTTCTACATTATAAAAGTTTATAGTTTTGATTAATTTTAGCACAAAGTATTATTTATAAAACAATTTATTACCAAGCAACATTATAAGTTTATTATTAGTGTACAATCTTTTTTTTGTTGTATACAAAAAAAGTCATATAAACATTTATTGTGTGTGTTAAGATGTGTATCATCTTATATTATTTTATGTCAATCTCATAGAAGTATTTTTATATAACAAGTGGTCGTCTAACGGTCAACAAAAGAATATTTACGAGTGTGTCTCAACTACGTGAGTGTGTGTGACGTTTATTTTTTCTTGATTGAATGTATTTTTTATGGGTAATTAAAAATATATTAACATTCCTCTTTCCTCTATATAAAGTACTTTATAAATGTGCGAAATTTCATTATAATATTCTAATAATTTGACTATCATATAAATATATGTTACGAATTAATCTATGCGATATCTAGAACTTCGAAACTCCCTAAGTACCTCGCTAATTCAGAACTACGTGGTACATGCAAATTAAAGTTTGGTAAAGTAATTTCAAGCTCACACTAATTTAATAATATGTTATTAGGCACGTACCTGAGAATATCCTGTTTTAACGTAATTAATAAATATTTTATATAATGCTTGCTCGTTTCTTTTCATAGACTGCGTAAGTCTTTCATAAAACTTTGTCAACATATTGTTTGCACTTTGCAAGGTTTTAAGTATAGTACAATAAACTGCCAGTAGGCGGCGCGCTCACGCTTATTATCTACTAGCTATATCTCGCGGTTTCACATCACTCATGTGAATAGTAAAGTGATGTAATATAGCCTTCCTTCCTCAATAAACGAACTATGTAACGCATATTTTTAATCGCATTAGTTGTTTCAAAGACAACCCATTACAATATTATGAACGAAGTCCCAAGTACAAGCCGTGGCTTATAAAACGTACCAAGCTAGCATCGAACTCGAGACGCGTTTCTCTGTTGCAATTGCCACTGCACCACCAATCGACTGTGTTAGTCAATTCTCACGTGAATCTCACTTACAAAAACATTGGCACGAGGCGCGTAGGAAAATATTATTAGAAGTGGCCGATTGATTGACACGATAAGGGTTGTGATTTGTAAAACTGTCGTTGTATTAAATGGTACTTTACGTAAGAAAGTACCTATGTAAGGAAATATTGTTGGGCTAAGAAGGTTAGAAGCTTAATCTACCACACTGCTCCACTGCGAGTTAGCAGAAATTCATTACAATTTCTCCGGGCATTCTTTGCGTATTTACGTGGTAAGAATCATTTATTATTTAAAACGAGATGATCCCCGAAACTTCGTCTTCATAATAATTACATCCAGTATTACAGCCCCTTCAGGTTTTATTATCATGTACAAAAGTATCCTATGACCATCTCCAAAGTCCAGTCTATGTATACCAAAATTCAACCTGTTTTATTATGATACTGATTCTAACAATTTGCAGTATTTAATATAAGTTGATCTAGAACAACGATCACTATTTTTCTTTAACAAAAATCTTTTGTAGTAGTTCTTTATTAAAACATTAATATTAACTTGATAGCAGAAAATAAAATAAAATTCTTAAAAAAAAAACGAGTATGTAAAATAAAATTTACTTTTAAAAGATAACAAGTTGAAATACGTTTAAAATAATTTTGCTATACAAAATGAAATTGCGAAATTACGATCCCGTTGAAAAATTCATGCAAATTGTATAATTTGCATTGTAATATTCGCAATGACAAAGGGTTTAACCGTTCCCGGGACATTTTCCCTGAATCGGCCCTACTTTCTCCGTCAACAATAGCCGGCTCATTGTCTATATTCGCAATAGCCCATAAACACGGCGGGTGACACTCGGCCGATTTGTTAGGCAAATTGTTTATTATAAAAAGGCTTTTAATGACATTGTTTTATGTTACGCTTCGATGTGGAACTAGGGGACGGTGAGACAAATTAGGTCGGTGAAGAAACATATCGTGAGGAAACTTCTAAGTGCCGGGAGAAATTCTGACACATGTATATCCGCCAACCCGCAGTGGAGTAGCGGGGTGGATTAAGCTCCAAACTTTCTCCCTATCAGGAGAAGAGCTCTTTGCCCAGCAGTGGAACATTTACAGGCTGTTACTTTACTTTACTTTTATCCTAATATTATAAAGAGGTAAAATTTGTTTGTAAGTTTGTATGTAGAGGATAATATCTGAAACTACCTACTGATACGATTTGAAAAATAATAAACGTTGAACCACGAGGGGCTGCTAGTTGCTTATAACTTTAATACAAGACTTTAAAAAATGGAACCAATTTTAAGTGAATAAAATACGTTGATTATAATGCTAATATTTTGATTTTAAAACCAATATATTGCTGGTGAAAATTCTAAATCAAAAAATTCTAAAAGAGATCAATGTCAGAGTATATTCATTTAAAAAATAAATATGAACCAAATCGGTAATCAGCCATTCGTTTTAGAGTATACGAAGAACATACATAAAGAAAACCGTCCCGACTTATTTAAAAGCACTAGCCCTCAGTCCTTCTAGCGGGCCGTAGATATATCTTTTTTGAATAATGACATGAACTAAAAGCCACAAAACAAAGAATGAATGATTTTATAATGACGTCACTTATCCTATGAAACTCTAGGGAAGAAAACGGATATAATGATACCTTGCACTTGAAAATCTGTCAAATGGTCACAACGGAACGAACGTACACATATATTTATATACAAACACGCACGCGAAAATCATAACCCTCCTTCTGGATCAGTGGTATATTAATAAGCATCATTAAGTAAATATTAATAAGCATCTTTACGAATTAAAGAATGAAACAAGATCAGGCAAAAATCTCAATATAAGAGCACAAAATGCGAGACTTTTTTTTCTTCAACGTGGTCAGTGCCCACACTAAAGGATTAATATTCGCAACGAGCAGGTGACCGCTGTCCGATTTTGATAATATTTCACGTAAATATGACACCGCATTTTACATAATAGATGGGACACTGAGACAGCTGTGACAAAAAGAAATATTTGACCGCAATGCGTCCTCGCGGCAACAACTTTAGTCGACATCGACTAACTATGTCCGCCGAGGCCGTGACGGCGCAAGACCTAAACTTAATGTGGGCAAGGTACATTTTACGAGGCCCTAATCGTATGAAAAGAACGGAATATAAAATAAAGAAAATCACTTGAAATTAATCACTTTTTTATTCATTATGAAACAAACGCAAATTTTTAACCGAGTCAGAAAAAGAAGGAGGTTCTGTTTTGTTAAGTTTATTCACCGATTGTTTACTGATGTTGAATTTATTTTTGTGTTAAAGTGTATACTTCCGAATTGATACCATTATCATCAGCTCAGGATCTGATTCTTTGTTCCTGGAGACATCAAGGGAACTCTTCAAATATTATAGGCACACCTAAACAAAAAGTTATTAGTTATTCCTAGCAGAAGTCTAATAACTACAGATCCTACGAGCTGAGGTGACAGTACTACAATCTTACAGAAAATCGGCATGAAATATTTGCGTTTTATATTTCGTGTGAGAGTCGGAAATCTTTCATTACTTCCTATTCCCTATCATCTCTTATTACTTTTTAAGTTTAACGCATTTATGCCTACATAGTCCCCTTGTGCTGCAAAAGGCCACGTTTGACGGGCATCGCTTAATATTAGGTAACCTGCTCGTTTTCCCGCTGTTTTTATAGAAGAGCAATTACTTACGTTGCTAAATATTAACGACTTTTAAGGTGTTAGCGAATCGCTATCGGCTAAAGTCGCTTCTATAAGGTCTCAGGAATAAGGATAAAAAAAGATTGTGTCTTCTAAGTACTATTGAAATGAAAAGCCAGCAAATTACGCGATACACCTCTAAAAGAACCAATTAGTATTAAACATCTAAAGTAAACGGATTTCAACTCATTATCGTTTAAAATATATGTTCTACGATTCTATCACTGCGCCGTAGAATGTTTTCATTGCGAGAAGACATGATTTTAATGAATAATTAGTACGTAAAAACGTTCATCCCCTATTTCACCTACTTGGTTTTTTTTTGGCAAATATAGCCGACCCATCACACCATCGCACCACGATTCTATGCATCTCTATACTAAAATTAATCATAATTGGTTTAGCGGTTTTGAAAAAATGTAACACAAAGGCAGAAAGAATTATTACTTCATTATAATATTAGTTTTAAGTATGATTTTCTCAATAAAAATATATTCCGCAGTAGAATCAAGTGGCAGATTAGGTTTTGGTATACTTTTCGTAACAGGAAAAAATATTTCTCGTCAGTAAAACATTTCCAGCCTGCTAATTACTCAGTTTTATTAAGTCACACATGGGTTGGTACAGTAGCAAATCATTAATTTTATTGCCTTTATTACTTCTTTCCAAAACGTATACCGAATTTCATTTACACTTAGTTACTTATTACAGTTAACTTTAAAAGAAGTTTTATGTCTCCCCTGAAAAGTTCGGTAGTTTGCATGTACTTATGAGCTACCACATCTACACCGACGATATTCACGTGGGTAAAAATTATGCTTTTATTAGAATAAAAAATGAGCACTTTCCTTTTTTATTTGAATAACTAATAATATTAACTAATATTTCTCAATTAAAAAAATAAAAAATCTGTTTTTTAGCTATAAATACTACCCGTAACTCTTAGAATACTAAAAAATAAAAATAAAAAACAACAGCATAAAGTCAAAATAAAAATCTCTGGTTTTTCGTTACCATAAGAGAATACCAGGTATAAATATAATTTTTAGTTGAATGTGTAGAATAGAAGATAATATAATAAATTAATGTATTATTTTAATAATATTCAACACACAATTTTAACGCTAATGTGAAAAAAGTCCTCTCAAGAGCTTAAGTAAATACTAACAGGTTAATATTTTTAAAGTAAAATACGGTCCATTGGATAAGACCACCGCTGTAGTCTGCAGTCGCTGTCTACAGATAAAAAGGGATTATTTTTTTAATCCTTTGCTATTGTGCAAGCGCTTTGACAGATAATATAATAATCTTTAGTTGGACAATATTCAATACGCAATTATATGGGTTATTCTGTAAAGTGTCCGTCTTTTGCTTTTAAATATTCCTTATAAACAAGCAGACTTATGAAAGAATTATAAAAACTTAGAATTTCTGAAAAATTTACTTCTTTTGTTAAAACACTCTAATCTCAGAAACTACTTACCTTCTTGCACCAATCCGGTAAGTTTTTCGCTAGGAATAATGAAGAAAATGTAGTTATAGCACAAATTAATATTAAAAACTATTTTAGTAAAATCGAATAACATGGGAAATGGTACTAAGAACGTTCCACAAAACATAAAATTGTTGGACATAATTAAAATTTGTGATAAGTAGGATGCCTTAGCGCCATCTATTATCAAATAGAACTTTTAATTTTAAACTAGTTATTTTAGTTTAAAAGCAAATAAAACAAAAAAAAATCATTAGTTTAAATGATTTCTTGTCATGATTTAAAATTTTTAATATTCATAAAAATAATTGAGATATATATATGTACTTATATATTTTCTATTACGGTGACTACGCTATCTAGTGGCAAAAAGCTAAACTAAGAAAGCTTTATGAATAAATAAATGTAATTCAACATTATACGTACAGAAATAATTTGTAATAAATAGTGATTAAACATATTAAAAAAACTCCTAAAATAGAAAAATAACATGTAATATAAAATATAAAAACACTGTAATATGTCTTATTTTATTTATCTGTGGTCGGCCATTTTGGTATTTGATAATTTGACTGTCCGTCGAATCAGAGTGGATGTTATGTTTTTATCCTACCTACAATATTATTAGAAAAATTAAAATTTTTACCACGTCGGACGCGTGGCCCGACTACCGCCGCTGCTGCACACGAGCGCAAACCCCGCAAGCCAGGCCGAAATTGGTGCAGAACGATCAGCTGTCACGCATCTGACGTGTTGAACACAAACAAATCTGATATCCGGGGTGCTATGCTGTTGGCAAGATGAACGGCACGTTTTACGAGCAGCTGGGGGGTGTGGCTGGGTTATTCGAGCAATGGGGCACGTGTGAGCGGACGGTAGTAGCATGTGCACTGGCTCGAAGGGTCCCTTGGCCTGGTCTGAGGCTGGTGCAGAGGGCCGTAGAGGCGGCTTTGCAGAACCATGTCGAAGACGAGCGGCTGGAGAGAGACGCCAATGACGAGACTTTATTGGCCAGTCTCCTCGCCGCCAGAGCGGAAGATGATGACGAAGAAGGTATGATCAATTATTTAAATGTTTAAAATATACAGGTATTTACATAAAGACTTTCGTATAATATTAATATTACCGTAATTTTTATCTAAAATAATCTCATGTCATTGCATAAATAATGCATTTTACATATATCAATAATATTTATAAAATAGATAAAAATATAGCTTCTATCGTTTTATTGTTGTCCAAGATATTGAGTGCTTAAATTAATTAATCCCTCAGTTAAGACTTACTTTTTAAGTAATCTGTGTACTTCGCGTGATGCAAAGTATCAGCATACAAAATCTTATTATCTTATTAAAATTACTTTCACGAGAAATCTATTAAATAGCATTCATAATATGGTACTTTTATTATTAATATTAATAAAACAACAAAAATTTCCTGGTTTAAGTTAAATTTTAACTACATGATAAATATATTATAAAATATTGCATTCAAAATTTCCAATGAAATAATGCATATTTTACACAAAATTTCAACATAAAAGTATTTATTAATTGGAATTACTAATTAATGTTAAAATGAAGTAAGGAAAAGTTATAACAATAAAGCTATAAAATGATTCATAAAGAACGACTTCATACATAATAAACGGCTTTGAGAGAAATTTTGCATGTTTTTACATGCATTTAATTTTAGTTCTCAGTCAGTTTTCTTATAAAAAAAAAATTAGTATTATGTAAATTTTAATCAATTAGAAAGTTTTAGAGGATTAGGACTATATATAACTATATTTTATTATAATTCAGATGACTTCATCTATCATTTGTCGTCATTAACAGAGATCTAATTAAATTTTAAATGGTGTTATTTAAATAACCATTAACATATACAAATATTTTTTAAAAATATTTATCATTTTTGTTATCTACATAAATATTATAAAGGTTAGAGTTTCTAAAAATGAATTCTGATTATAAATATTATAGCATTAGATAGTCATTATTGAGAAAGATTATAGCAAAAGGGCAACCATAAATTGCACACTCATAATACATTAAACATTAAAGTATCCATACCAATGTTGTAAATGTGAAACTAACACTGTCTTTCAATCTGTTTGATATCCTAAATCTCTAAACCAATTTTGATGAATTTAGTTATACCATAACCATAGGTTAAACCTTGAAGAAGGATGTAAGCTAAATTTTTGTTATTAAAAAAAATTATTAAATGGAGAACAGGAGATGAAGGACTTTTCAAAATAATAGGACATTTGAAATAGTAAATAGCATACTACATAAGTAAAACTCTTGTAAAATTTAATGTCCACTTTCTATATAAAGTAAAAGGAGGTATTGTAATCTCTGAATTACTTGCTGAGGATAATGTTATTGAGACAATGATAAAAATGTGCCGTGTCATGTCTGTTTAGATTTAAATATGTTGAGTAATGTCCATACACTATGAAAAGCTATATCTGTGAATATTTTTTTTTTTTGGCTGCAATAGTAAATATTATAAAGTTATTCTTTTTGTAAATTACTACCAAATCACATGCTATGCTATGTAGACTACGTAGATACAGCTAAACTAAGATTTTGTTCAAAGTATCTTTTTTAAAGGTGAATCAATGTATAACTAGCTGTCATGATTAAATTCATACGCATAAAGTTTATAGTTTGTATAGTATGCATTCACTCGAAATAGATTTAGTTTATAAACATGTTCCAGTTAATATTGTATTTAATGATCTTTTGCCAGCAGCTTCACGGTGGTGTTAATAAAAAGCAGATTATGTGTTATTCTGATGTATAAGTTATACAGCTTCATCAAAACCTGTTCAGTAGTTTTTGCGTGAAAGAGGAATAAATGACCATCCATTGTCACAAGTGAAAAAAAGAATTAATTTATAATAGTGATAAGATTGCAAGAATTATGTAAACAAGATATTTTTTAAATAAAATTCTATAAAATCATAACAATACAAATTCTCAGATTCTCATTATTTCTTGTATGAAAACAACAGTATTACAAATGTAATTCATGCAATGACTCAGGACTTATCATAATATTATGATAATGAAATCTCGTGAAATATTTGTTGTAATTTTTTCATCATTGACATATTGCAATATCAGACGGTCAATTAACACATGCATGTTTGATTTTACATTGAGATATTATTTTAAAATATCAGATATGTTTTAATGTGTAAGGCTTCGGATTCACTGTGCAACTATGCAAAGCGATAGCAACGCGGTATAAAGGTACTACCACACTTCTATGATTAAATGACTCAGAAATCCCTATCGTCGAGTATATTGCTGTTCGTTGTTATATTCGATTGCATTTCTTCGTGTATTCTTAAATTAAATATGTTCCAAATCCTTACAAATCTTTATGGATCGAATCCTTATATGTATATCTACGGCCATACTTGTTTAAGTAAGCGAATGTATAAAACATTTTTTTTACTTATTTTATTAACTTCACGCGTATTGTGGCGCATAACGATTTCTTTGTCACTTGCGTGTCTTTCTACCGCATAGTTTAGTTCTTGTATGGTTGACGTAAATTTATAAATAAGCACCGATTTTACGACGTTTTCTTTTTATCGTTAAGCAATAAGTAATTGTAAACATAATCTCCATAATAGTTATATGAGTGGGCTTCTCCAAGGTTCGTTCAATTAAGACAAATTTCAGTTACCATTGCAATATTTTAAATCTGCAATGAATTTCTTTACAGGCAGATGATATACAAAATGTATGAAAATGACTTGCATGCATGAAATAAAAGTCTTATTTATTTATTTATGAAAATTACTTAAACTTTTCGATTAGTTAGAATCATTTAAAGTCGTCATTTCCATACATTTTCACTTGTCTAGCAAATGTTGCATAACGTTATCTAACCTATAAAAATACCGACATGTTTCATAAATCCATTTCCAGACGGTGAACGTCTCCGTCAGTTGTTGACACTGATCCCTCTATTACGTACGGATAACGAGAGAGCGAAAAACGTGTATGTGGGCGCTGCGCCCGCGCTTGTACAGCGCTGTGTGGACGCGCCTCGAAGGACCATAGCGCCTGATCTGTGTCGGCAGCTGCTGTCGTACTTGCTTGTGCATCCCGCGCTCACGTTGCATGATCAGAGGTAAGGTCATGCTCACAGGAAAAAGAGCTAGTAGCTTCGAATGATTTTTCTTAAACATTAAGCTAAGGACTTAGAGTACAATCGTAGAAACAATTGAGGGTTAAATTATGTGATGTAATTTTCTTGGAATTAAATATTGTTAGATTTTGCAGTAACAGATTTTTGGATTATACAAGTGTTAGTAAAATAGAGTTATAACAATATGTAACAATTTTAAAGTACTAAGAGAAAACGTTACACTACAATTAAATAGAATTTTAGATGCTATTAAAATTTATATTATGTATTTTACTTTACAGGACATTAACGCAATGGTTACGCTATTTAGAAAATCATATATCAGGGAACAGAAACACGGAGTCAGTCTGGCAACAGAGGATAGAGCCGTGTCTATTACCAGACACGAACATTTGGGCGAACAACAATAGCTTTAGACGGACAATCGGCAAGAACGTCGAGTTCAGAGGATTATTAGACTCCATAGACCAATCGTCTTATACGGACATTTTACAAGAATCCTTCTCTAAGAACGGGAGGGATGTGGATCTTAGTTTAGACGGCGAAATGTTGAACTTTGACGCGGCGATAGCTCAACCCAAGTCCCAAAGATCGAACAGCTTAACACCGCCTTCGACGAATTTTATGCACATGTCGTCATCCGCTGAGAATTTAAGCGATGAACCTTTCGTCCAGAAACCTAGAAGTTTTTCCCTATCCAGTGAACATAGTTTAAGCCAATTGCGACCTATTAGTATAATGTATGGTACGACGGGCAGTGAAACTAGACTAGATGACCTTAGATCGAATAATTTCACGGAACATCCTGGTATGTCGACAGTGGCGCAATGGCTCAAGAGTTTAAGGCTACATAAATACGTGTGGCTCTTCACGAACATCACGTATGAGCAAATGATGGCGATTGATGAGAAATATCTTGAAAAATTAGGTATGTATATGTACATATAATAGTGTGGTGCCGGATATCGGTATACCTAACCTAACCTAACTCTTCGTTTACGCTGATGTACATTTGTTCGACCTAGCACATCACTATTAAAGATTAATAGGCAGTAAGATATAGACCTGACAATTAAACAGCAGATTAAAATTATTTTTGTTACAGTTTTCCAAGAAATGTCATTTTAAGTTTTTCCTTTAAGACTTGATAATGGCGTCTATTGCACATTAACCATTTAAATATTTGTTTTGTCCTTGTAAGTCTCCACTGTTGTACCTTAATTGGGCGTTATGTAAAACGTCACTGGTCCCGAAAATATTGGTCAATTATACGTATGTAAAAGCATTTGAATCCAAATTTTAGTATATTTATGAGTCATTGTGGTTTAGACAGAGGTCTTGTAGTAATGGTTTTGTGTAAATAATTTTACCATGTCGGTGATACTAATAAAGTTTTACCCGTAAAATGTGTAAATTTGGTTACAGTTGAGAATAAGTTAAATCACCGTTCCTAATTTTATCATTACATTTATTTTTTCGTATTTTGTTTTTATATAATTAGGATAGTAAATATTTATAAGCAGTATCTAAAACTACTAGTAAATTTTCATTATTAGAAAAATTTTACTTTTTTATTTCTTAGGAATATATTCTATACTATTCCAAAGGTTATATAGATGAAAGTAAATACCCAAGTAGAATATATCCATCTTTTCTTTTCCATTTTAATAAAAGGTATAATTAATTAAATTGTGAATTATATTATAAACATTTGACAGACGCGTTGGCGCAATGGTCACTGCAACTGACTAAAGCGCTAACGGTCGCGGGTTCGATCCCCGCTCACGGCAAACGTGTGTATGGGCCATACGGATGTTTGTCGTGGTCTGGGTGTTTGTGTTAGTGTTGTGAGTGTTTCCGGACCCCCGACACAAGGTCATGATTAATGGGGGCCGTTGAGTGTGCTGCGTTATTTATTATAAACATTTTTATAAAATAATGTTTTTTAAATATATAAGATTATTGTATACATTGCAAAATATGGAATGCACTTGAAATTCGTAACGATATATTCAGAAACGTTTTCTTTACTTAATTAGTTTACTGGATTTTGTTTTATGTTAAATAGCTGATGCATTATTAAAATACACAAAACATCTCCGAATTTAAATATTTGTGAACTGACACATTATAGCTTATCAACATCTAAACGGTATAACTCAATACCTAATCGAAACCGCATATGCGCGGCCGAATGATCAATCAGTATTATATCTACGTATTTATTTACTAATTATTTAGGATTTTAGCTGCATTGCAAATGAAGACTTATTGTTAATAATGTCTTATTTACAATATTTCAGGTGTAACAAAAGGTGCTCGACATAAAATACTCCTATCAATAAAGAAGTTAAACGAACGGGGAGCCATATTAGAGGGTATACAAGCGGAACTGTCTTCAGGCAATGGTTCAGTATTGAGGGCTTTGGAGAGGTTAAGAGGTGTTCTACTGTCACCGATGCCACCAGGATCTGATCTTCCATCAGGTGTGGTTGCAGCATTAGACCTTGGTAAGCTGCTTTCTAAATATATTTGAAATATTGTAGGGTATTTTTAAATATATTTTTAATTATGGTAATGAAACGCTAATATTTAATCGGTTTGTCAAATATTAAAATAATCTTATACATCATAACTTAACACTTATTAATTATGTATGTTTTATTTAATATAGGAGACGTAAGAACTTTCGTATTAAGATTTGAATTAAGATTTGATTTGATCAAAGAAGCTGTGATAAATTCATCATATTTTTTACCGATTAGATAATATTGTTAGAAGTATTATAAGAAGATATATAAAAAATATATAAAAGCATTACTGATCGCTTATCATTATATTGTTATTAAGTTTTATGTTATGTAAAAAAAAATAATCCTTAAACCAAAACTCACTACTTATTATCAATTTTCGAAATTTAAAGAGTTGAATGATTCGAAATAAAATTTTTGCTACACAGAATTTTCTTAAATCAAATTTTATCGTTTAGACGTTTTCTTTCACTGTCCGAACAATTTAGAATATCCCCATTAATATTTAATTTAAACCAATTTATGTTTTAATACCTGTGATAAATATTTCGAGTCAAATCAACACTTCTCAGAATTCCGTTAAGTTATTTTAGTCCTCTATTTTGTTAACAAGTGAGATACACTGGTTGTGAGTTTTGGTATTGAATGTAGAGGTCGTAACTCACTTATACGACTCCGGTCCCGCACGGTAAAATATTCAACATTTAAAAACAAGCTAAGCTTATTTTATCTTATTTGGGTACATTTTACAATAATAACGTGAAAAATGAGCTAGTTTTGAGGTAACAAACGTTAAAACAACACTATGATTTAGGAACCTCCATTCTTAAAGTCGGTTGAAAATGTACCTAAATAATACTTTAAGCTCGCTTTTGAATGTTCATACTTTTACCATGCGGAAGCGGTGTCGTATAAGTGAGCTACGACCTTAATGATTATGCAAGTAGCGAGAGCATCGCAGTCACGTGTGTATGCGACAGCCGCGCGCGCGGAGCCCGGCGCGCTCGACCCCGTGTCGCTGCACTGCTGGCTCATCGAGAAGGTGAGTCGCTCGCGGATCACTTTGGATCATTGTGTGGATGTTACTTGTGAAGGGCGGTGGAACATTGCGTACTTGAGTCACTGGGCATCATAATGTGCTTGAGTCACTTGTGGATCACTGTGGATCATTGTGCACTTGAGTTACTTGTGGATCACCGTGTACTAGAGTCACTCGTGGATAACCGTGGATCATAGCGTGCTTGAGTCACTTGTGGATCACCGTGGCTCATAGTGTGCTTAAGTTACTCGTGGATCATTGGATCATAGTGCACTTGAGTCACTTGTGGATCATCGAGGTACATAGTGTGCTCGAGTTACTCGTGGATCATTAGATCATAGTGCACTTGAGACACTGTGTATAATAATGCACTCGAGTCACTCGTGTATCATTATGAATCATAGTGTACTTGAGTCAATTTTTGGATCATTGTGGATCATAGTGTACTTGAGTTACTGGTGGATCACCGTAGATTAAATTGAATCGTAGTATACTGAAACTGCACTGCTGTTTTATACATAACACACTATAAGATTTCACGTGAAGCGGATATATCGAAAAATAAGTGTCATTGACAAAAAAATACTACAGTTCTTTGTCAATACAGTATGGTCTAATGATCTATGGTACATAATGAAAACACACATAATGATGAATTTTCATTAAAACTAAAAATTTAGTTTGATAAAATTATTTTGACAGCTACAATTCCAATAGTCGTGTTTGTTCTAAAGTGAAGTATTGTTTTGAGCAGTAGTATTTTGAAATTTTTAATAAAACACCTCTATTAGCTGTTTAACGCTGTTAATTTTCTATGAGAGTGGTACTGTTCCGATCGAACCAGCTCATATACAGACTGTATTCAGTGGGGTACAATAAGTATATAACTATATAACTATAGAAGCTTGAACATCAGTAATGTGTTACGCGCAGGCGCTGCACCACGAGGCGTTCAGCGGCGCGGAGCTGCAGGCGGCGCTGCGGCGGCTGCGGCACCGCCTGCCGCCGCGGCAGTTCTTCCACCTCGTCGGCGACGCGCCGCACCGCCGGCTCAAGCACAGGTACACACACGCCGCACGCGTAGACACACGCGCCCATACACACCGCCAGCCAGGCACACACAGACACACGCTGACACACCCACAAAGAAACAACACACTGTTACAGACAAACAAACACAGGCGCTCATAAATAGACAGATACACACAACACATAGACAGAAAAACACAAAATACAAAGAGATACACGCACAGACACGGGCTCTCAAATAGACAAACACAAACACTCACAAATAGACAATTACACACTAATTCTTAGACAGACGGACGCACACATACACAGCCGCAAACGCGCGCGAGCGCATCATACTCGAACCAATAAATTTCACGTGTCAATTATCTGTGAAGTTGGTAAGTAAGCACTTCGAGTATATATGTACGTTTGTGTGCTTTGTGGAAAATCGATAAAATGTTAAAAACACTATATTGTATAGTGCTGTCTAGACATGTTTTAAAGCAATAAGTTATAAAAATTAAGCTCCACGTGTTCTTCAAGTTAATTAGTCAGTATACAGTTTAGTACCTTGTAACGTTTGTTTGTTTACCTTACAGATGGCGCACTCCGCAGTGTCCATTACGTCGTTCATGGGCACCCCCGCCGCGCGGCAAGTCCCATTCCTATCCTCCTTTCCCTCCCTCGCACGCGTTACCCCGTCCACCCCCTCCGCCCTCCGCCGATGACTACTCCGGCCTAGACGCGCTTTGCCTTCAAATGACCGAGCAGGCGATCAACTAGTAGCGCCATCTAGTGACGGTGACATGACAATGGCTACATCGGCCTAGACACATGACCGCAGGCCATAAACTAGCAGCGCCATCTTGTAACGGTGACGTGACAGTGACGTGTCAGTGACAGTGATAGTGAGGTGACATGTTACACAGAATGTCAATTATTTTACGTAAAGGTAATTTATAAATCAATGGTGTGAGCGATTCGTACGATTTACCTATTTGTTAGGTAATGCTCGTTTTGACATTGTATAGTAATAAGTACCGAATTTTAAGTGAGCTTATTATTTATTGGATGGTGTGTGATTTAAATTGATTGCACAATTTGAGTGATTTTTTTTTCCTTTTGGATGTACATTGCAATATGACTCCATATCTTTTACTGTTAACAACTTGACTTAAATTTTGCAATATTAACATTATTTTAATGACTCATGAAAAAAATATTTACTAAAAATCAAATATTGTAATGAAATTACTTTTACATTTTATTTATCAAATGCGAATGTAAACATTGTTAACTTAAATTAATTGCTATTTTATTATTTTTAATAATATAATTTTTAATTTATAATTAAAAAGGTTTGACGTTATTATTTATAAGGGGATATGAAACACAATGAATACAACAACAATATTTGTGTAATGAGGAATGTTTATTTAAGCACATTTACTATCTGTGACAGAAACATAGACATAAGCATCTATAGATTAAGATAAAGATAATAAGAAACAATTACATCGACTGTGTCCGCCTCGTGTCGAAAATAGTTAAACATGAAGATAATAACATGAACAATACAATTAAGTCTTCATATTCAATTGAAAAGATATTATAATTCACTTTTTACGTGAATTTTTTGTAAATATCATGATTTTGTTTTATTATTAAATATATTAGCTAAATGTATAAATGCTATATCCTAATTTCTTTGGTGCTATTCTGCAATTTTATTTTTCAGTTAGTCATTAGTGATAACTTAGCTAGGGCTAGGTACTGTTATAATTTATAATTACGTTTAGTGACACTGGGTAATATAGCGGAGCTTATAATAGAATAATGGGCACAAATCGGCCTAAAACGATTAGACAGAATGGAGGTCGTTTGAATGTAGATTTTACGATATTTGTTGTCTGTGGAGTGGTTGTTGACATTTATTATCTGTTACGAGTTGCACCGCCGACCCGGCGATCGTGCGTGAACATAAAAATAGGAATATAAGTAATTGTTGACTGACTGCATAATTTATATAGCTCATTTCCATAGATTATTAATTTTATTTCGTTTTTAATGACATATTTATATTGTAAATCTTTGACTGGATCAAAAATTTTGATTGAATATTATTTTTATTTTAGTTTGAAATTTATCATTAAAAAAAGCAATATTTATGCATCATTATGTTTAATAATATATTATTTTATTTATAAATATAAAAATTGTGTTGACAAATGTAATTATTGCAATTGTGAAATGAAATAAGAGTTCACTCTGAAAAATTGTTTTATTTCTTGTAACGTTTTTATTTTACCATTTATTTATGACTTATCTCTCTGTTGTTTTTTCTAACTTTTTAACTTATCTTCTGTGATACTAATGTACTGTAATAACCAGTACTTGAAATAAATATATAGATGGGAGAATACTATCTTTTATTATTTCTCCAGTTTTGCAGAACTCATCGATGTGAGAGACGTCACCTTATCTAAATTTAAATAATACAACTAAACTATTAAAAATTATGCATAGTAATTCCTAATTTCCCAGTCACAGTTTTTTTCTCTGACAATGTATATAAAACCATAAAAAACAAACTCACATTCTCATAATATTAGTTAGCCATTTAGGAGTCCAGTGCTCTTTCTTTGTGACTGAGACCTTTATGCCTTGTTAAATCGCTCTTCCTGTAAAAACCTCTAGAACATTTATCGCAAGAATATGGTATAACATTTCCATGATATTTTAAAACATGAAAATCTAACATTAATTGCGATGGAACCTTCACTGTGCAACCGTTGGCAGTACATTTATACTTGTCTGTGTATTTATGCTTGTAATTTATATGTCTCCCTAGAGCCTTTCGTTCGTAAAAGCTACTTGTGCATAATTCACACTTGAGCGGACGTTCACCTGTATGCTTCCATGTATGCATTTCAATATTTGGCACATCCTTTGAGCATATATTACAATATCCTGATTTGGATGAATGTTGTTTTCTTATGTGCAACCGTAAATTACCTTTTACTGTAAAGTTACGTCCACAATAGTTACATATAAAACTCTTTATATCTAAATGCATTCTCAAATGCTTCTTAAGGTTATTTTTATACTTAAAGAGGGTGTTACATGTCGTACATTTATACTTTTTAGTGGGAGAATGTGCAATAAGGTGTTTTGTTAATTCTTCTTTGGTACAAAATTTTTTAAGACATGTTGTGCATTCATGCGCTTTTACCCCTGTGTGACGAATTTGATGTCGTTGAAGAGAATTAATTTGTGTAAACCTGGCTGGACACTTGGCACATGCAAATGGAGTATCTCCAGTATGAACACGCATATGGACCGTTATATCATTCTTGGAATAGAAACCTTTTCCACAAATTTCACAAATGAACTTTCTTTCCCTTTCCTGTTTCAAATGATGTCTTTCTTCATGCCTCTTGAGACTACCACCGTCTTTATAAGCCTTATCACAAGATGGGCAGGGAAATGGCTTTTCATCTGTATGAGTTCTCATGTGTATCATAAGTGTTGAGGGGTTTTGGCACTGACGATCGCAGACATTGCAAGGGTAGGATTGCAAAACCTTACTTTTCGTTTTTGATTTAAAATTTTTCTTAACACACTTTGTTTCCTTTCTTGGTTCCAAATATAAATCGTCGTCTTGTTTTATGTCGTTTGACGAATCGTATTGATTATCACTGACGTTTTCGGGTATCAAGCAGACTTCTGGTTCTTCTTTTATTTCAATTTTAGTAATACTTTCTTCTTTGAATAATTTAAAGTCGATTGATCTTAGTTTTTTGTCAGTTTCTTCACATCTATGAATAAAATTGTAAGAGGATTCTAGTTCTTTCTCGCAACATGCACAAATATTTTTTGGTAAATTATCTTCTTCAGAAATTTGTATATTTGTGCAGCAGTACAGTATTTTCGCACTTATTTGTATACCAGAACTGTATTCAAATATGGAAGTAATTCCTGGATTAATATAGCAAAGACGGCATATATTCTCGTTCATTTTGTGATACAATTATTGATCCGATTAAATTATCTTTAAAAAACAGTAATTGAAATGTTTTTAATAGTCACTTTTGTTAACACATACATCTTTCCGGTTATAAACAATTTTTATTTTACCAATAACTAGTATTCTAATTTTCTTATAAAAAGTATTTATTTAAATAAATAAATAAAAACTATAATAAATCTTGACAAACCTAATCTGATAACAAGATGTCTTAATGTCATAATTGACAATTCAATTAAACAAATCGATTATATCCGATAATAAAAAATATAGAATAAATAATTTAGTAGGACACAAATTATTGTTTTCTATTTATGTTACTTCAAACATTTTTAGTGTCAATCGATTTTAAATTCGTAAATTGTAATTCTATTTACAATCAATTGACAACAACACCAACGCTAAAGCCGTAAATTGGCGACACTGTCGCGCGACGACATCTGACAACTTGAATTTATGTGTACATAAATGTCAAATGATATATCATGTTTGTTTATTTTCTGAAATTTTGTTTATTACTACTTCTAAATCACAATCACAACAATTTTACTGAATCTGATCAAGAGTTTTGAAATCAATGGACTCATTAATCTGTAGAATTTGTCTAGACAAAGCCGGCACTATATCTGTTTTCGACCGGGAGGCTGACAATGTTCAATACAGCGCTAAATTGATGCGTTTAGTTAACAATATCATCTCTGAAGACGATGGTTTACCAAGTATGATGTGCGACAGTTGTACCAATGATCTTTCCTTGGCCTATCAGTTTGTACAAAAATGTGAAGCCTCCGATAAGGCATTGCGGTGCCTCAGCGCGCCGATCGAACTATACTCAGATTTGCAATCAAATATTGAACTAAATATCAAGGAAGAAGACGTCAAAAATGAAATTGACGATTGTGACGACCAGGAAGACAATTTCTCTAATAGTTTCTTATTAGAAAATTGTTCTAAAGAATTATTTCAACAGAAAGACTCGAATAGCGAAGAGCAAATTAACAACGAAAACAACATAATAGAACTAGAAAATGTAACAGAAAGGCTTGATAGTGAACTTGAAAACTCGATAGAACAAAGTGATGGCATTGATAAAAATTTCAAGAGAAATGGTAAATTTCGAAGGAAGAAAGTGAAAAGAGGTAAATTAGGTCCAATACAATGTGTTATTTGTGGACTTATGACCTCTAGCCCTTCTGCAATGGAAATCCACATGCGGACGCACACTGGGGAAAAGCCATTCATATGTACGTCATGTGGTGCTAAGTTTAGTTCTAAAGGTTTATTAAAAAGGCATGTTGAAACATTTCACTCTACCAGGGAACGTAAATTCACCTGTGAAACTTGTGGTAGTAGCTTTTTTAGGAAAAATGACATTATATCTCATTTGAGAGTTCATACTGATGAACGACCCTATGTTTGTCCCTACTGTTCAAAAAGATTCCGACAAGTAGCCTCAAGAAATCGTCACCAGATAGTTCACACAGGGGAAAAGCCATTCTCCTGCCCTATTTGTAATAAAAAGTTTGCCCATAAGAGTCTAGTTAAGAAACACCAAAGCGTACACAGTGATGAAAGGAAGTATGCTTGTCATTTATGCAACAAAAGTTTTAAATCAAGACCAGCGTTAAATGTGCACATTGGCCTGCATACTAATGAGAAACAAAATGTCTGTAGCTTCTGTGGAATGGCTTTTGCTATGAAAGGTAATTTACAAACTCACATCCGTCGCATTCATTCGGAGAAATCTGGCCAGTGTACTGTATGTCTTAAGACGTTTTCAGACTTAGAAGTTCATATGAGGAAGCATACAGGGGAGAAACCATACATTTGTGGGACATGTAATGCTGCATTTGCAGTGAAACGGAGTCTGGCTCACCACATGATATTTAAGCACGAAAATGCAGGAAAATTCAAATGTTCAATAGGAGACTGTACAAAGACATTCCCAACTGCGACTATGCTAGAGTTTCATCTCTTAAAGCAACATACAAACCACACACCATACATCTGCCAACATTGCCCGAGGCGCTTTTTCCGCACGAGTGATCTTTCGCGACATTTGAGGGCTAGCCATATGGACATAAACTTTAAACCATCTTTGAAAACCCTTATTGCTAAACCTGTTATGTATAGTTAAAAGCTTTTAAGACTGAGCCAAATACTAGTCAGAATTATAAGTACCTATGCGTAAGAGTTTATAGTAAGAAAATAATAATAGTAGTAAAGCTCTTAATTTTCTTTAGCTCTTATGTGGAAAATGTTTGAAAATTTCTTTTTACAATTAAGAAGTAGTTTTTTTTTTTATTTTATCTTTTTATTTTTAGAACTGATAAGTTATCAGATATAATAATAGCACAAGTATTTTCTTAAGCATAAATTTGTAACATTTATACATTTGTTTATGTACATTTTGTAGACTGGTTATATTTATGTCATGATCGATCTATAAATTTCATAAATTTAAAAATAAACATAATTAAAAAATCTCATGTGGCTTCATTTGAACATCAAGGTTCCCGAAACAGCCCTCTTCCTGTTTTCCAAACTCCCTTCCAAATTCAGTGGCGCGGAAATCCGCAGTCGTATTTCAAACTGGCGTCAAAAATTTAACATCGGTAAAACAGTGCGTCGGCAAGGCAGCTAGCCCAGGTGTATGCCCCTTTCTTTCTTTTTTCTACAGGTAACACTCGCCCTCTCACTCGCTCCAATTAGGCAAGCGCGATGAGGTGATACGTGCGGCCAGAGGACGTTAGCCCGCGACCGGCTGCCGACGCACGTCGACTCGCTCCGTCAATCGTTCCACGACCGTGGCAGGTGTCGGTGCCGTGATGTGTGTACTGTGAAGTTTAGTGACGGACTTTTAACTTCTTTCCTACTAATATCGGATTGTTCTTCGGGTTCTCATCATGGGTGAAGTGAGTATCTCGCGTCGGAATGCGGTGCTCCATTTGTGAGCGGACGCTCTCGTTCTTCGTCCTGCGATTCTAATCGCAAGTTCGTAGGTCGTCGGCTCGGGACATGGTCCATGCCCCATAGCGTATGCGTGGTAGTAGCACGCCGCTCGCGTGTCGTACTTAATTGCACTTTCATACGCGGCGAATAATTGTGCGAGATTCGGAATGTATGCCGGGTCCAGTCGGTAGAAAGCTTTTTTACGAGGTCTCAAGTTATGTGGCGCTTGTTCGCGTCGCATCCGCTGAGATTAGCGTGTTCTGTTATACATCTGATAAGGCAGCGGCGATACATTATCTTCGATATTATTCTGTTTTTATTTATTGCGATCGAATCGCTCTTGTAATAAAAATGAGTGGATATTCTTATCTCTTCCAAGTATTAATGACGCTAATAACGTGACTATCGATTGTTTCCATTTAATTTATCAAGACCACTTAATACTTTGCGAGCACTTAATAACTTGCACTCTTAATGAAGAATTTTATTTCCACTTAATGTGCTGCAAATAAACAAAAAAAAATATCTACTAAGTGAGTATCTAGTTATCATTAAGTAAGTACTAAAAGGGGATTCCATGTATCATAATACTTTAAACATTACATTTTTTGGCTTTTCAAGATATCTTTTACTTATGTACATAAAGATATTATCAAATTATAGGTAATAATAAAAGTAAAAATTAGAAGGGAATTAATAAGTACCTAATCTATCGATATTAGTAAGGTCATTCCAACCTTTGTTTCAGTGGATACTTCATATGGTATGTAAAGATAGTGCACTTAATCCACAAATAAAACAGATGAGAATTATTGTACTTAAGGTTTATTTATCTACTCTCCTGTCGTTAAAAAGCATAAAAAAGGTCTAAATCAATAAATTCTTCTTGTTTTTTAGACTAATATATCAAGTATATTAAATTCATTTATTAGCTAACCGAACTGAGAACACAGATTTTGGTCAGTAAAAAATGGCAACAAACAATAACCTTGGATCAGCTTAAAATGCAGTCATTAGTAAAATAGTAAAAAACTTCAGCATATTTTTCAAAGATTTTTCCTATCTTAATACAAAAACCGTATTACTAAATACTTTGCCTTATATCTTTGATATGTTAGTAATTTTGCAATCTATCTTTAAACAGATATTGCGTATTCAAACGACTTAAAGAATAATATTCGTTTTATGATCAATAAATCAATTTTTTTTGAAAAAATGGTCTTATAATTACAAAACCGTACACACGTTCTTACACATTTATGAATTCACACCAAAACAAATACTTCGTAATATTTTAATTAAACATCTGTTCTAGAAACGAGAACGAAACGGTTTCATGATTATTAATATGATGACTCATTATTTCAATGTTAAAGAGTCATTTTTTCCAGTCATGCTTTTATTACTTTGTATAGAAGAACATTGAATAACGTGCGTCTTTTCTAAAATCATATAAGGTATACTGTAGTCGAGAGCCTCGCATATATTCTCGCATTTGTGTCAAATCGTAAGGTCAATATAAACCAGTACGCCGCTATCGGCAAAGACCCAGACAACGTGCATAAAAATATTACATACTCGGCAGCATTGCTTAACTAGGTTACAGTCACGTTCGCAAAGTTGTTTTCGTTCTGATAAATAAATTACGATGTTATACAATAATTGTGTTTTCATTTTTGCAGTCTATGCTGAAAGAGGACCCTCTTTCGAGAATCCAGCGGGAGATAATTGAAGTGACGGAGAGGGAACGTGAGTTCAAAGAGGGTCACTTCAGAATCAATAGACTTATGTCCGAATCCACGATTGACATGAGTAACCAGAATGGGCATGTTAATGGCGACGCTGAAAAACCAAAGACTCTGAACAGAGCGGTCTCAACGTCGCATCTCCTAGGGCCCATCGCGCCCTCTCCACCAACAACTCCTGCGTTGTTAAACACTAACGGCTACACGCGCCGATTCACGCCACAAAATGGAACAAAAGGAATTATGCAAAGGTTTATAGCGAATAAGGGCAAGTTACCGGCATCCTCGCCTGTAGCAACGACGCCTCCCGCAGCAATAGCAGCGCCGCTCGTCTTCACACCAATTACAGTAGCGCCCATCACCGCTCCTGCCGTGATCAACCGAACCCCTGAAGGAAAACCAGTGCGAAAAGGCTACGTACCCGTAGAAGAGAAAATTCAAAAGGAATTAAGAGAAATGAAGGACAGAGAACACGAATTAAAGAAAATGAGGAAGAAACAGAAACCGTTCGATATTGAGTTGAGTGATAACGAGACCACTTCGGAATCTGAGGATGAGGAAATTCCTATGCCCGGAAAGTTAAAAGCTACGAAATCTATAGGTGAATTATACGAGGCGCTTAACGAAGATCTAAGATCTCCTTCGCCGAGAAATAGTTCAGGACATGAGTCCTTGGGTAGCTTAAAGCCGGCAAAATCATTGGCAGAACTCTGTGATCTTGGGCCTGGTCAAGAGTTCATGGCGCCGAGTTCGACGCGTCTTATAGCGCAGTGGGAGTCTATCATACAGCAGAAGCAGGAAGCAGGAGCAGCCTAAATCTAAGCTAACAAATAACGGGATAAATGCGTAATGTTAGGGCGTGTGACGCCAAATTTGTGTCGTAAATCAAGATCGCCAGCGAGCGGAACCGTGAGCGTTGAGTGTGTCCGACAGCCGGCATACTCATTAATGTGTGTAACGCGTCATCTGGTGGATAGTGTAACGGAGTGATCGCGAGATTTAAAACCGTTTCGTACGTCAAACAATAGTCAATCGGTAACTTTAAGTAACGGTTAAGAACATCTAATATCTGGAATTCAAATGGGGCGATAAATCATATCGATTATACAATTATATCGAATGTGGAACGATTAATTTTCTCCAGACCGAACAATGCAAATGATGGTTATCCATAAGAGTAATTATCTCGCGCCTCCGTTGGAAAGCAGGCGACACACGACGCGGGTACGTCTACGTGAGTAAGACAATTTCTTCCTATTGTTCGATATTTACAGCCCACTGAAAAACAAGTGATGGATTTTTTGCGGCGGCGCTTTCCCGCAATATAGCAATGTAGCTTAATAGCCTATCACACGTAGTGCCGTATGAGGTTTCAATCGACGCCGTGGGAAACAGGCGCGGGATGCAAGAGGCTATAGTTGAAATTTCGTTTGTGTAATCGTAGTGTACCCATTTAGCGCGTTGCTTTCTCGTCCACTCCCGTTTCTGCTACCATCCGCTGTTCAAACAAAAGAATGTGTAAATAACGTGTTATATTTTATTGTTCAAGTCATTTTCTAAAATTATTCCTGACTGAATTTATAATAAGATATGTTAATTATTTTACTGAGCCAACGTTAACTTTACGTCGACTTATTTTTTTTATTCTGTAAAGTAAATGATTGCGACAGTTACTTTCGATCGCTGCAATTAATCGCCGATAACTGCCGGCTTGTATAATTCGTATCAAATTAAGAAGTACTTTCACAATATGCATAATAATTGCCTTTATTAGATCAATTTCGAAGAAGAATGCTAAAAAATTAGCACAACGCATTAAACTAATTAAAATCCAATTTAAATTACGAATGAAATATGGTGTCCAGACAACCTGTTTGTTTTTGTGTCTAATATCTATAATTTAGTTTTAAAATATACATCAAAAGCGACACAGCAGGTCTGTTTGAGGAAAAGGTTTTAATTTACAAACTGTATTTCCAATTTAAATTTCATGTTTTTACGTATTTTTGTGTATATGTTTCGAAACGATGTTTTTATATTATTTTTTATCTTGTTAACAACAAGCTTCTTAAACATGGCAATGTACTACGTACTGAGATAGGAAAATGTATAAGCAAATTACAAATTATAATATTTTATGTACTTAACCAACGTGAATATGTCTACAGTATATTAGATTTTATTATAGAGTAATACATGTTCAAAGATAGAGACATTAGTGTCAATAGTATGTGCCTTATTATTAAAAAATACGTAATATTACTGCACAATCTAGATATCTATACATTAATCGTCACGTGACTTGTTTTTTTGAATTCCTTGTGTAATGGAATTTAATGGGAGGTTTCACTGCGTTTGACCAATTGAATTGAGCCATGAGCGTGATAACATGGATTAACGTTAGTCCTTGATTAATATTGCATTACTTGAGACAGTGCATTATATTAAATTATTCATACCATGAATTAATCACAGTTTACCTATTCAATAATAGTTAAGTCATCGTATTTTCCCGTGATTTAATACGTTTTATTAAAAATTTTATCACTTTTATTTATATTCATAATGTAACTCGATATATTAACATAACGGCATAGATCGTTATGTTAATATATCGTAATAAGCTAAGATCTTTTATTACAATAAATTGACGCTGATTAACAATACTATGTCAAGCCACACGGTCATCATTTTGAGAAAATGGCGTCTAAAGATGTCAAACCTATTCTTAAGAAATTAGTTTGAAGAAGTATATCTCCATATTTTATTTTTTATTTTGCTAAAAGGTATATTTAATTAAACGCAGATTGATACAATAAAAAGTTTTATCTAGTAATATGTTATTTAAAAATATCAGAATATTGCATATAACAAAATATGTAGCGCACTCTAGTATTGGAAACATTAAATTAAGAAACTTTATTCCGCACTTATTTAGTTTGGATGACATTAAATTTTTTTTTAATAACCTTAAATACATGACGTATTATCAGAAAATAATAATATCACCGAAATTTACTTTCTGTGGGTTGACACATTATTGCTTATCAGCACATATTAATATATTATCAGCGCATGGATTTTTGGTATCAAAAATGTCTTCCACATTAGGAAGATAAGATAAATAGTATTTGCGTAAGTACTAATTAAAAATGTAGTAGTAAAAGTTGCAAATATGCAAATTTTTAACGTTAAATAGTATTGGTATATATCATATCTGTAGTTATGTAATGTTATATTAGAAATAGCGTTCTTATGTTTTAACCCGATGTTACGCGCTGGTAGCGCCATCTTACATTATTTCTCGTGAAACCTCCTATTTTACCATAGCATACATAATCTATGTCGCCAATATCACAGAGGAGACGCAAAGGAACACTTTTTAATTTTTTAATACTTTCAACGATAATGACAAACCGATGACAATTTTGATAATATTATAATCTGTAGGAATGTTTAATTTGTGTTATTAAAATGTTGTCTACTACCTGCCTTAAAAATAAGCATAATATTAAAATAGTCAATTTAAATTTATATTGTATTTAGTAAACAATGATTACAATTACTATTGAGATTGATAGTTATAACTCGAGGTTACAAGTTAAGTTTTAAAATCGTTTTCTCTATCTGTGCCAGGTCGAAAGCCTTAAATGATGTTTACTCTCATTAAATAATGATGCCTTAATGATTATTATCACTATTGGTAAAAAAGAAAATATATTTACATCGCAAAAAATGTTACTATGTATTTATTCGGGTTGCACATTCTCGACAAATAATAAAAAAAAGGTCCAATATCAATATACAGTATCGATTCCTCTTAATGGAGAGTGTAACCCATCCAAACCCGTAATGTGATAAAATCGCCTTATTGTTAACAATTTTTTCGTATTTGTATATTTCGTAAAGATTCCTATTTATAGTAAAAATATCTTTAGTCATAAGTTTACAAAGTAATTATTTATAATATATTGTGCATAATAGATGGATTGTTAATTTATGTTAAGGTTTTCGCAATAAATACATTGTCAAACGAATTCGTCTCTTATTACTTGTCTTGTCTTTCAGATTGTCGCAATGTCTCGCGTTACCCGATATTTCGAGCACTGTAACACACACCTACGCGCCGGTGCGATAAAACAGTATAGGGCTAATTAGATCAAATATATCTACCTAATGTATGTTATAACTGTAATAGACGCACCTTTGAGTAATTAAAATAAATAGTAATCTACAAATGGTTATCTTTAGAATCTTTAATATTAATTCATTCAAATTAAAATCTAGTTTATTCGAATTGATTCTTAATAGCGTTTGAGTCATTTTATAAGAATTATTTTTAATAACGAAAAGGGACTTATTAAGATCCTATCTTAATAGAGCAATTAAAAACTCGATATATTCTATCGGCAAGAAATTAAATATTTAACATTATAAAGGAAAAAAATTGTTTAAAATCTTGTGTGTTTGAATATCATCAATCAAAAAATCTGGAATGAAATTTATTAATTTCAAACTATGATTCTATATTTATTATCTGAACTTACAAGATAACATGTGCGAATATTTTGCACCATTAGTAATTTGTTATGAAATAATTTTAAACTAAATTTGTGTACAAAAATATAACTTTCAGAGATTCACTTAATTTTCGTCAACAGAACGAAAAAAATATTTTAAAAATAGCGTATTTATTGAACTATGTATATTCAAACATTAATTTCGATGTAGTATTTAAATGTCATACCGATAAAATACTTTTGAGAAATATAATGTTTAATCGATTGTTCAAAGTTGACTGGTTCAAAGGAAAATTGCAATGGATTAATAATAAAATTGGACTAATGATATTAGCAGTATATTAGAAGTTATATCTCCATAATTAATAGCTACGAAAGAAATGCTAGATCTCGAGTTCATAATATGAATGTATGCATCTATATTTATAAGAATCTAATGTATCTATAATTTCGACGCCGTTACATAAATTTATTACATTTGACACTAGATTTTGCCGGCAGCTGCTATGTTAATGAAATTATCGTTATGCTGGACGACCTGTCTTTCCGAGCAGTTCTTTATTTAGAAAATGTTCACATATCAACATGTAATGGTGTATAATCAAAACCGATTTAGGTTTTTGGTAAGTAGAAAATGACTATATTTTAAAACAAAATCGCTCTTAATTACACACGTGCGTAGCCGAGGTGAGTCGCTAGTGTTATAAAACTTAAAAAGGACCTTGATCTTAGAATACATTATACTTTAAAACATTACAATGGTCCTCTATGCAGCAGGCGGTTTCCTACATTCAACATCGGGTGCTAAATGATTACCAGGCCATTGACCTTAGAAGCTAGCGAAGGTTATCAAAGCTTTGGTTTTTACAATCGACCTCATTACACGAAAAATGGTTTACCTCGTTAAAGCATTTTGTCCTAGCAATTTGTGAATTAAGATATATGACTAGGATACACTAGCGGAACCAGGAAAGGGATAATGACTCAAGTCTTTCCCAAATGGATGGTGATAAGCAATAATGTGTCAACCCACAAAAAGTCAAATTCGGAGATATTGATGTATTCTGATTAAAGTTTATATATTCAACATTGTTAAAAAAATCAAGTCATTTAAACAAAAAAAAGTACGGAAAAAAGTGTCTTAATTTAATGATAGACTATTAAAGTGTGTTACACATTTTGCGATTTTCAATAATTTCATATATCTGAAAAACTTATTAGATAAAACATTTTATTATATCAATCTGCATTTAATTCATTTTAACTTTTATCAAAATAGTAAAGAAAAAATGGATATATACGTCTTCAAACCAATTTATTAAGAATAGTTATGATATCTTTAGATACCATTTTCTCAAATGCATCTATTATTTTCAAACTTTATGACCTCGATCCAAACTTAATGGCAGATTTGGGAAAAACATGTGCGGTTTTTCGTAACAAAACCTTTCCTAAGAGGTTCCTCTTCTCACTGCTGCTAGGGTATGGGCATTGCCGAGATTGATATTTCCGGACTTTTTTAATTTGGATACCTTCAAATCAGAGTGAAAAGACATTTTCTACATAAATGTACTCCATCCTCGACTGCATCTGTACTCTACGTCAGGTGAGATTGTAGTAAACCGTTTATTCTATATAAAAAAGAAGAAGCATGTAATATCTCTGGTAAAAATTACTTTTCATATCTTAACAACTTATTATTTTTCGCTTGTATGATTTTAAATATCACTTATATTATTCACTCTAACGACGAAAATTAAGTAATTAAATCTGAGTCTAGCCCTAGCCCATTCACTACAGCTGGTATGTGGGCTATCTCGACCAGGACACTCACTCTCACAGAAGTTAATATAACTGCGTTTCGTACGGAACTCCTTACCAGATTCATTTCCGTACTTCATATTCCCTTTCATCTTTTATTTAATCTGGCAACGCATGTGGCTTTGGTGCTGCAAATGTCCATATGCGGCGATGATCACTTAATATCAGTTGTCCTGCTCGTTTGCCAACTATTAAAAAATATATATTTGAAATTAATGTTTTCATTAAACATTAAACAAAATATTTATATATTTCTTTTTTTATTATTTAAAACATAATATTCTAATAGTAGGCACTTACACAATAACGCCAGTAAAACGCTGATTATTTTAATATTCATTCCTATTACCGGTAAATTTTAAACGGGACTTCGTTGTTTTTATATTATAGCAATTAAATATTAGTATGCATGTTCTAAAAGGAAGGAATAATGTTCAGAAGGAAGGAGATGATTTGTAGTTTCACTTGTAACATTATAATTGTGTGCCTTCATTTCCTTTACGCACTATAATTAGTTTAAAGGTTACGTCTGTACGCCCTTTTGCAATAAGCGGAAAAATTAAAGCGTTTTTATTAACTTTTATTTAAAAAAATTAAAAATAATTTAACTTGTGACCATACATTTAAACTTGTAAAAATTGCGTTACTTAACTTTATAATTCACGTAAAGACCTCAGGAATAAGATCATGAGTATGTAAATGTTTAAGTGCAGTTACTATATTCTTAAAAATACTTGAAAGACTATTAATTCTGCTGCGCGCAGTGGTCGAATCAGTCGGCGCAACGCAGCGTCCTTGGAAAGAATAGCAACGAGCATACGGCTCTTTTGTATTAACCTTGCAGTTGTTTGGGTGGATACTATTTCCTAAATGAATTTACGAATTAATAAACAGAAAAATAAATACAAACAATCGAACAACAACAAAAAAAACCTTGTCCTTCGTTAATCTACTATTGTCAACAAATTCACATTTGCGTACGTTCTTCATAGAATAAATTACTTATTCTAGTTATATGATTTAAAAAACAAATTACTGAACCGATTTTGATGAACTGAGGTAACAAATATATAAAAAATACACTACGAATTAAGAACCTCCTTTTTAAGGAGGTTAAAAATATACAACCAACCAATTCAATTATTTGATTTGTGGCTTTTAGTTGTGCTAATTGAGCACATATTTCGCTAATGTCACGTGGAGTGGAATCGCAACAGTCAACACGAAACTAAACTCACCTTGTTAAATTATATATAGCTTCTGACATTGTTGGTGTTATCACAGCAAAAAATACCGGAAAAAATACAATATGAATTATGCTAATAAACCATAATTATGAACAGAAGAACCACTAACAACGCCTTTGAACGTTGGAACTTCAATAAAATAATTAAATATTTTTTCTGTCTGTAGTTCTGTACAACATAATTAAGTACATTTAAATTTATACTTTATTTGTATGTAATAAAGTTTCAATGTATTTAATAATCATATCATAACGTGATAGTTATTAAATGAAAATAAAATTGTATTTTTCTTAATTTGTCTAGTACCAACCTTCAGACATGAGGAAAGTCACCTTTATAGATATAAATATTCTAAACTCAAAGAATCAAGTATCTAGCGAATTAAGAAGAAGTAGTGGGAAGAAATCCAAGGTCCTTCAATCTTTACTACAAATACCACAATGGTTGATTTTAAAGGAAACTTCAGATTTTAAGAATGTGAAAAATCTAAAAGATAGATGTCACTTAGTTAATATCTTACCTGTCAATAATTATGAAATGTGTCGTAGATCCAGGCCCCTTTTTACCACTGGGTACTCTGAGCAAGTGGCCATAGCCCTGCGATCGCTAGTTCCTGTTAGATAGAGAAACGGATCATGAGTCTGCCCATCTTAAAATCGTATACCTCTTCTTTTAAAAGTAGGTTTTCATCTTTTTACTCATTATATCTATTTTAACAATATAGTTCCGTATTAAAGCAGCCTTATTATGTGATGGAGGCCCCATTATCTTAATGTGCCTAGGACCTCATACATATATGTAGTTTAAAGACAGCCCTGCGTAGAGCCCAGCTATAGCCCACTGACTGCAGCTCGTACAAGGGCTAGCTTGACACTAAAAAAAAATCAGTGTAGGTACTAATTTAGTTGCTATTCGTACATAAGTAACATCCCATCTCCCTATTCCAGCTCAACATTTTTAGATTCAAATGTAAAAATGTGCTTGGACGACGGTGATCACTTAACATTGTCCGCTATTTTTATTATTTCTTTCTATAACATGTTACAGTAACAAGTGGTAATTATAATTACTAAAATTACGTTTTAAGCGACGCTGTCTTTTGTATCCTACTCTTGATCCAGCAGCCCAGCAATCAGTTTTTAAGGTGTTGGTAAAACACTACGCAAATACGCCGTTGACCGAAACGATAATAGGAACAATTATTGTGGAGTCCACACTCCAAATCATCAATATCTCTGAATTTGATTATTGCTTATCAGCATCCATTCATTATTAATATTATTGACATTAAATTCAAAACCAAATTAAAAATGAATAATAAAATAATTCTATTCGCTCCGGTGACTGCATTGCAACTTAAAAACGGAATATTTTGAAGTTAAAATGTAAAATGTTCATCACCATGTACGCTTTTTGTACAATGGTGTAATTAAATCGTAGATTAATATTTGTACATAAGTTTTTTCACTTTAATGGTGTTTTATATTCACCACTGTTATTAGTTACACTACGTGAATTTTTATATAATTTGTCGGGAAGAAGTTATAACTGTAACGCAGTTTGTACTTAAACGGTATCGTCAGTTAATATTTTCCTAGAATTTCGCGATTACTACGCATAGTGTAAATAACTTTAAACGGATTACGGCTAAAACTTATACAACATGTGCATCGTAAAAAATTACGATGTGATGCATCGTAGTTTTGGTTTGATTTGAAATGATATAGCATACGATGACATCATCGTACCAAAATGCAATGAATCACGTGATTTTCTATGATGCACATCGTAAATTTTCACGACGCGTGTTATGGCGTGACGTCGCAACGTGATTATTATGCCCGTTTAGGAAGTAACTTCATATTTTGATCAATAAACACTTCGTCAGAGAGACAGATAATTAAACACTTACTTTTAAAAATTAAATATTTATATAAAGTCGTTTTGTATAGGTGGAAATCATATATTGTATCATCATAAATGTCATTCAAGTTGAGATAGCTATTAAAACAACTAGAAAATATTACAACGATGGGAGAACTTAGTAAAATGTTTAATTTTAAATTTGTGTTTTTTTTTTTTGTTATTTGTTTTTATGTTTAATTTTTTTTTCCCACATGATGACAATCTCGTGAAGGCCGAAAAAAAAATAAAGTAAATATTTAGACCTTGCCCCCGACATCGCTGCCTTGTGGAGTGTGGACTCAGCAATAATTGTTCCTATTGTCGTCTCGGTCAACGGCGTATTGGCGTAGAGTTTTACCAACACCTTAAGAACTTATTGCTGGGCTGCTGGATCAAGGGTAGGATACAAAAGACAGCGTCGCTTGAAACGTAATAATAGTAATTCTTATTTCTACAAAACTACTATTACCACTGTAACATGTAAAAAGTATAAATAAATAAAATGATTTAATAAATGAATATTTCTATTGAAACGAAAATTAAGCGCTTTGATTCCAATGAACAAAATACAATGCTATCTACTAGAATATAATTATTTATTTACGTCAGATAGACCGCGCAACGTAAACGGGCATAATAATACGGGGCAAAATAATAGGAAATCAAAGCATAAGAATCAAATATTTTAACAATAGTAAGCATTGCAAAATAAAGTATCATATACATCAACAACAATTTAAATCAATTTTAATAATTACACTTAATAGTATCGTAACTTGAACTTAAATGTGTATAATTTTATAAATGTTATTCAAAAAATAAATATTTATGCTTAAGGATGATTTCATAAAGTGTTGTTTCTAATGTTTTCCTACAAATCATGTATGACTACTCACATATTAACAAGGTGCGTAATCAATATTGAAAATAAAATATTTATAATCTATACTTATATTCATTAGAATAATATTAGCAAAAGTCTGTGACCGCTGTGTTTTAGACCGCTGAATTGATTTTAATAACATTTACTTTATATAGAGACACAATATTTTATCAAATTAAAATGGAAATTTCATATTTATCACACACGTTGGCGCAATGGTCACTGAAACTGACAAAATGGCTAACGGTTAAACGTCAGCATTCGCCATACGTATTTCTGCTGTGGTTTGGGTGTTTGTGTTGTGTTTGTGACCCCCGACACATGATCACGAGATACCTAATAGATACTGTTGAGTACGATGCATTTATAATAATCAGTAAAAATTAAAATAAATCAATATTATTTAATAAATCATTATTATTAATATATTATTTTTTATATAGTTTGCTATTCTGTCTTCCTTTCTCACCTTTGTATGCATGTGGTGTTTGTCTATATATAGTTACACAATCTGTTTAATAGCCTTATGGCAAATGTAAGCATGAACGCTCTGGATTTGTAACTTGACGAACCTTTCAAAAAATAAATAAATGTGATGCCACGAGCGGCAGCTAGTAGCATTATAAAAAGGTTAGTGTAGACTGCAGTTCACTTGTCATCATCATCGAAAGAACTTTCACGTCATGATAACTTGTGATTTTGAAATCGTTATATAGTATGTTTGTAAGTTGCATATTTAAGTGATTTGTGCTGTATTAATGAATGTAAAGAAAACCTCTTTAGTGATATTTTATGAGAATTTTCCTTTTTACTTTTTATTTTTAATTTTGTGACATTATCTATTATTCTTGTAAGTTTCTTATGGATAAAACATACCTGAAATAAAAGTTTTAAATGTTGTTTCTTTAATTTTAAAGGTAAAATAATTTTATGTTTGAAACATAATATTGTTATTGATTTAATGTTAAATGTAAATATGTGTCGTAAAATAAATCTTTAACTTTACAGAGAAACGCAATTTTCTATTTATTTCGCCGACAAGAATATCTTCATTATACATATTTAAGTTTCTCTTTTTTATAAATACTAAAACGTAATTCTTTTTTCAGTAAGTGTATATCTTTATATTTAAAAGAAAACATTAGATTAGTCTATAGAACAATGGCCGTATGTAAGAACTTATAAATCTTATTACACAACCTGCCGCGATACCCATATTTACCGTTTCTATATTTAGATAAAATTATTCAAGAATATAATTTCTCCCATCTTTCGTAATGTGCACAGCACTTTCAATATTTAAATAGAAATTCTTAAGTCGGTTGGAAGTTATAAAATATATGTTAATATAATTTTGTTAGACAAATTTGAATGAATGAATGAAAAAAAAACCGCTAAGCTCAATTCACATTTGGCCGGCTTTTATTAAATGTTGTTTTACTTTAGACTTTAGTGTTTGTACTATAAATATATTATAATCATATGAAGTTAAATATTTGTATGGTATGGTTTTATTCTTAAATAAAAACCAAGAAATTAAAAAAAAACAAGTTTCTTGTATAGGGACCCCATTCAATTATTCACAGTTTCTTGTTTTTATTGTCTGTTGCCAAATCCTTCAAGCAAAATATATTCCGTGAATTATTCAACTATTATGACGCTTACAAAAAATACAACCTTTTGCAAAACCGCAAAATCTATATATCGTCAAATGTATGCAAGTGTACCATTATAGCTTATTCTTTTTAAAAAAAATGAAAAAAAAAATCGTATGAAAAAGTGAGTAAATCTTAATTAACACACTCGAACGCAACCGAGTCGGGTAGCTAGTGTAATATAACTAGGTATAAGTGTTGGTATTTCTAAAATTAAATAAACAACATACGATTATACACTTTGATCATAATATTTATGTACATATGTACATATATGTAATCAAAGTATAGAGATATTTACAATAGTAGTTATAGTTACAAAAAAATTTACTGTTCATGTCGTCCGAAGGAACCAGACTCTACTATAGCTAATTTTAACCGAGGTAGAGCCTAGCTCTAGACGAGTGAGCTTACTGACTACAGCTGACACGTGCTGGCGCGACTGGGACAGTACCACGCAAGTACAAAAGATCGGCGTAAAGTAGCTATTATATCTGCGCTTCGTACGGTGAGTGAGTGAGCCGGAAGCCTAACCCCTCCATTTTATTCTTTCCCTTGCATCCCTTTTTAAGCTGGCATCGCATTTGTGGCGCCTCTGGTGCTGCAAATGGCCATGGGCGGCGATAATCACTTTGCATCAGATCACCATCACCTACACATCTTGCCTGCTCGTTTGCCAGTTATTTTTAACCGTTTTCGAAAAAGGAAATATTCTATGTTCGGCTGTATGTATTTTTATCTATATAAAAAAGTTAACAGTTAAAAAAAGACGACTATCGTTTCAAATAAAATGCGATTACTTCTAATTATCTTAAGTAGTTTTTAACTTACGTGGAATTTTTATTATTATAATAACATGATAAATACTATCTAATACATGTAGTCGATAAGATTGTAAACGACTACAGTTTAATTCGCAAATAAGCTTATTAGAATAATTTCATTATTTCATCATCAATACAGTTAATTCTTTATAATATTCTTTTGTCGTTTTCTCTTTACCCACTTTCATTTTTAACGGAGGTTTCTCTTAAAATATTATGAAACTTTATACCCAAATATAGTTAAAAGGATATGTGATATAGATTATTAAAAAAACATTTACATGAAACATGGATATGTGAATGAATAATTCGGAAATTAAAAGAAATAAGTATCAAATTTGTAAATCAAAATTCTAACATATTTTGCACAGGCGGGACACCTGATGTCAAGTGATCATCGTCATGGACAATTTGAGCACCAAAGGACTAATGCGTTGCCACCATAAAAGGATACGGGATGAAGGGGAATACGAAGTCGGTAAAGGAATGAGAGATGGTATGCTTCCATCTCTCTCACTCGGGTTACAAAACCCATATTAGCTACTGGTCCATTCGAATAAGCCAGTACTTACAGTCAGTGAGCTACAGCTAGTGAAATAGGTCAGTTATTCTTCACCCCTTCCGAAAGTTTATACGAAATCAAAATATATTTTATTCGAGTAGGCTTTTAAAAGCTATTGAATCGTAAAAAAAATAAAAAAACAAAAATTTTTACATTAATTGGAAGCTACCACCGGTTCGGAATGTAGATTCCGAGAAGAACCGGCAAGAAACTCGATAGTTACTCACTTTAAAAATTCGTCACTACTTAATCGCCATTACATGAACGATATGCCAACGCATAAAATACGAACAAACGAACGATCATAATTTTAACATATAGTAAGTAAGTAGGTAATATTTTGCGATTTGAATGTCATAGGCCAATTTCCTTTCTCCGGCGGTAGGAGGCACCGTACATTATGCTACCTACAGTACGCAACGTCATTAGTGTAATGTCAAGTTCACGGCAGCATTTGATCGAAGCCGGCTGTACAGCGGCTCGTGTGTGTTAGATAATGTTGTTAGATTATGATTTTGACTATAATATTGTAAATAATTGTATATTATATAGTGTATTGATTATGACTTTGGAGACTTCATTTATTAATAACTAGATGGTGTTCGCAACTTAAACTGCTCAGGATTATTTTTATTATTATTATTTTACCCCTATTTCAACCCCTTAGAGCTCTTTCTTCGCATTAAAAGGCCCATGTCCTTTCTCAGGCTCTAGACTATTTCTGTACGAAATTTCATTTAAATAGGTTTGGTAGTTTAAGGTTGCATAACACACATTACTTTCGCATTATAATATAAGTAATAAAGATAAGGATTTAATAAAAAGTCTGTTTCAGTTTGAAACAATACAGACTTAATTACTTGAATAAGTTTCAATAAAATATATATAAATAGGCGGACAACGTAAAACACACACACACACACACACATGTACGCGACGACGATAAATCGATCTAGCTAGGTTTTAATTTTAAGAGACGTTGTTTTATCCATTTAAAAAAAGTTTTATTTAGAACCAAACAAACACAATTACACACTGTGTCTAAGTCCATTTATAAAATACATTGTTACAATTGTTGCCCAAGCTAAAAGATAAAATATAATATAATTGTTTCGATGATAACAGCCGCTTGATAAAAGAAACTTATCCGCAACGGTAACCTTGTTATAGCCGACGTCGGTAAACGTACTTGCAGTAAGAATATCATTTATCATGTTAGAAATATGACAATAAAAATAAAATATATTTGTGCTGATATAAGGCGAAAATTACACATGTAAGTTTGACTCTTCACACTCTCAGGCGACGATTACAGTTGTAAGTTTTATTCTCGTAACTTATATAAAACAGATACGTCATACGTAAGTTTAACTCAATTATTTGGTTAATGGCTTTTAGTTTACGTCGTAAGTTGATACGAAATCTGTGACTATCAAAAAAAGTCCCTGACAGTAAATTCTTTGAGGTGTAAAACAATGACAAACAAAAGAAAACTGCAAAACCAATTTTGATGAATTTTGCTTTAGACATATATATATTGGACCTTATAGAATTTTGTGCAGAAATAAAATGTGCCTGCTACATATATACATTAGTGGTTCCTTGCGGTTTTACTCGCGTTTATGATTACTGTTAATCTGAAATTACACATATACATATATACATATATTTCAGGTCGAATTGATTGTTCATACTTAAGACAGGACAACGTCTGTCGGGTCAACTAAATAGTCTAAATAATTTTACGATCTTCCTTCACAACGACCTTTACACAATTCAAGTAATCATTAATTCAAAGCAGTAGGTCAAAAGCGTTACATAATATTCGTGACGCCCTTAGTCATATGCAAAGCGCGCGCGCCGCCTGCATGGCGAGCAGACCCTACATAGCTGCCCCATGCGCGCCTCGCTTGATGATTTATCTATACAAATAAATAAAATTATACTTTTAAATGGATGCTGATAAGCAATAATATGTCAAACCACAAAAAGTCGAATTCGGAGATATTAACGTATTCTGATAATGCGTTTTGTAATTAACATTATTTAAAAAATTCAAGTCTTATAAACTAATTAAGTATGGAAGAAATTTTCTTAATTTAATGTTTCGAATGAAGTCTCAATATTTAGCAATACGCCATAATCTAATATATTAGAATAAAATTATAAACAATATACGAATTTATTTTTAATTCATTGTAATTTTTATCAAAATTAAAGAGAGAAGATGGATATATAAATAAGTATTCAAACAAATTAGTTAAGAATAGGATTGACATCTTTAGACGTCATTTTCTCAAAATGAAATCAGTGTGGCTTGACATAGTATTGATTATCAGCGTCCAAATATCGATTCTGCTAATGCTGGTAAAATGTCCCAACAAATGCCCAGTTGACACCCATGTACAGTTTTTTACAAGGTGTTAATGTCTCATTACCGGGAAAACCCTTTTCTTTTGAAGATAAGGATGACAGATAAGAAATTTAAATAACATAATTGCTAAACTTATAATGAATAACTTCGACGTCGGACACTTGAAATAAATAATAAATAAACGCATCATACCCAACGGCTCCTAATAGAATCTTATAATTCTGTGTTAAGGGCCAGAACTACACATAACACGAACACATGGACCACGACAAACAGCCGTATGGCCAATACAAACATTTGCCGTGAGCGGGAATCGAACCCGCAACCGTTAACGCTTCAGTGAATTGCGGTGACCACTGCGCCAACGTGTCTGTCAATTTAAATAATTAATTAAAGTTATCATAAATGAAAAGACACTATTATATTAGTATACATTGTGTAAACATTTTGTTATTGTAGGTATTTTATACAGAAACGCCAATGAAGAATTACGCGAGCTATGTACAATAATATTTTTTGTGAATTTGCTATTCAAGTATCGCTACCGGATATACTGTTACGAAATTCAAGATTTCACGAATAGCCCAGTTTACAATTTCAAGCCAACAAAATGATTTTTATCTTGTTATTCATATTTATTGTTAATATATAATTATGTTTTCATAAAAAGATACAACTCACTTTAAATATAGCTTTGTTCATAAGCAGTATTCTTCATTCTTTAACTTTACTTAAGAGTCGGGAAAAATATCTACATAAAATAAGTACATCTGCAGTGAAACAGCATAGTACATTGAGCTCCTATATGATCCTTATTCTTCAACTATCAGTGGGACATCTGCAGGTTGTTACAGTATCTACAGTACAGTACAGACTCCTAATGTAAGGTAAATTTCCTGTTACAAATAAATAAAATCTGTCTGTTTGTTCCGGCTAATCTCTGAAACGGCTGGACCGATTTTGACGGGATTCACTCACATATAGCTAATGCTAATATAAGGAATAACTTAGGTTACTTAAGGCTTACGTAAAATTAATGAAATAATGAACAATAGCCGATTTAAGCACGTGAAAAAATAATAATAACTCAACAAAAGGCAAAAAAAGAGTCCCGCTGAATTTCTTTCACGGTTTCTTCTCAGGTCAGAAGCTTAATCTTTTCCGAAACCGTGGTTGGATTCATTTGCTAGACATTCAAAAAGAGAACGTAAATTCCTCATTTTGAATAAAAATATTTTGATTTTGAAGGTAAATACGATAAATATAATTTTTCCTCAAATTAACGCGGATGAAAATATAATTTTTAAGTTTACAGATATATGACAAATACCTCAATTTTAGAAAAGTACAATGAGTCACAGAATCATTATTGTGCATTGGATGTACCGGATTAAAAAAAAATAATAGGTAATAAAAATTTACTACGTCAGCGGGAAAAACCTCAAGCCAAGCTTAAAGGCCTATCCTTATCACGCGGCGCAGATCCAGTTTTTAGCTGTTGGGGCTTAGGTTATTTCCTTTCATGATTCAGTTTATTTCCAAGAATTTCGTCACAAGCAAAAAAAAAAGAAATTTATTTATCTGGAAAAAAATTAGTCATTATGTTTTCACAGATATAATTTTATTCGAACTAAAGATTCAGTAATATTAATAAGCATTATATGCAAATAAACATTATATAAATTTAAAAAAAAAATAACAATTTCTCCTGAACCCATCATACCAATACTCGGCATCGGATTATAGTCTCATTATTCGGGGTCGTTTATTTAAGCACATTCACTCAACGAGATGAAAGAGTGAAACGATCGACTTGCGGAGCTTTCACCGATTCGCGATGTTAACGAGCTGCGCACGCGCATGACAGCGCCGAATATCAGCCAATGAAACAATGCTTATTGATACAACAGGTTGGTGCACTTTTACTGCGATGGCGTGATGGCTTTTTGTAGTGGAGCAAGTTTCAGTGCCTCTTTAGTTTTGAGAATAATTCGATTATTATATAAGGTGTCAACTAGCCATGTGTTGCATGTATTTATAGCAGATACTCGCGGCGTTGCCTGCGTATTCTTTAATATCCTCTAGCACAACTATAAGAGGAGGATTTTTGAATTCGGAGATATAGACATTTATTTATTCACTGTAAGGAATATTTATGCTAAGTTTAAGGATCATCGGCCAAAAAAATAAATTTTGTTCATACAAACTTCACCACCCCCTTGCAGTTCAATAGGGGATGATATTCGTCCGGTTTATGATTCACATTTCATTACTATCATCCAGAAGTATAATTATTAAATTTGAAGTTAATATGACCCGAAATAAATTCTGCCATAAAAATGTTTTCAAATCCGTATAATAATTATGGCGTTAAGAGGATTATTTGTTGACGTCACATAATCTATAAAACTCCGGGAAAGTATACGAATCTTATGACATCTCACATTTCAAAATTAGCTAAGCCGTTAGACTGCAGAAGGTCACAATGAATTCGTACTGAATTACGCATATACATAATATACAATAACATTACCCTCCTTATAGGTCAGTCGGGCAAAAAGTAAATTATTAAATAAAAGAAAGCGAAAGCGTAGTTCGATAAATCAGGTGTCACCCCATGCTGGCAAAAGCAACTCCGTCTCAGACGACACGACTTATAGTAAGCTTAAATAAATAAATAAAATATTTTTATTTCAAGCCAATGGCTCATATAAATAACACATAATATAATAAGCAATTAACACCATTTATAGTACAAACGTACCGCGAATTAAATTACTTGATGACCCCTGCTAAAGGCTATTATCATCCTCTGTGTCGTCAAGGACGTTTAGGATATTAACTTTATTAAGTGTACATTTACAATTTTCATTTTGAAAATTTGTCTGCAATGGGATATGGTTAAAACTTAAGCGTATGGTTTTTCTTAATAAATATTGAGGTAGTAACTTATAAATAGGACATTTAAAGTCTGGTAAATAATACTTTCATATATGAGACTTTTATCATTCCTTCATAGAAAGTGTATTTTATAGAAAGTTATATCATACAGACAAACGTGTCTCGTGTTATACTTGTTTAATACGAATTAATTTTATTAAAGGAAAAGTGCATTATGGACATCGTTGTATACGCGTGTACAATAAAGAAAAAATATAACCTTTTATAATAAAACATCGCCTTCTTATTACTCGTACTAGCAATATATCCATTATTATATATAGAAGAATATAGTTTCAATATTAAGTAGATTAAAACAAAGTGACACAACCGAGATCCCATAGAGATAAACAGTATATATAAATGTTATAAAAATCTGTAAACAAAACTTAAGAATATAATCCTCAAATTAGATATACAAATATGTCAATTTGAGATACCATTAGCTCTGGCTAGTGTGCTGAATTATGATAAATAGCGGGCAAACGGCGGGATATCTGATGTTTAGTGATCACCGCTGTCCATGGACACGGAGCACTAGAATCACAAATGCTTTGTCAGCTTAAAAAGGAATAAGAGACGAATGGGAAGAAGAATTGTGTAAAGGAAACACAGAGGGTTAAGCTTCTGGCTCTCTGACTCCGATGAAACCAGCGCATATACGAGCTGTAGCCAGTATAGGCGCGGAGCTAGTATTTTGTTCGCGGCGGGACAATGTTCGTGGGATTATTTGAAAAAAGAAAATTAACAATACGCGTCGGGGTGGGGGGTGTAGTAGTAGAAACTATGCCGAGTTTTTCCTTTTGAATTGCCCCTTACCCCCTTGACCCGCGCCTGAGCCAGTAAGCTACAGCGAGGCTCTACCACAGTATATTTAAAACAATCTCTTGACACCACAAACTCGATGCTACGTAACCGTAACGTCACATGTATACAAGTTGTTAACACTAAAACAACAACATAATATAACAATGTTTTAATTGAATGCAATCCTGATAACGATCGAGCGGCGCAGATGACAGCGCCTATGCGCCGTGCGCAACTACGTGCGCATGCGATCTGATGAAGACAACATAATTATAAATCACATCACGACAACGTCAGTGCGAGTCTAATGTTATTCATGCAATTTCTTTAATTAATTGCAAATCGACGGAGGAATAATTCAATGACAGATTGACACTAATCTATATTTAAATCAGTTTCATATCAGTAGGTGTACGAGTGAACATAGACAAGTATACAAATTAAATAGATAAAGAAATTTGTAGTCTTAATAACCTCAAAAGTTAATCGATTTTAATGTTTTAATGGTCACAGCTCTATGACTTCACAAAGACTTTCTACCTTTCTACTAGCTATTCCTTGCGGTTACATTTGCGTTTATGGTTACTGCTTCGATCCTTTGTGTCGTAGCGTGATGTAATAAAGCCTATACAACACAATAACAATTTTTCAATTCGAACCAGTTGTTCCTGAGTATTTAAATTCGCGCGTTCATTCAAACAAACAAACTCTTCAACTTTATAATATGAAGTATAATTTTTTTTAACTCCGACCAAAACAGAGGGTTTATATAAGTTTAACGTTTGTATCTGTGTGACGGTCTGCGGCTTCTTACCTTCCTAGAGGAAGGTACCTTCGTACCTTCCACGTGATCGAGTTGGCTCTTAGCTGTAATTAATGAAAAAAGAAATGAACTGTTCTGACGTTTAAAAGTTATCAGCTCTTCTAGTTGTTGAAATGATCTGAGCAACGTTAACTGATCTAATTCTATTCTAAATTTACTATACTGTCTTATATATATTATATTATATAATCACGTTTAAGTAACATATGTAGTTGCGTAATCTTGACCTGATGCTTCACCTGGAATCAGCAGGATACAGAAGTTCTCACCAACTTACGAACATTTGCATTATAGGAAGTGTAACAAATACGTTAACAGCTACAGAGAAGTAATGAAGGAAGGGGTATAAAATGTAAAAGAAGGGATAAGGAGAGGAGGAGAGCTTCTAACCCTTTCACCGTAAGAAACGTAAATATATCTATTAGCTGCAATACTCCCATGTTCAAATGGAGAATCGCCCTTCGTGGATTTTTAAAACTTTAAAGAAGACGTGGGTAAAAGTCTCAATTTCTTTAATTTGACACTGTAATATATGTATGTAATATGTGTACTGTATAATAATTCAATATTTATTTTATCATCTATTTTTTTATGATTTATTTTATTCACAATTAATTAAAAATAATTATTTACAATAATTACAAATTGAGCAATATACTAACACAATTAATACAAAAAAAAATAAAATAAAAAACAATAATTTCTAAGCAACTGCATCTAGGAGAAGATCCCGAAATACAGCATTAGCCTGTTGAATGACCAAATTGAACCGACCGAAGCAGTTGCCAGCTCTTGGCTTGACTCCAAAAGTCTCTTGGAGAGGTCTTTAAAAAGAGAGCGAACTTCTGGACCACACGGACCAAGTATTAATTTTTATCTATTGCTTTTCTTCAATTAGAACTTACTATCATTATTAGGTAGGTACTGTTCTAGTCTACTTGATAATACATTAATCAATAATACCTAAAAACATCCTTGAAGCGGGTGACCCAGTTTCGAGCTTGCATAAATAAAGTCCTCGTAATGATGTGTTTGAAGTGACCGAAGACATCCGTATTTACATATGTATGTACTACATGTGTGTGCGTGTGTATGTACCGTTATACTAATACATGAGTGTGTTAGGAATGTCTCTTAGTTAAGTTATTTGTAGTAATAATATTGTAATAGTCATAAGTGTACACACAAAAGCCTGAATTATTAGATAGCGACAGATCTATTATCGGCAATCAAACACGTAGATCTTCTCTTGTCAAATACTATCGCTCATGAAAACAACCCGTATATAATATCTCTAATATAAGATCTGGTTCAACTTTTAAGATATTAAACTGAAATGTTTCCTTTGAACATCCTAATTTCAATTCGATTCGAGTTTTGCGTTAGGTTACACGCTTATTAAAAAAAACATTAGGACATCTAACATAGGTCATAAGAGCAAAACTGCAATTGTAAACTTTAATATGAGTTGGACGGCAGTAGGCTGGTCAGTGACACGTATATTCGAAGTGTCAGCAAAATAGCGCGGACAATCAACGACAATCCGGCTACTCCGAGAGCAATAAGTTTTCAATTTATTGAGTCACGTTTATCATAACCGTGTCAATAGGTGTCCGATCTGAAATATTACTTTTTACTTAAAAATATAACATTAAAGTGACTCATGAAAATCTACTCGGATTTTTATTAGGATACTAACAGCCCGCAATGCCTCCTTCTGGTACTTATAAATTTACAACCCTCTTAGAGATAAAGTAAAAAAAACAATGTACAATTGAACATACATATGTATTTCATTATATTTTATTACATTGCATCTTTCTTACTTTGAAAATGATGGAGGCTCTTACAACTTTTCATCTCTTATTGTACCTACTTAGGTGTGTCATTTCCAAAAATCCTATCTTAGTGGATGCTTATAATAATAAATAAATAAATAACGCATCACACTCAACGGCCCCCATTAAGATCTCATGACCTTGTGTCGGGGGTCCGGAAACACTCACAACACTAACAAACACCCAGACCACGACAAACATCTGTATGGCCAATACACACGTTTGCCGTGAGCGGGGATCGAACCCGCGACCGTTAGTGCTTTAGTCAGTTGCAGTGACCATTGCGCCAACGCGTCTGTCTAATATGTATAATAGAAAAGTTATCAACTGCCAATTTTAAATTTGCAATTTCAGCGGTTTAGGCTCTGTGGAGATGAATCAGTCAGGACAAGTAATTTAATGTGTTTAAATAGATAGATAGGTACCCACCGACATTCATACACACGAAATAATTAATTTTAATATCAATAACAGTTAAATAAAAATAAACCACAATAAAAGTAACACATTAAACATACATATTTACATTAAAATGCCGCTTGGAATATAGTAAAGTATGTACTTGTAAAATGTGATTTGTTCAAGTCAATAGCATATTATAATATAAACAATGAGCGATTACGAGCTGGACCTCGTCTGGGAGCTGGTCTCGACCTCGACTTCTGTGGCAGTTGTAGAGAGGCCGGTGCTAATGCGCGGGCAAGCATTTGGCTAAATGACTGTGCACGATTTTCTTGTCTTTATGCTTTATGAATAATAAAGAATGGACTTTTGTGATGTTAAACTAAAAGCCATTAACAAAAGAACTGAATTTACCAAATCAAATGTCAAAAATTGTTCACTATCAAAAGCTCGTTGCGATAGCGATAGCTCCGTAAAATAACCTTCCAGGTCAGAGCTAACGACATCTCGAACATAATTGACATTTTCATACGTCCAATGACGTCAAGTCGTCCGTTTCGATGTCTATTCAAGACCGACCATATGCTGATGGTTAATTTCCGAAAACTACCGCTACTAAATGTTTAACATTTTGATACTCAAAGAAAATGTTATAGGACAAAAAATTACTTAAATTGGCAGAATTACGTATCTTTTGGTAGCTATTTTTAACAATCAGCCCACTTATGTATATAGTTGTCAACAATAAACTATTTTGGAACAAACCCATAATTTCTGGTGATTGTCTTTATTCTGGTATTCATTAGATTTACAGGTTTTTTTCCATATAAAAATATAAATACATTGTATGTAAGCGTATTACTTCAGAACAGCTGAACTATTTTGGCTAAATATTTTATATTCTGTTGTTTAAAAAGAAAAAAAATGGGTTAAAAACCTAAAAAATTCGGGAAAAAAGGTATCATTTTCTTAACTAATACACCCGTGCAAAGCCAGAGAGTGCAGCTACAACTACCATACAATATATGTATATTGCGAATACGTTTTTAAAATATTACATTAAATTCGAATGTTGTGCAATCAAGTGCAAAGTGACCGGTCAAATGAAAGTGTTTACATGTTTCATAATGTCATGTACATGTGCACGGCGCATGCAATTTCATCGTTAAGTTAGCGATTATGCGCGTAAGTGTGATTGACGTGTGCAATTGAATTTGATTCCTTCTTAAAATATTTTATATCATTTCAAAATTCGATGACACCATATTTCTTCCAGGAAAGTCCATAAAAGTTGGTAATAAAATGATAGCAAGATTTTATACTGGTCTTATTTATATGTTACTCGCTATGCCTTCGTTCGCGTGGACTACAGGATGGCGTGTCTCATACACAGCAAGGCCTTTGTGGTGCCTCTCTAGAAAGGAGCATTTTACTCCCATTATTTATAGCATTTTGTAAAAACTTGCCTTTTTTTCTCGTCGCTGTAGTCGGATGAAAACTCTCACAAAACTCATAACCTGACAATATAAGTTTCTAAAAAATATTCTCGTCTTATTGGCTCCACTGGAAACAAGAGGACTGGTATAGTTTTCGGCTAGAGAATCGAAATCAACGAGGAAATGCAGTATATGTATGTAGTGGTATGCAAATGTACTATGTATTGCAATTGAACGCTGATAAGCAATACTGCGTCAAGTCACGCGGACTCCATTTTGAGAAAATGGCGTCTAAAGATGTCAAACGTATTCTCAATCAATTAATTTGAAGACGGATATATCCATATTTTGTTTTCTATTTTGATAAAATGTATAATGAATTAAAAGCAGATTGATATATTTAATGTGTTATCTAATAAAAAGTTTTTAAAGTATCTGAGATTATTTGATAAATTGCGAAGTATGGACGCACTTGAAATTCGAAACATTAAATTAAGATACTTTTTTCCGTACTTATTTAGTTTCGACGATTTTAATTTTTTTTTTTTGAATAATAATAATTAGGTGACAGAGTATCAAAATAGATCAATATAACAGTATTTGATTTTTTGAGGGTTGACATATTATTAGCATCCAGTTAAAGAACGAATAACTCATATTCAAACCTTCGAAAACTTTTACAACTACTTAATTTGTATTTAAACATTCTACGGTGAAAGAAGAGATGAATAGTCATGAATCGTGATTCAAATATTCATGTGTCAAGTGAAAAGCTGAGGCTCGGGTGTTGATTCAATCAGTCATTTATTTGTGAAAACCTGATTTATGATTCATCCGTATACTGCAAACTACATATTGTAGGACGTTTTATGAAAATTGTAGTAAATAAAGAGATTCAAAATTAGAATAATGGCTTAAAATGCAGTTTCTATCTATACTAATATTATAAATAGGTTTTTAATATTATAAAAATGTATTTGTAAGTTTGTAGTTGGAAATCTCTGAAACTAGAGATCTGATTTGAAAAACTCATTTAAGTTTGATAGCTCGTTTATTAAGGAAGGCTATAGGCTATATAATATTACGCTATGGTTCGTAGGAGCGAAGCGATAGCCATAAGTTCGAGTAAAACCGCAAGGCGCAGCTAGGATAAAGTTATTAGTCTGTATTGAGGACTGATAAAATTGTACAATAAGTGTCACTTTCGAATAACTGGCTTAGGTTTTCATTAAAACGAAGCTATTTATAATTTTAAAATATTTAATTAATGTAGTCAAGATTCCCAGGGCATTATAAAATTGAATTTTTAATGGACTTGGTGATATCCTTACTAATTCTGAGCCTATTTTAATAATTCGTTTTTATTTTATAGCTAACTTTTACAAAGTAGTCTTAGTTCAAGGTATGATATAAAGACCGTTATTCAAGTACACATTAGATACATATTGCAAGACACTTAAACTATATATTTAGTATTTAGACTTATATTTTGCTTATAAGAACAAAATCATTACCAGTTTAAATAGAGCTGTTTCGCAGGCTTATCTTCAATCCTACCGTTATAATAAAAACTCGAACTACGATGGATTTTCCTAAGAACTGAGATACCATCGCAGTGGTTTACGCAGCTGCTCACGACCATATACGTCCCATACCAATGGTCATACAGTCTTATAAACATCGCCGCCATCAAGCCAAATTATACTTTACACTTTTGAAATAAGGTTTAATTTTGTATATTGTATTGCTGTGATCAGGAACGCTAAAACAGATCGTTTTCGAAACGACTCGAACTAGGAATTCCTTTGCGAGTAAGGAGACATGTATTTAGGCGTGGTTGAAGTTTATATGACAAAGGTTGTGATAAGAAAAGGTTGGGTTAATAGCTGCATTCAGTTGCTGTTAAATAATACTTGATCACTTAATAATAAACTTAAATAAAAATAAAACGTTATTAAAAAAACACACACTTTAAAAGCAAAATAAACAATTTCGTTTACATGGACGACGTTGTGTATAAGTATATCAGTTATTTCGATTTTAAATACAAATTACTCAACGGATTTTGATAAAGTTTCTATTGGAATTTGAAATAAAAAACATAAATAAACATACACTACGAATTAAGAATCTCCTCCTGTTTGAAGACCGTTGATAAGACTTTTTTCAGATTTTATTAATTATCTTTTGTCATGTTTTGTTTTAATCGATGAAAAGTAATTAATACTACAAATAACATTTCTAAATTCTGTAATTAGGAATTTTTAATTGATTTTCGCAATAGAGTCAATTATTCATTTTAGAGAGGAATGTTAGGGTCTTTTCTAACTGGCGCCACAACGCTTTGTTCTTTACGCTGTAGATTGAACCTTGCTTTAAATTGATTGTTACTTGTGAAAGAATGGCTGAAAGACACTATTCAAACAATCTTAATATTTAATTATTTACTGGAAGTAACAATATTGTAGTAGTATAACATATTCTCAATGCTTTCTTATAATAATGAATGCCCGTTTCACGAATTGTCATCTATTTTAAAAGTGCCATCAACTAGCTCGCACGTTTATATTACAGTCAGTACTCGTTTACTAATCGCGCCTCCTTACACTTGGTAACAAAAGCTTAATACATTTACTAGCTGCAACTCGCGATTTCACTCCCGTTTATGGTTACTGCTTCGCTTCAATTAATAGTAGCGTGATAGCCTATAAGCCTACTCGATAAATAGGTTAATCAACGTAAAAAGATTTTATCGTAAACGTAAAAATTTTTCAAATCCATCTAGTAGTTTTGAAGCTTATTCAATGCAAACAAACAAATTATTAAATATTTTCTCTTTATAACATTAGTATAAATAAGTACAGATTGTGCCACACTGCGCCAACCTGTCGATGATGCAGTGGTCACTGCAATTGACTAAATGAGCTAACAACAAACATCTCTATGGGGCATATGAATAGTTGTCGTCTGGAAGTGTTTACGGATCCCGGACCCAAGATCATAGGATCATAATAGTGTAGTAACAGCCTGTAAATTTCCCACAGCTGGGCAAAGACCTCCTCTCATATTGAAGAGTAGGTATAGAGCTTAATCCACCACGCTGCTTCACCGTGGGTTATACATGTGTCAGAATTTCTTCCGGTGCATGTAGGTTTCCTCACAATTTACTTCACCGCCAAGCTCGAGATGAATTTAAACACAAATTTAGCCACTTAAAATCTCAGCGGTGCTGACCGGAGTTTGAACACGGGTATATTGGTTTAAACTACACTAGGCCTTTCGGATCATAATAGGGACTGTTTTATGCTAAGCGTTGAGTTTAGTTGAGTTGAGTGACAATTTAATACACAAATTGACTGCGATACAGTATTACTTTAATTAGTCGAAATAACAAATGCAATAATGCATTCAGGCATATAGCATAGTTCACATACGTTATGTAAGAGCACTGTAACGCTACACGACAGCCTACTTACGCCGGGCCTTGGACCCGCTGCTCATTACAACTATCACCGATTGTCTGTCCACGCGTAATCCATACGTGCTGTGAAACGGTAAAGGATCTTGTCTGCTTGTGAAACACAAATACACAATTACATAATGTAATAACATAGACTTTTTTTTGTTTACGTGGGGAAAAGGATACCCAATTCCTGGGGGGAGATCGGGTTACGTGGAGATTTATGCCTACTAAAATCCCTGCGATTCCTTAGTATGGAAATTGAAAGGACCAGGGATCGCTTGCGCATGCGCATACGTTGCCCCTCCAGTGCAACGCTTCGCTCGTGGCTGGCGGAGCACGTCTCAGAAGGACAAAGTTTGGTCTTGCCCTCCCCGCACCCCTCACTGGTGCGTACGACAGTTCCAGGCCATCACCGTTGCTGTCTTCCTCGGGGCCATATGAAAACGGATGCGTGGGATCGTCGATGTAGATATTCATTTATTTCTAAACTCGACCTTTGAACTTGCATACAACCGTTCATCCCTTATTTCACCCCCTTCGTCAATGATTTGTACATAAATTATTCTGATTTGTAAATAGTTAAGTTTCTCTTTTTTGTATACATATATTATATTGTTACTTTTTTTTCATTAAATGCACATCCGTAATACAAACAACGCTCTACAATACCTAAACGTTCCAATAACGCCTCACGATCAGCTGATCGGTATCGCCTGCGCTCGTTTATCCGTCTGTGTAAACAATTCTCAGAGATAGCGTATAAGGTCGGACACACCTATATAAGAACAACTAGCAACTTAAACGACTGGTAGGTATAACATGTGAAGAAACTAACTATACAATTAATGAGCTTTGGCTTCAGGGTCCTGATTCTTTATGACAAATATCGTAACGAGCGAAAACGCACGACTTTATAACACAGTAATGAAGTCACATCATCACTCCCAAAGATTTTGTACAAACAGAGGCGTGCAGAAAACACGAAATGAAACATGAAACCCACGAAAGATTTAGGCAGTTTTAACAAACTCATTACACTCTTTATGTAATGGTTGTCATAGATGATCAGCGCAGTCAGGCGAGAATTACATTTGTAGCTTTTACTCTCGTAACATATAAAATCAATCGTGAATCGGTAACCTAATATCAGATACGTCGTAAGTAATTACGAAAGCTGTATATGTCAAAAATAAGGCACTGATATTGAATACTGTTAAACTTTCGCGTTTTATACTATTCATATTTAATAAAACGGGTCTTATCGCGATAACTAATGGTAGTAATAACTTTTAATTGACCGACGTTTCGGCGAAGTTGCATCCGTCGTGAGGATTAAATATGAATGACAAAACTTATATAAATCTTTATTAAATTTTGAAAGCTAAACTTATAAGTGTAATTCTGGCCTAAGACATTACATGAAATTTTAAATTATAAATTTTATTAACCTTGTACCCATTTCGAATTAACTAAAATATTGTTTTCGAATTAAGCATATTCTTGAGATTAGAGTCTTCAATAAAACAAACTCTTCATTTTATAATATTGCTAATACTTTATATAATTTCGTGAACACCAGATGTAACTTGGGAGTAGAATCTCGCATCGCTATCTCTCGGCGCTGTGTTCGATCCTCTAACAATAGAAATTCTTAAATGACATATGTGGGTTATATTGATAAGTGAAATATTCAGTAAGAATCAAGTACTCTACGAGTACTGCTACTGTTCGTTTGCGCGATAATTTTATGAAAACAAAAACTACCACTTTGTTTATTTTTTTTACCGCAACACATAAAAACTAACACACATTGGCCCGGATTTCATTAATTCAGTTTACGTCCGTGTGTGCTTCTAACATCCTTAACATCCGAATTACGAAATTTCCGACTAGATTAAAATTAAAACGATTTTTAAATAACATTTTATTACCTATTTTTATTCGGACGCTGATAAGCGATACTATGTTAAACCACACGGACTTCACTTTTAGAAAATGACGTTAAAACATGTCTAACCTATTCGTAATAAATTTGTTTGAAGACGTACATGTATCCAACTTCGCTATTCTATTTTGATAAAAGGTATAATGTATTAAACGCAGATTGGTAAAATAAAATTTTATATAATAATAAGTTTTACAAATATAGTAGATTACTACATATTACACGAAAACTTTTTGAAAATAACAAACCGACTTCGAAACTGAAACAAATGTACTAAAAAGTAAAAAATAAATATTTTCCACAACATTTTCAAATTGGTCTATTGTAAGTCGTAAAGTATATTTTATATAGTGTTTATTAATTTTTATTTATTGTAATTAATAAATAAAAAAATGTGTGAAAGCAAATATAAATATCTGCATCGAGCGGTGATCGAACACGCAATCGCCTAGCTGGACTTCACTACCACTACACCAAAGCGGTCATCCCCAGCGTTGACCTTGACCATCATAAATAACCCTTCCAAATTATACATTGATAGTTCGCCAAGGGGTCTATTTGTATAGTGATAGTATAGTGTGGTGGCATTAATTTGACTCATCGACATTTCTATCAACGCCTATCTTATCGGGGTCCGCAATTTGTCGCGTTATCAGATATCAGGCGATATCGAACGTTCGATGATAACATTGTCCGTTTTATGCGCTTGTTGTTGTTTTAATGAATAATGGACGGCTTCTAGAAGCGTCCATAACAGCTGTTTTTATTACTGTTATAATACACACTAATATTAAAAATGCGAAAGGAACTTTGTCTGTGTGCGTTTGTTATGTTTTCACACCTAGACTGTTAAATCGATTTCCATGAATTTTCGTATAGATATAGATAAGTACCCAGAGATCCGTAATCTTCTAGTAAATAAACTGAAGATGTATAAACATATATGTTCTAACTTTTAACAGACTGGTTAGCGCAGTGGTCATAGCAACTGATTGAAGCGCTAACGGTCGCGGATTTGATCCCCGCTCGCGGTAGACGTAGTGGTCATACGGACGTTGGTCGTGGTCTGAGTGTATAAGTTTGCCGATGATTTGATGATAATGATTTTTTAATTTTTTTTCATTTATATAAAGCTTATCGGTTGAAAGAGACTTTATTTTTCTCACAAGCTATGCAATATAAATTGTGACAAGCATTGAATCATATTGCCAGAAATAGAGCCTTAAGACCTAGGAAATATTAAAGCTCGTTAAAAATATATCTATGTATATTCAATGAAATTTTTACAAGAAAAGAACGTAAACTGTCCTCAAGCATAATACTATAGACCATATAACCCATTAGGTTATATTAACCATAATACCTACCGAGGCATCACACCTACCAAGCCCAATTGTGAATCAAAACCAATTAGGGACTCACTTAAACACACTCTAAAATTTTATCAACATCAGTCCTGCCGTGTAGTATGCATTCCAGTTTAAAATATGTTTTATCGACCGACTTTTAAATTGGTGGTTCTCTATTCGAACTGTATTCTTTTTGTTCTTTTTTTTAATAAATAAGTACTTTCAGAATAATATCATAAAAATTGCATTGTAATCGATTTTTTAGATTCTTTTTAGAATTAAAATAACTAGCACAAATGTGTCGTCCAAGTAAACCGAATTTTTTTAAGACACGAACTTCACTCACGCCTCCGCATTCAGCTATACCCTAAACGGCCAAAGTATAGTAAGTATAGCCACTGCAGATATTGCAAAGTTCGCTAAAATGGGTCGAGGTCGGCTGCCCTTCAGCCGAGCCCTTTCTCGACCTGGTTCCCCGCCCCGAGCCATTGTTACCTGACCTTATTAATAATGCACTGCCTTCTATGTCCGGTTGTATCGCTAACAACTTTATTTGAAAAATTACACTAGTCAACAAAAAAACAACTTTTACATGTAACATGAGAACTTTTGTCTAATTATGTTTAGGAGAATGATAAGGATACTTGAAATAAAATTAAAATGCTTCAAATACGAACAGTTTTTTTGTAATACCATTTTATAACACTTTAGAAATTTTGAATTTTTATAAACAAAAAGAAGTTATTTCGATTTATTGCTACATTAATATGAATTTACTTTTATGATTTTCGTCTGTATTTTGCTTCAGGAATGTCGCGTTTAATATCCAACAGTAATCCGCTAACATACGTGGGCTCCACTTGCCCTAATATCGTTTTTCTATGGTGGAAATGTCTTGATGGAATCTTTCACCGTGTTCATCGCTATCGGCACACACATTTGCAGAAAAAAAGTCTAGATGTGAATGTAGATGTATTTTCAGTGTCATATTACAGCCCAAAGCCTTATACGTAGATAAAAGCTCCGCTATAATACATTTATAGTCACTTGTTAGACGATTTCCTAGAAAATTGGAAGTTACTTCATAAAAGATTCCCAAGCTGATTTTTCTAAATTACTAAGCTTTTTTAATATATCATCTTTCATCAATTGCCTAATTTGAAGGCCAACAAATATGCCCTCTTAAATTTTTGCTCCACTCAGCTTAGGTAATTTTTCTTTTAAATATAAAAAGCCGTCACCACTCTTATCCATAGCTTTTATGAAGTTCTTCATAAGCCCAAGCTCTTACCCCAAAATACTTTCTCAGGCTGGAATGGAGGGTTTTTAATTTTTTTTTGTCCTGGAGTAAGAGATTGCCTTTTGGGCCAGTCTTGCTTAACATAATGATTTTTTCGGTCTCTGCTATCCCACTCAAAAATAAAACAACAGTATTTTGTATACCCAAATTGTAATCCTAAAATAAGGGCAATCACCTTCAAATCTCTACAAATTTTTCAGTTGTGTTTGTTATACTGATTTTTTTCCAAGATAAATAAAATAGTTTCATAAGACTCTTTCTTTATTTTCTTTTTTGTCCAATGGCAAAACCAAAATACTGTTCATATAACTTAGTTACTAATGGTGTCAAATTCCTTCGCTGAGTTTTGAAAGTAATGTCACCATAAATGTAACAAAACTTCTCAGGAACATTTTTACACTTTCTTGACATTAGTTAAGAATCACTTAACGCAAAAAAACAGAATAATATACTACATTCTCCAAAGAAACAAATTCTCTGATTGCGAAATTAAAACAAAAGCGGATAAATTTTAATTTTGTGGGTAGCTGTAACACGAAAACTAGATGTGATGGAATGAAAATAAATATAGTTATACAATGAGGGTAGGTAGGTAATTTAAAATTAGCCAGCAAATTTCTTGTTACAATATTTTGTTGACCAGTGTTATCAGTATACAAATAGTTGATGCCTGCGAGTTAGTCTATATAGATTCAATATTAACAGACTTCGAAAAAGGATGTTCTACGTTCGGCTGTATGTTTCTTTTTTGTTTTTGTTCAATTTCTCCTACGATTGTTGACCGATTTTGAATTTTTTTTTTTTTGTTGGAAAGGGTATACTTCTAAATGGTTACATTGTAATTAGGTGAGGATCTGATGATGGGACCTTGGGTGAAATCGCGGGAATTCTTCAAATATTATAGGCACACTTAAAAATGTTCTATAAAGTATTTAATTTTAACTTTTTAGTTTACTTGTTTCGTTTTCAAAATGGGTTTGTTTTATTTTCAATAAAATATTTTTAGAGAAATGAAAGTTTCGCCATATATGTAAGCTTTCATCACCTATCATCCCTTTCAAGTTTTTATGTGTCGTTACAAAAAATAACGTACCTTTATTCAAAGTTCAATCTATAAAAGGTAACAAACAGAGATACAGTCAGAGAGACAAAGTTACAGTTAAAGCAAAAGAAAAATAAAAGCATTTGAGCAATTTGTTTGCTTGAGCGAGCTTATCTCAGAATCTAGATCGATTATCTATATATTAATAAGCGAAACAAAAGCTTTGTACCTTTTACGAACCTTGCGCGTTCGGAGGAATATGATTATTTCGCATACTCATAGTTTATATTGACAGTGAGTGAGGAATACTATTTTTTTTTTATTATAAAAAATATATCAAATCAATAAAAAAAATTACATTACCCTTTAGTTTATTGTTAGACTCTGTGGTCACATTGAGAATAGATTATCTGTGTTCAATCTTGGAAATCGGTTGAAAATGTAATGAAGTACAGCCGAATTCCGACCGCTAGCTGACCACTACTATGAATAGATACTTAAAATATTTGATTTGTAAGTGTTTCATTTGTTTATTTTAAAAAACAATTGTTTAATATTGTAATTTTACTTGTTTATTTTTGTTCGAGACCACCAGTACATGATTTACATGATCTAATTTATTTATTTAATTTACTTAAAGTTCATTAAAATTGGGTCACCTACTTAGACGGAAAATGGCAAAGCGGCAGACAGAGGTGGGCTTCTATTTATTGCATAGAATTATGCCGTAAAAACATTAAAATTATCAGCCTAGATCGCTAACATTACTTGAGACAGTATTTATATATTAATAGGTTTCATGGACGTATATATGGGTGCATGGGGGTCTAGATCCCCCCCGCCCCTCCTAGTGTCACGACTTACTCATACTTAGTACATTAAGCGAATGGCAATGATATATTAATTTTTAAATAACTGAGATTAGCATTTAGAATCATACATTTTGAACTTACAACCCCCCTCCCCCCTTGATAGGAATGCATATAATATACAAAGTTAAAGCTGTCCGTTAGTAAAGTATTTGGTGGTAGGTGGCGGCCCACGCATCATTAATTGTCTTACACCACAAAACAACTTTAATTGGAACAGATAATTGTAACCGATAATACGACATTAAGATTTAAATTACATTTCGTTGTTTTGATATCAGAATCATTTTAATGGAATGTTCTATATCAATTTGATAAAAGTATTAGCGACGTAGTATTCGGTTCTAAGTATTGATTACATTAAAACTGCGAAGGTTCAAAGATCTGTGTTCATTGTACGTGATTATGTTACATTGACTTTAACAATGAAATAATATCTGAGAAAAAAGAAAAACAGTTTTATTAGCCGGAATAAATGCATTAAAGTATATTCCAAACCCGACTAGCACCACTAAATTTTCAAGTGCTTAATTTGTGTTTAAATTCATCTCGAGCTCTGCGGTAAAGGAAAACATCTTGAGGAAACTTGCATGTGCCGGAAGAAATTTTGACACGTGTGTATTCGCCAATAAGCGTAATGGATTAAGGGAGAAGAGGCTTTTTCCCTGCAGTGGGACATTTACAGGCTGTTATTTACTACTCGGTGTTGCCTCTGACTTGTAAATTCGACCATACGTTTCAATCAGACCAAACAAGAACAGAAAAAAAATTAAATGATAATAAAACAGTGGTTTTAATTGTATCATTAATGATAACTATTTTTTCTTTAATTATAAATATTACAAATATAAGATATTTCAAATACAGCGCTATAATGTAATCTATACTAATAATAAAATTCTAGAGGGTCGCTGTCTGTACATGGAAGATATATGAAAAAAAATCTTACTGGGGGCCTTTACCAACGCAATAGAACCCAAAACAAAGATTTTTAGAATTCTTATCTGTTTGTCTGTTTGTCTGTTTGTCTGTTTGTCTGTTTGTCTGTTTGTCTGTTTATCTGTGCGTTTGTGCACGCTAATCTCAGAAATGGCTTATCCGATTTAGATGCGGTTTTCACTAATATATTGTAGTAAGCTTCACTTAACATTTAGGGTTTGTTTCATGTCAATCGGTCCATAAATAAAAAAGTTATGTCAATTTAAGGAATCACGTTGAACATTTTTTTTGTGTTTATAACTAAATACATGAAAGTATATACAGTACTTACATAAAAAAATACATTTTTAAAAATTTTGTCTGTCAGTCTGTCTGTCTATCTGGTTGTTCCGACTAATCTCTGAAACGACTTAACCGGTTCTGATGGTACTTTTTGCAGTTAGCAAATGATATAAGGAGTGACTTGGGGTTACTTCTATTTAAGATATTTTTAAATCTATATATATGAAAAAAAATCTAACGGGTCGCTGTCTGTACATGTAAGATATATGAAAAAAAAATATTGGAGGCATACGCAATAGAACCCAAAACAAAATTTGTTAGAATTTTTGTCTGTTTGTCTGTTTATTTGTGCGTTTGTGCCCGGTAAAAAAGATATGTCAAGTTATGGGGTCACGTCGAACATTATTTTGTGATTTTCACTAAATGCATGAAAGTACTTACATCAAGTACTGTCAGTCTGTTTCTTACAACTAATCTCTGAAACAGCTGAATCAAATTTGATGGGACTTTCAATCGCAGTTAGAGGATGTCCATTAATCACGTGAGGCCCAGAGAAGGGAGTGGGAATGGAAGAAAACAATCACAAAATATCACAAAGTCTAACAAGTTCTTAAAATCATTACAGCAGTCCCTATAGCTAATATTATAAGGATTAAATTAGGCTACTTATATTAAAAAATATATTTATTTTAATCAATAAGTAAAAAAGAGAATTACACGATAACAAAATATTGGAGAAAACAAAAAAATAGTGAACATTTTCCGATTTAAGAAGGGAAGGTATACATCTATACAAATAAATAAAATTGATGTGTCTGTTTGTAATTTTAAATAAATGCATAAAGTATACACGGTACTGACGGCAAAATTACCAATTTCAAAATTTTTGTCTATCCGTCACTCGGTTTGTTTCGGCTAATATCTGAAACAGCTGGACCGATTTTGATGAAACTTTCACTAGCAGAAAGCAAATTTTATAAGGAACAAAATTGAAACCAATGAAATAGTGAATAATATCTGATTCAAATAGGGAAGATATATATTATATTAATATAATCATTTTAAAAAATAATATATTTACTGGGTAATTTTTTTACTGGATATGATAGAACAAAACCGAAACTATAAGCAAAAGCGAAAAATAATTTAAGTCACAGAGCCGATTTTGATAAAAACTAAAACTGCATCATTAGTTTTTTGAAAAATAAGTTTTCCTGGCCAGAAACGAACACGTTGATTTTGCAAAAAAATAACATTCTGTAGTATTGCACCATCTGATACCTTCACACATTGTAAAGATCAACTTTAGTGAGGTAATACTATACAGTAAACTGCAACAAAAAGAAAAGGCTATTTTTAGGGTTCCGTAGTAAAAAACGGAACCCTTATAGTTTCGCCATGTCCGTCTGTCTGTCTGTCTGTCTGTCTGTCTGTCTGTCTGTCTGTCTGTCTGTCTGTCTGTCTGTCTGTCTGTCTGTCCGCGGCTTTGCTCCGAAACCCTAAATACCAGAAAGCTGTAATTCGGTATGAGTATACATATGAATTACGCCGAGAAAGTCGTACAATAAAATCTTAAAAATATTTTTTTTCAGGGTGTCTTCCCTATGTGTTAAGAGAGACCAAAAAATTTTTTTCTTATTTATCCCATGTTGTGGGGTATCGTTAGATAGGTCTTTTAAAAATGTTATAGGTGTGGGAAAACCATTTTTCCGAACGACGAACTGTTTCCGAAATATTAAGCTTTGAAGTGTCAATTTTTCTTAGAGTCAAGTGTCCCCCCCCTCTACCCACTAAACTGCTGCGTCTAAAAATATGAAAAAATTCACGATAGTGGTACATATAATGAATTTAAAAGGAAAATTATCACGGCTATGTGGGTTCTTATGGTTATCGAGTTATAGATGATCTAAGTAAATATAAAAATTTCACTTTTTAAAGCATCACATTATGTAAATATTAATAATTTTAAATTAATATATGCATTTAAATGAATAAATAAATAAATATTTAATAAGTTTAAATTAAAATAAAATATAAAATAAGGTATAAAACAATGTATCAATAAAATATTAGTTCAGTATTTACCTACGGCATTATAGCGAAAGAGCGAGTTAACAATCAAACAAACGAATTAACTTTGGCATTTATGGTATAATATAAAAGATACGGATTACGTACCTATCTCTTATTCTCTTCTTAAAGAGAAATTAAAAATAATTTTATACTAATAAAAGGTTTAAAATTGTAAGTACGTATATTGTATAAACTGGCTTAAAAAAGGAAATTCCCAGTTCGTGGTAAACTTTTTTACGAAAATAGGTACTTGAAGATTGCTTGACCGATCTTGACAATTCTGACAACTACGGAACCCTACATTGTGCGTGGCCCGACACGCACTTGGCTGATTTATTTTTACAAAATTCTATCAAATTCTCACATTAATTAAATCTTTAGCAACGGGATGTTGTAACGCTAATAGCGGGTGAGTACAATAGCCGAGTCCAGTGTAATGTAGATTTTCAACAAATTGATTCATCTTTTTAAGAATTATCTAAACCTACTTAGGTAACGGAGTAGGTGACGGGGACCAAAACAAACGTGACATTCTATCAACTTTGTATAACTCACATAGAAAAAAAAGACAAACATAAAAGAAGTTACTGTGAGTAAATCATTTTTTATATTTTCGATTGTATTGTTCACACTCTTCCTCACTTTAGTAGGTGACTAGCATTTTGATGCAATTTATAAAGAAATCGTTCGAAGTAACGCACATTTTTTTCTAAACTTACCGGAACCCATGATTTAACCCACATATTTGATTATGTCTATGTAGAATCGAATACTTAACTGAATTAATGTATAGATTTAATGTTATTTTGTAAAAAAAACCTTTTCCTTTAATTTGCCGCTTACTCTTACTTTCCAAAAGTTGATCTTTACAAGTGACACTATTAGGTGGTACATACAGAATGAATTTTTTTTAAATTAGTGGGTCTATTTCTGACCAGGAAAATAATGAAATAAAAAAAAATTATGATGCAGTTTTAGATTTTTCAAAATCGGACACGAGACTCCATTAAGTATCTTTCGCGATTCCTTATAGTTCCGGATTTGGCCTATTAAGCCCAGTAGAAAAAGTCACCCGATATATAATACTAGGAGAACCTAGGTGCGAACTTACTGTTTTGCAGTCGATATTTTAAAGACTACCACAAAACAACTTTTCTTCAACATTTATAATGAAAACCGTGGAGGAATACCATATCTGAGTTAGTGTCTGCTTATAAATACAACCAGAAAGTTCCCAGATTCAAAGTAAAAAGCTCCTTTCTTGAGCAGCACTGCAGACTATTATAACCTTGCTTTGCAGGAGACATGCCAAGCATTCTGTAATCCACGCGAACGAAGTCGCGGGCACAGCTAGTACAACCATATACATATATGTAATTAACATTGTGAAAAGAAAAATAAATAAATAAAAAATATGACATCGACGGATAGGTTTATATAGTTTAATTTTCTTTTGTTTAATTCTTCTTTTAATATTTCATTGTATTTTTTTTCTTTTCACAATGTTAATTACACATAAAATGTTATAGTGGAAGTTCCGATAAAATGTACCATATATATATATATATATATATATTATAAGCTTTTTTTGACACCTCGAATTTCGGCTACTTCGGACGACGTTGCCTAGCAACCAAGTAACGACTTAGTAAGAGTGGTTAAAATTGTAAATAGTTACAGATGTTTAAGGGTATATATTTAGTATATACGTAACATATCTTTAATTAAAAAATACCATTGGTACAGCGTGTTGGTACAGTTATATTATTTTATACAATAAAAAGTAAACACTCTTCACATTTAACTTTCAAAATACAATACTAACAAAAAATAATAGAAATTAAATCGTGTAAATGGAACGATCTTCTCACGTGCACTTTTTGTCACTATTTGTGTTATGATTGACACCTACTATACAATAAGAACGCACAGAATCTCCTGCCTTAACCTTATTAAAATAAGTGGTATTTTTCTGTACATTATAAAGTGCCAAAGAAAAGTTGTATAGCGAGATTGACATGGCTCTGTAGCGTTCATTTCGCATGCAGTTGATAAGTTTATTAAGACTACAACGAAAAGTTCTCGGTAATTAACGAGACCAATATTTTATATTGTACATAAAGAATAAAATTGTTTTATTCTTTTATCAGGTATCATTTAAGAACCTCACTGTGTCAATTGCTGGAAGTCTGAAAACGCAAGTATTTGTCTTAATTCGTTAATTGTATTTTAATACAAGAATTATGACTATTGTTAGTAGCATCAACCAATATCACATTTTTAAAAAGTTTTTTCAAAGTGCCTTAAAAATAAATTTCGACGTATTATTTTCGAAAATGCCACTAAAAGTACAAACATAATGTAATTACATATAACTATATGCTTTATTTATTGACAAAAATATATATTAATAAATAAAAAGTTAAAATTTCTGACTTATCAAATATTGTTCAAGAAATAAATTAAACAATGTCAGACAAACAAAATAGCATCGAACCGTCAGAATTTTGCAAAGGATATGTAAAATTGGCTTGTCTGGTGTGTGCGGTGAACGACCGCTATGCAGGGGCCAATATCTAATGATTTTGAAGAGCGAACCCGATGTAACGGTAATTATGAGATAACTGAATGTCACTCGAATATTTGGTTTTGCTTTTAAAGTATTTTAATTACAGTTTGCATCAAAATCCTAGTATGAGGTACCGGAGCCGAGTGACGGGAAATGAACAAAGAGGATTAACTGAAAATAAAGTGTCGTTGTTATAATTTTTTCCATGGTAATCGCATAAGCCTCCTAGAAAATGAGTTGGAGAACCTAGCTGTAGAATATTGACTGCATGGGCTGGCTCGACTGGCGCAGTACCTCACTACCACAGAAGGTCAGAGTAATGTAGCTAACATAGCGTTATGTATGGTGAGTCAGAAAGCCGGGACCATACACCCTTCCGGCGTTCTCTATTCTTTGCTTTACTTCTTATTCCCTTTAATCTTAGTTAGTAGTTGTGGGTCCTCTGGTGCTATAAATGTTCTTCAGCGACAGTGGTCACTAGACATCAAGCGTCTGTTCGCTTTAATAATTCCAGAGATTACCACCTATATGCTAACAAACTGTTTCTTTATTTATTGTAAAAGTATACTATGGCTTCAATACATTGCCTCTAGCTGTAAGGCTATAACATTTATTTCAAGCTCGTGTTCGACAATAACGCCGCGGACTCTTGCAACAGCTCCTGATTTAGTGTCAAGACAATAAACGGGTTTGATAAATTAAATTATTGTCATAGCCTTTAGCAAATACATAGTACACCGCCTGGGCAATAAGAACAGTGCTCGCAGTTATTTTTAACCGACTTCCAAAAGGAGGAGGAATGAATGAATGAATGAAATATACTTTATTGTACACCAAAAATTACAAAAGAATAACACAGAAACAGAATATACAGTATACAATCGGCGGCCTTATCGCTAAAAGAAGAGCGATCTCTTCCAGGCAACCGGCTTGGCGTAGGACAATATATGAAATAAGAAATTGTGGGTGGAGGTGTACTATATTATGATAAGAGGAAAGTATTATAATTACATGAAAGAACAGAAGATGGAATAGTATTGAAAATAAATAAATAAAGATTACATACAACAAATATACAGTTCTACAATATGCATACAACTAATTTAGAAATATAAAATATATATATGCTACAACTGAAGTAGCGAAGGAAAAGAGTCAAAGAAGAAGGAGCACTAATTATAAATCAATATAATATTCATAAATACGACGTTTGAAGATCTCAATAGTTTTAGCACGACGTATCGCTAAAGGTAGGGAGTTCCATAAGCGCGCTGCGTTGACCGTAAAGGAATTTGAGTAACATGAGGAAGAGTGTAAAGGAATACTTAAAATTAAATTATCTTCAGAGCGTAAAGAGTGACAGTGAGAAGCGCCGAGGAACTTAAACCTGTCTTTTAAATAAAGGAAAAGGAGGTCCTTCTCGAGGAAATTTGTCGGGACTTTTATTCCATAGATGTTCACCGATTACTCCCCCGCTTGTAGACAGATTTTGATTTTTTTTTAATTTGAAAGGGTATACTTCCAAGGTATTCCTATTGTCATATAGTAAATAACATGCAAAAGGTTTTACTCGGCGCCGAATGTTTAACTTGGTACCGACTTCAAAATGGTTTTAAAAAAATATTCATTATTTGCCTTTTAGTTTATTTGTACCTATCAAATTCGTTTTTAAAGTCGGATCATTATAATTTTAAATTTTTTATACAAATGACATAGTTAGAATGGGATAATGTTTTTAAGAGTTTAAAAGACTTTTTTTGTGAAAGATTTAGAAGAGCCGACACGAGAATGAAATAGTGACGATATATAGATGTTAATCGATTGTCTTTGATTTAAATCTAGGCATCCATGGAACAGCGTTACTATGTTTAAAACTGTTATTATTTAATTTAATTGTGCGAGAGAAAGCGTCTTGAGGAAATCTGGTGTTTAAAGGTTTCCATTTCTTTTAAAAAGTACTCCAACAATCTCCTACAAATAATTAGATTTATATTAATACTAAAACGCCTGCTTCAACTATCATGGTTAATAGTGTTATTATTTTAGAAATTAGCTTCTTAATCGGACAATCTACGGTAGAGTAGCTTAGCACAGTAAGCGGGCGTACTTTATTTCATACTATATAATTAAAAAGATAATACTTTTCATCTAAAAAAAATGTTATGTCACGTTGTTATAATTATACAACAATATATTTCAAGTCTTAGGAGAGAAATACACTTATAAGTTTTAATATCAGACTTTCATAAAGATTTGCATAAGTTGTTCCTCATTAACCTGACATAATTTATTGTTAGTGCCTTATTTTTCACATTCACAGCTTTCGTAACTACTTACGACGTTTCTGTTACTAGGTTACAGAGTTGTTTCATATCGCTCACGAGAGTACAACTTACACATGTAGTTCTCACGCCGGGCTATCAAAATGGTTTACATATATCGATTGTCATTTCTTTACACCTAAAAGAATTTAGATCAGTGTCTTATTATTTTTGATATTCACAGCTTTCGTAACTATTTACGACGTTTCTGTTGCTAGTTTACAGAGTTGTTTTATTTCGCTTAGTAAGGTACCCAACAAAGTTGTTTTACATGAATCAGAATCAAACTTACAAATGTAATTCCCGCCTTACAGTAAAAGTGACGGTTTAAATCATTAATATAAAGTTATAAACTAAAACCAACGTTTGAGTTACTTCCTCAATTTCAAGCTGTGTGATTTGTAGCGTCAAATTGCCGGCAAAAAGTCTTAATTATCATTTTAATGATGACTTTATGAGATTATTTATATAATTTTATTATAGTTGTGTTCGTTTCATTTTGTTTTATTAGCGCTAATGTGTTTTAGTAAATATGTGACGTAATTTCTACGTGTATATAAAGGAGCTGAGAATGTTTTCGTCAGAATCCTTTTCTTAACTAGATAATAGTTAAAATTTGTTAAAATGTTTTGTCATATCAGATGACCAAATAACAAGTGAAAGATTAATTCTATAATAGGATGTGTTTTAAAATAGTACACATACATTAAAAGCCTGTGAATTTCATGAATAATGTACCTTTCAAACGGTACCATACTTTTTAAATTACATTCAATGGTTCTTTTTTTTTGGGCTCAGAATGGACGCCCGTGTCTAAGGGTGTCTCCTAGTGAGATCGCACTTCGGCTTAGAACGTCGTCGGAGTGGCAATGGTTCTGACGTTGACTTCGCAATTACGAAATTTGTCATTTTTTGTTGTTGTCGATAAATAAGAATAATAAATCATCTATCCTATTATTATTATAACGTAAAATTTCGTTTCTAATTTCATATGTACGGGGTAATCTCTAAAACTATTCGAACTCTAACGATCAGATTGTAAAAGATATTTTTACATTTGATACTACGTTTATTGAGGAAGGTGTAGGCTATATTACACGCTATGATTCATAGGAACGAAGCAGTAACCAAAAACGCGAGTAAAATCGCGAGGGGCAGCTAGTTGTTTATATGAAAGTTTTATACGATTGCTGAAAACAGTAAAACATAAACAGGCTTTTTATTGAAGCTGAGAATAATTTCTCAGCTGTTATTGAAATTGCTTTTATATAATGTACACATTACTACTGCTATTGGAGTCCAAAAAGAAAGTATTTTATTCTGTCCTACAATTAGAAGTGGTGTCAAAACTTTGGTTAGTAGTATGATGTTTGCATATTAATTCATAGGACCACCCGCACGTCGACCTATGGTTGCGGGTGCCGTGCTGTGTACCCGTCATTGTGATGCTAATGCGTCTGTCTAGGGTCTTTAGAAGGAATATGTTTTATACAAATTCTTAAACACCGATCTAAAAAGTGTTTATCTGTGTCTGTGGCGTCGTAGTTCCCTAACGAATGGACCAATTTTGATGCCGTTTCTTATGTTTGAAAGCTGACCAACTTACAGCGGAAGTATTGGGTCTCGTTGAAATAGTCTTAATCAGTAGATTGTCAGTTTTTTAATTTCTAATTTTATTTTGATTTTATAAAAAAAAATACCCTGTATTGATTTGGATTCTTAGACAACACGTTCAATTAAACTGGCATAAAAACTATTTAACGCTTAAATATTTTTAGTATCGAAGGTTCCACAAAACAATACCACATTGTTTTTATAAAGTTATAGGTATATTACTTGACATAAAATTCCAAATAAAAGCACAAAAACATACATAAATATATGTACTATACACAGATGTCTGATGTTATGATGTCTGAGTAATACACGATTATTTTTTTACTACAAGGCACCGACTGATAAGAAGGCAATTTATAAAACGACACTTATAGAAAACTGTTTTGATGGCAAATATTATTTAGGGTGGTATACGAAATATTTTTACTCCATAAATATTAATTGCGAAAAAAGAAAATTTAGTATTTAGTAATAAATAGAATGTCCTCCTTTTCTTATTTGGTGTAAATAATTAGTGTAATAATGAAACAATGTATTGTCGACCCCTTGCTGTCGCCGTGCCTATATTAGCTTAGGAATTCGCCTTTTGTGTTCAGTGCTGAGATATTTGTGAAATGTTTGGATTTGCACCTAAATTAATATGGATATAATCGTAATTATTGTCTTAAAACCGGCGTTCATTCTAATGCGAGTAGTACAAATACAGAACTTTGTCTATTACGTTTTCACAACCCTTTTTTGTTCATGCAGGGGAAATCTTCAAAGATACTTGATTCCTAGAGAGGAGATCGAGTTATGTGAAGATTTCTACCCAATAAAACTCCTTCAATTGCCGTCATTGGCAGGGAAATGAAGAGGTTATTATGTTATACGATGTCTTGAGCATGCGCCTCCGCTGTCCGGCGTGCTTTGCTCTGTTCGTAGCTAGTAGAGTTCGCCACAAGAGGAAAAAGTGCGGTCTACCTCTCCCCTCGCTGGGGCGTAAGGCACTTCGAATCGTTTTCACAACTCAATTTTAAATTCAGAATATACTTTATTCAAGTAGGCAAAGCTGTTAAACTCAACTAGTTAAACCTTTTAATGAAATGGAAATGTATTAAAACAATGAACATGTCATTATTGCATAAAAAAAAACTTTTCAGTACTATGTATAAAATATAGATAAATATTTATTTATTTATTTATTTAATACTTTATTGCACACCACACAATAACAAAACATACAAATACAGAAGTACCTATTATTAACCTAGTGGCGAAACAAAAGGCGGTCTTATGGCTTATTAGCCATTTCTTCCAGACTACCTTGGGTAAGATGATTGTGTTTGGAAAACAGTATGGGGTAATGCAATCATAATTACTTTCAAATGAAATGAAATTATATATTAATACATACATATATATATATATATATATATATATATATATATATATATATATATATTAAATTTTAAATCAAATGCATACATACATATATTCATACCTATATACATGTCATCGTCATTATTGTAATGAGAGATAGAATTTCTTTGTCGATATTTTAAATGTTTGCAAAGTTTTTGACTCTCGTATACTCAAAGGCAAGTCGTTCCAGAGAGTTATAGCCTGAACGGTGAAGGACTGGTTGTAAAATTTACTGTTGTGTGTTGGCATTTTCAGTACAAGTCTACGTGACGGTCGAATACTAGACTGGTCACCTAAAAATTCAAATTTCTCCTTTAGATAATGAGGAGCATTTGGATTAAATAACACACAGTACAGAAGAGAAAGAGTATGTAAGTTCCGGCGACGGCGTACAGGAAGCCACTTGAGCTTTGAACGAAATTCTGAAACGTGGTCATACTTTCGGAGGCCGAAAATAAACCGAATAGCTAGATTTTGTAATCGCTCAAGATAGTTAAGTTGGTCCTCGGTTAGATTAAGATAGCTTGCGTCCGCATAATCGAGAATTGAAAGAAGAAGAGAGTTTGCAAGCATAGCTTTGGTAGGAATTGGAAGTACATTTTGAAGACGACGTAAAGAGCTTAAGGAAGCGTATGTTTTTTTACCAATTTGCTTTAAATGCTCCGACCAGGAAAGAGTACTGTCAAGCTGTATACCAAATACTAACCAACACGGGTAGAACGTAGAACGTTAGACGCACGTCCAGCATAAATAAACCATTAACATTAAGATATTACAAAATCCTCAAACACCCAAATATGTACTCCAAATATTACGAGATCGTCGCTCCGTTAGGAGTGTAAATAAAAACCAGCTTCGATTACGGTACACTTAATTTTTAATTGCGTGAGAAACTCGACTAATAATTTTGCACTGTATCTTCTAAGTAATCATCACTAAAAGCAATCATCTCTAAGCTTTATAACAAAAACTAAACAATTATCTTCAAATGAAAGGTAGATATGACATGGAAATATTACTATTAACAGTTGAGCAATTTTTATTCAACTTATTTATATATATAAATCTTATCTATATGTACATATATAAAAGCGAAAGATCACTCACTCACTTATTACGAAATCTTAGAAACTAAAAGTACTAGGCGTTTAAAATTTTGTACGAGGGTTGTTTTTAGGAAATAGGTCCTCAATAAGATAGTATTTTGCAAATTTCGACCCCTAGGAGGGTAAAACGGGGGTTGGATATTTGTACAAATGTTCTATGTTAAGTGCGAGTGACACCGCGAGGGGCCACTAGAAATGAAAAATGGTTTAAACACTTTAATTATACCTACAATAATTAATAAGACAAATTTATAACAATTTTTTAATCCTTCAACATTGGTAAAAAAGTATAAATTATTCATTCTTATTTTATTTTTGCAACAAAGAAGAAGCTTGTGAAATAATGCATAAAAAATAAATAATAATATATAAATAAAAACGTGTAATGTACAATAATACATAATATAAAACAATATGGCGACCTTTTCTGTGAAATGGGAAAGATAGGAATGTTGACAAGTCACAGAGGAAATTAGTTTGGACAAGTTAGGTCGGAAGTTTAAAAAACTGTTTGGTTAAAAACCGGTGTTAGAGGAAGGAGTCAATTAAGCTGTGAGACACTTGATACGAGTTTCATGAGGGAAGTTGGGAACTTGATCTGTTACAAAGGAATATTTAAATAAGTTAGCGCTGTTTAGGTGGATATGAATATGAATGGTTTTATCCGACTTCAATTGAAGGTTCTTAGTTCACCACAATTACTCAAAGACCGCTTGACTGATTTTGTTAATTCTCATGTCATTCGAAATGAAACATAAAAAATGTCGTATGTCTCATATTTTGACAATTTTAACGTTATTGTAAGGAAATCAAAACCTATAGAGTACTTCCTGTTAATGTAGCAACTTAAAATATAGTAAGTGAAAGTGGTAAAGTAACAGCCTGTAAATGTCCCACTCCTGGGCAAAGACCTCCACTTATTAAGGGTTAGAGCTTAATCCACTTAAAATATACTTCGTTATTTTTTATTGATATTTTTTTATTGTTGTATCTCGTTCATAGCACGTGAGAAGTCGGTTAACACTAACCTACATGAATCCTGCACAACTAAGCACTAAAATTACGTATTTTTGTAGAAAATAAGTAAGAAATTAGTAAACAACGATATTATATAAGTGAATAAGCTTATAACTTTGCCTATCAACCCGCTGCTCAGTCGGTATGACAGGCGAGAGTAGTACCTTTAAGCCACCAAGTCAATTAACGAGCTTGTCAAAGTTGGAAATGGGTACAGATTTTCAACGTAATAGTATTAACGTAACCTATATATGAATGCTGATAAACAATAATGTATCAAGCCACACAAGTCAAATTCGGAGACATTGATGTAATCTGAAATTGCATCATTTATTCAACATCCAAAAAAATTATGTAAACAAAATATGTACCAAAATCTTTCTTAATTTATTGTTTCGAATTTCAAGCTTGTTTCATATATTGTAATTTATACAATAATGCCATATATTTAAAAAAACGTATTATTAGATAAATATTGCTTTAAATTCATAATATATTTCATCAAGATAAAAAATAGAAGATATATAAGTCTTCGAACAAATTTATTACGATTAAGCTTGACATTTTTAGATGCCATTTTGTCAAAACCAAATCCATGTGGCTTGACACAGTATTGCTTAGCGTCCATATAGTTATAAAATATCATTGGATATAAATGAATTATTACTATTATTTGAACTCTATAAACATAACTCTCCTTTCTGAAGGCTCTACTGTACGTATTGGGTTGCAATATACATTTCAAAATTGCTTACAGTCAAGGCGATACTGCATATCGACGACACGTGGGCAAAATAATGTAGGCTTAACTTTAAAGTGGAACGAGCCATATATACATTTAATACAAATTTGGTTATAAGTTACACATATTCCAAAGAGCTTATAAAAGCCTATTTAAATAGAATATTTTTTGAGTTTGAGTTCAAACTCATAAACTCAAGTTTATTTATTTATTTTTTCTTATAAAAACGTCTGCTGGCAAACGAGCAAGCAGACAACTGATGTTAAGTGATCAGCGCCGCCCATGGATATTTGTAGAACTAGAGAATCCACAAATGGTTAGGAAGCTTAAAAAGGACTCACGGATGAAAGGGAATATGAATTAAGGAAATGAATGTGGGAACTCTGAAACTCACTGTACGAAACACAGTTATATTAGCTAGTTGACGCCAATTTTCTCTGAGAGTGAGGTACTGCCCCAGTCGAGCCGGTCCGTAAACGAGCTATAGTCCTCGTTAAAAATATATAACAGTTAAAACATAGTACGTTTTTAAATGAATATATTAATCTCCTGTCAAAATGTAACTGTTATTTATCGTATCTATAAGTTTATACAACTTAAGTTCTTGCTCACGGAGTATAAGAAATAATCGTTTTTGAGTATTTATTGACCGCTATGATATGAGGTATTTCGAAACACTTCTCAAGTTGCAAAAGTCTGTGGGCGACGCGCGAAGTTGACCACTTACCACCAGAGGACCAATTGTGAAAACTATCGATTTTAAAATTTGCCACAATTTTACAGTTAGCTACTTTTTATGCATCTTACTACAAAAATAGAGATGCTGACAGTTCATAATGAAGCATTTTATATAACGATAAATTTCAACAAAGTCCCCAGGACTGCTTTTCTCCACATAACCCAATCTTCCCTCCCCAGAAATCGAATTGTCGAAGATTTTCCTGCGAAAAAATATGGACGGCTTTCTTTTTTCTGCTATTAAAAATAGTAAGGAAATAAATTATGTAGATACAAAATTCGCCAATAGATAGGTAGTTCTGTAAGTTCTACCCAAATAGACAAAACTAACATAATTATTATAAAACTATAACTAATATAGATAATACATCTGCATTATTGTTTAACAACTCTGTAACATAAGACCAGAATTTACCTTTATTAATAACACATCATCCACACTAATAGAACATTTACTCTAATATTACATTGTTTTTTTCTTTGCATTGATATGTGTGATATATGTATGGGGGGTAGATTTATTATAATGTATAATAAGGTACTCCGATATGTTTTGTCATCGATTAAACGTTAAATTGAGTGAACGTATTTTATTGTGCTCCGTACGATTATAATTAATATATATTATCGTATTAAATATTCATATATTTAACAGTGGCGACGAGGATGGGATCCGAACCCACGCGTGCAAAAATTCCTCCCGAAAATTCTGGAACGATTTGAAAAATGTTTTTTTTGTTGTTTGTGAGGAAGGTTATACTTAATTACACCACGCTACGACTGACAGGAGCGGAGGAGTAACAAATGAACGCTAGTGAAATAACGAGATGCAGCTAGTTTTTCATAACTTGGTTTCATTACATAGTCTGGAAGCACCATTACAATAACACTATGTTAACATGATATTGACTTTATTATCTCACGATGAGATATTCGAACATAAAAGGAATAGGTTCCTTTATCAAACATTTTATAAACAGCAGATTATGTATACAAATAGTAAATAAACCTATTTCACAGTAAATAGCGTATTCGGACAGGAGGTGTGGGCGTGAGGCCGCGCGCTATAAAAGTGAAAACGACAATGGATTTTACGAATTATGGTTACCATAATGCGGGTGTGACACGTGCTTAGTCGATAACGCGAGATTTAAACTGTAGTTTTTTATAGTTTTTTATTATTATTATTTAATGAAAAAGCGTAAAAGTAGTGATAAACAATGCGTGAAGCAAAAAAATGTACACTTTTTTACGAAAATCGCGCGAAGGAGGAGCGTAAAATTTCGCACATTCATAGTTTATATAGTGAAAGAGTGGATGATGGTAATATTTTTTGAAAATTAATCATAAAAAAAACATTACACAGATATTTATTTATTTAACAGTTTTACATGCCAGAAAAATCACACAGATACATATATGTGACAGGAAAAGAAAGTTTAAAAGGTATACTTATCCCTAGAAGAGATTTCTTCCAGTATACACAGATACTACTATTTATTTGACACACACACAGACATATATGCTCTTTTACTTATTATTAGTCTGTGGTCAAATTGAAAATAGATTTGAATTAATTATGGTCAAATTGTTCGACCACTGGGCGACCACTAGTCTATATAAATCCGTCTGCATACAAGTGTATTTCTCGCCTAATGATCAGAGCACGTCAACCTTTACTTAATATTTATGTGTTCAACGAACGAACCAATGAATTTATTTTTGATTAAATTATTTTCATGCTTGGCAGTGAATGAAACCTGTTATGGAAACCTGAATGAGTCAAAATTAATTCGGAAACATCATCATGTATATGTATACGCGGTACCCAATCTCTAATTCCTATAATTCTTAATAAGAAAAATATAAAAGCATTTTAACATATTTAACATTGTTTGTTATTTATAATCTATTAATTATGTTCGACGTTTATTGTTATTAAGCAAGCGGTTAAGATTTAATCAATAAAACGCTTATTTATTATGTAATTATTTTAATACACTATTTACTTGTAGTTAAACATACAGTACAAATAATTAAACATGATAAATGAAAAAAACTTTGTCTGTAAAAGTAACAGCCTGTATATGTCCCACAGCTGGGCAAAGACCTCCTATTAACGAGAAGGTTCGGACCTTATTCCCCCACGCTGCTCCACTGCGGATTGGCAGATATACATGTGTCAGAATTTCTCCCGGCACATATTTCCTCGTGATGTTTTCCTTTACCACCGAGCTCGTGATGAATTGAAACACAAATTTAGCTTTTGCAAATTCAGCGGTGCTAGCCAGTGTTTAATATACCCGCGATCATCAGTTGCGATCGACGTGTTCTGACCACTAGACCATCTTGGTTTTGTTTATTAAATCATAAAAGCGAAGCCGGCAGAAGTTAGTTACCAAAAAAAGAAACATTAAAGTTACGCGAGCCTTTATTTCCAACACCAATTAAATACTTTCTGATATCTTCCAAAGATACTTTAATTGTTGCATTGTACACGTGTAATATACTACATTGTGAATTATTTCATGTACATATTGTGTAAGCAATTAAGTTACTTATCACAGACAGAATAAGAACCATTTTTATCTAAAGTCTATTTAACTATTATATCATTGATTTTAGATCAGACTGCCATAATTACTATTTCAAACATACAATTAGAGCTATTTTAAAACGAAACTGTGTATTATTTTTGTTAAACTGTACATTGATATCGAGTGGGCAATTAATAAAAGTAGCTTGTGCCTGCGGCGTTGCTTTGTTGGAGTCGAATTGAATAAAATTTTGATGCAATTTATATATGTATTTGACGGCGACAGCGATGGCTGAGCGACAGTAGTGTCTTCGTCTACGTTTGGTGGTACGGGGTCCATCACAATTTTGTATCAAAACTAAACTGGATGTAGGTATAACTACTACTACTACTACTAGGTAGGTAAACCGACAGTTTCGCCTTGGAGGTGTAGACTCGACATTTTCTTAAACGTAAGTGTGCATGACACAGTCCCCAGTATTCAACACGACTCTGTCCACGTGACTAACAACTATATCACTCCGTTTACCTTTTACTACCATAGTCAGTTCAGCGACTTCTAATAAAAATTAAAGTTATTCCACGACATATATATAATGAATATTATAGAGAGGAAAGACCTATATTTTTGTATCTCAAATTAAAAATATACTTTATTCAGGTAGGTTTTTAAAACGGTCTTGAATCGTTTAGTTACAAATTACTCTTTTAAATATAAAGTTACCACCGATTTGGAAGGTAGATTCTACCGAGAACAACCTCGATAAGTACTGTTTTAAAATAAATTTTTCAATGTGTATTCTATGTATGTAACGAATAATAGAGACTAAGACTAAATAAGTTACTTGGACAAGACACTTATATCAGTTAATTCGATTTTGAAACCAAAGTACTGAAAGAATTTTAATAAAAATTATATGAAATTAATCTGGTATATATACACCCTATCAAACAAAAAAAAAATGACGGAGTTCTGAGGTAACAAACATTAAAATAAAACATACGCTACGAATTGGGAACCTCCTCCTTTTTGAAGTCGGTTGATAAAATTGTTTATGGATGCAGTTTACATCATTATAAAGGATATAGGTTACTTTTAATTATATATTTTAAACTATCGCCAATTATACTATTCATTCATATAACGGGTATAAGCAAACAGTCAGCTTGTGACCACGACGGATGTAACTTCGTCGAAACGTCGGGCAGTAAAAAGGTATTATTATGATTAGTTATCGCGATAGGACTCGTTATATAAAATATGAAAGTTACTTATCATCAAAAAAATTCACGGTCTCTGTGCACGCGATATAATTGAAATCCACGCGGACGAAGTCGCGAGCGGAGTACTAGTAAAATATATATCATTTTAGAAATATTTCTTTTAAATAGGTCTTTTTGTTTTGTTCGTCATTTTTTCACCGTAACGAATTATATTCTAACGAGAGTCAGAAGTCTACACCACTCTTGCCTATGCTTTTAAATATTCCCTATTTCCTTTTATTCCTTATTTCCTTTTGTGACTCAAACAACGCACCTATGCTTTCTCTGGTGCTGCAAATGCTGCGACGGTGATGCGATGACCACTAACGTCATACAACCTGCTGGTTGGCTGGAATTATACTAAATAAAAAATAAAATAGGTTATAATAAAAGCCATTAACCTAAGAATTAAATTAAGTTTGCTTATGAAATCATTTTCTCCGCGTGTTCGAATTTCCTCTTTTTTTACGTACATAATGATAAAATTCCGTGCGATATTTTTGAAAGTGCAAACGAAACATTACTTATGTGATTATACTTTAAACTATTACATAAAACTATTTCGTGTTGAACTTTAAATTCGACAATTTTACTACAAACATTCTCGAGAGGTGTTATTATAATAATGACCCTCTAATATGCGTTACGCAAAAACTGTATGAACATCCATAAGTAAATATATTGTTCATTGCATATTACTCCGTCCGATCTTTATAAGTATATTGCGTAATAGACAAAGTTACCCATTTTGATGTATCTAAACTAGTTTATTCATAAATTTTAATAATTTTAACTTATTTGCTTTGTCCGTATGGCATTGAACTGATCCTGGATCGACGGACTGATTTTGATCAAAATCTTTGTTTGTGTTTGAGTGAGCCTCGAAATGGCTAAAATCGAAATTTTGAAAATAGTGTTTTTAGTGTAAGTACCGTGTATACTTTTATTTGCATAGTTTACTCACAAACACTTCCATTTTAATTTTGTCTATAAATTAATATAAAACAATACAGTAATAACTTTATACTCATAGAGATATTTAAAAATTAAATAGAAACCATAATATTATGTAATTTCTAGATTCCGCTCGCCTGTTCGCCCCTAAGGTTGTATAAAAGTATCCTCTGTTACCGAATATAATATTATTCTGATGTGTACTGTAATTACATATACATCAGTACAGTATTATAGTTATAGTCATATTATTATTATTATTATAGTTATTTTATTGTAAAGTTTTAATGAAATCTTTTCAGTAGTTTTTGTGTGAAAGAACATCAAACATCCATTGATCCAAATATCCGTTAATGCTCTCAAAAATTCGCAATTATATCTCTAGTAGAACATAAAATTAAAAATTAGAAAACCCCCGACAATCGACTCGTCGATTCAAACACGATACTTCTGCTGTAAGTTAACGAGGAATCGTGTATGCTGTTGATTTCAGGTGTTCCTGCTGAATCAGGTCAAGGCGCAACTATGTTGCGCAAGATTACCATGCAACTGAAAAACTTCTCTCACACCTAGCATAATACTATATTAAATAATTCATAATTGTTCCCAAATTTTTGATTTATTTATTTATTTTTTTTTCCTTTTTTGTCTTTTTATTTTAATAATTAATAATAAACAGCGTAATTGTTAATACTTGTGTGAACCGAGCGACAACAGTAAACAAACTGTTAAACTGTAAATAAGTACCTACGATACAGGAATTCCTAGTTTTGGTACCATCGGTATATCGAATGTGATGCTGTTTTTGTTAATAAACATTTTTTCATATTATTCTAATATAACTCACAATAGGTATAGTAAAAAAAATTCTAGTGGATTGGTCTAATAGAAGTTGCTCGGATTCTTTTAACGTCTAGAAAAGAGCTGATAACCTTCAAACGTCTCAGCAGATTTTTATAAGTTACAGCTAAAGTCCATCTCAATTACATCAACTTTCAAACAATAAACCGCATCAAAACTGATCCATTCGTTAAAGGTCCACAGACGGACACAGATAAGAGATAATATACGTATTAGTTATATTCAGTATTTTTGGGTCGAAGTTAAAAATAAGATTTGGTCTCAAGCGTTAAAACAGAAGAATTTGGGTTTTATTTAACAAAAGACCGCGGTGATAATAACCTCTTTCTTCTTTGAAATCGGTTAAACATAATATAGGCATGTTACTTTTAATAGGGAATTGAAATAATTATTTTTTCCTCATCCGTACAACGCGAAATAATTAAATAGATGATAACTTGATCTCGAAAGCAAAATTGGTTTCCTTTTTAGTATACTTTAATTGATCGTTAAAATACACCGCGATAACTCTAATAAAGAAACAAGATATAATTATTAGAAGGAGATTAAATTTATATTATAATATAGCAAATTTAATTTAATGCAATTTATCATTTGTATGACTCGGAAATGAATTCAAGGCAACTCGTTACATGTGAATATAGTTAACAATTCTTTTAACTGAAACTAATTTTTGGTAAGGTCGTTTCATCATTGTCATAAGTCTTAAAATAAGTCCTTATAGCAATTTTTAATAAAGTTAATGGTCATTTATATATATTATAAATATATTTTTTTAATACTTAATAATTTCGTTTTTTATAATACACTAGCTTTTGTCCGCGGCTTCGCTCACATTAATGTTACTTACTTTCCTCTCGGGTGGTACACGCGCGCCATCTGGAAGTTAATTGTACTATGCCTATAAATTTCTCGAAAGTGCAAATAATAATATGATAAAGTTTTATCGCAATCGGATAAACGATATGGCAGGACAAACAAATGTTAATTTATATACTTGGAATAAAAAAAAACAATTTCAAAGTCGCTTAATTTAACTCGGTATATAGTTTTATACTGTAAATTAAAATTTAATCTATATTTTTGTCGAAAGCCTAACCCCTACTTTCCTTTTAGGAGGTAAATTTCCTATTCCTTTATATTCATTATACCTTTTTAAGCTGGCAATACATTTGTGGCTCCTGTCCAAATATCCATGGATGTCACTTAGCATCAGGTTACACTGGCTTGCCTGTTTAACCGCTTTTCTATACTAATATTATAAAAAGGTAAAATGTGTTTGTAAGTTTGTATGTAGGGGGTAATCTCTGAAACTACTGAACCGATTTGAAAATTTAATTTTGCGTTGGATAGTCCGTTTTTTGAGGACGGTTATAAGCTATATAACCTCAGGTTACGAGTTACAGGAACAAAGCAGCCATAAACGAATAAAATCGCGAGAAGCCAGTTTTGTATAATAGAAAAATATATATCCGGTTTTACCAACTTTTGCTCGGCATGCAATATTCTTAGTGCTATCATTACCGTATTTCTATCTCCGAGATAAACAATAGACTAGATGTAATCAGAGTCAGCGTTGGTAGGAGTTTTTACAACTTGCTCGCGGTGAAAGTGCCCGCAAGATGTTTTCGTGAGTTATGACTTGGAGCTAAACTATTTGGTGTATTTGGCACATTTTCGTGAATAACGTCATATTGTTGGGGTTCCGTTGTCAATCTTTTTATATGGAAACAATATGGCGCTGTTTCTTAGATAGTGTTTTCTGACGCCACAAAGTCAAAGAGTTGTATAGACGACCATAATATACATCCTAGGTAACCAAAGCAAAATACTAGATATAAGTATGACTATATGCTATTATTCTTGTTGACGCACATAAAAAAATGATTAAAATAATTCTGTCTATAATACCTTTAAACGAGCAAATATTGTAAAACATTGAATATTGTAAATACATACAATCTAAATCTCGGAAATAGCTCCAACGATTTTCATGAAATTTAGTATTCGCGAGGTTTTGGGGACGATAAATCGATCTAACTGGGTTTCATTTATAGATAACGTGGTTTTATCCGTGTAAAAATAACGAGCAACGCTCCCGTCGTCCAGGTACATAATACGAGATTATATGTGAGAAACATATAACAAATAGGATTATATTTCAAGTCACCGAAAACGTCTTAAAACCAAACAAATTAGTGAATAACGTAGAACTCATAATCGCGTCACAATCAGTTCGGACAATCCGCTTTGGTCCGAAGCGTGTAATTGGATTTCAATACAGTACGCGCGTCCATTGCACCGAACCGTCATATTGTTACGAAACATCTTAATTTAAAAGGAAATGATTTTATACTTTAACTATAGATATGTTACTTTCATACTATTTGATATTAAAATCTGTACCCATTTCCAACTTTGTCTAACCCATCTATATCCGTCAACCGGCAGTAGAGCAACGAGGTGGTTTTAGCTAAGCATTCTCCATAACAGGAGAGGAGGCCTATGCCCAACAGAGGGACATTTACACGCTGCTACTTGACTTTTTCTTTTCCAACTTTGATAATGTCGGTAATTGACTTTTTGCTACAAAGATCTCAGTCGCTAGCTGATTTGCTAGATAACGTCTTCCAAAGTGGTCGGAATTTTGAATGCCAAAATCCATGAGCTTACAACATATCTAAAGTTATATGTTGTAATATCATTGTTGAAACGTGATACATTTTAAAATATCAATTAATAAAAACACAATTAATTGTAATTATTTCTAGCTGATAGCGAATATTGAAGACAGCTGGCTAATTACAATTTAATTTTAGGTTAATGGCTTTTAAATGTGCCGCATGCACATAGATAATATCCAGGCTAATTATGGTGAACTACTGTTGTCGCAACGCCATATATTTTGACACTTGATATGTTTCGTTTTAGTAAAAAACTTGTAATCAACTGACAAAATATAAAGGGCAAACAAGCAAGCGGATGATCTGATGTTAAGTGGTCTCCACCCATGTGCTTAAAAGGAATGAGGAATTAATGGGAACAGGAAGTTAAGTAAAGAATAGGAAAGGCTTCCGGTATTCTCACTTGCTGTAAGAAACGCATATATAGGTACTTCTTGCCGATTTGAGACTGTGGTAGCATACATGCTGGCTCGACCGTGGCAGTACCGTGTGGGCTAGGCTTACAGTGAAAATTGTAAAAACTTCGACGAGACTAGGCTTTTTAGTGAGAATTTGTTGTGTCTTCACCGAAATTACAACCTAAAGACATTTTGTCTTTAGGTTCGATTTATTTATTTAATTTATCGTCCCATTTAAGTATGAGCCTATTTCTTAAGTTTGTCGTACTTAATTTCTTCTCAGAAGTTGAACCTAATTGGTGACATTATCATACAACGCAATAATACATGTGATTTTTTTCAAGATCAACGGTTTTCTTTAAGGTAAAATTATTTTTTCAAAAAAGTAATAATTTTACCTTTAGTTTCTATCAAAATCGGCCCGAGACTCCTTTAAGTAATTTTTCCCTATTCCTCATAATTCTGGATTTGGTCTCGCTCGGTTAAAAAATTAACCTATAAATGTTTATATATACATTACATTTTATTAAAAGTTAATTAAAAAAAGTCATCAATTTCACCTTGTTATCACAGCTTCAATGGACGTCATAAAAAACGTGCGTCGCGAATGGAAACGAGACATTTTCGTGTTTACAAAGGCTGCGTCCACGAGTACTCGTAATATATGTACATATTATATATGTACCTATAGCAACGTGTATTTTTGTCTACACTAATATTATAAAGAGCAAAGATTTGATTGCTTATTTGCATTGAATAGACTCCGCAGTTACTAGACCGATTTGAAAAACGCGAGTGGAACCGGAAGGCCAGCTAGGATAAAATAACCACGTTTTGACATTCGCGTGAAAGAGGAAAAATTGAACAATATTACGTTACTAAATAAGAAAATAAATAAATAATAAACGAATCACACTCAACGGCCCCCGGTCGGTTGTGTCGGGGGTCCGAAAACACTCACAACACTATGACAAACACCCAGACCACAACAAACATCCGTATGGCCAATACAGACTTTTGCCGTAAGCGAGGATCGAACCCGCGACCGTTAGCGCTTGAGTCACTTGCAGTGGCCACTGCACCAACGTGTCTGTCTAGTACAATGATAGTGTGTATTTCCAAAGACTTCACACCACGATCCTTGTAGGATCGTGACGAGAAACGTGCCTTAAGTTTAAAGCGATATTTTCCTTAGTGTGATAATTTACTAAAGAAATAAAACGATAATCTTGTACATCGATAGGTTACTTACAATCCCGTCAAATGTCGACTTGATTTAGCAGCATCGTCAGCGTATCCAACTCACCAACTTATAGCAGGAGTATCGTGTTTTGGTATAATACATCAGCCCAACTAAAAACAGGACAATGGATCTGTTTTAATGTCTATAAACGTATGATCTTTTTTTATTATTAAAAGGGGGGCAAACGAGCAAATACCACCTGATGTAAAGTGGTTATTATCGCCCGGACATCTGCAACACCAGGGGCGTTGCGTGTGCGTTGCCGGCCTTTGACGCTTGATCTGAAATAAAACAATTTTATATATTTCTTTTATTGTATCTTTTCCTTTATTTTATACATTTTTAAATACATTTTGTATACATAATATAAAAAATATTTAAAAATATAAAAAATAGCTGTCCACCGGTGGCAGAATGTGAGCCAGGCCACCGGCAGTTAGGGCTCCAAGTTGAGGAATCTCCTCACTATACGTGCCGTCTCAAGTAACACTGCCTTCTGTATTCGGCCCTTGATCCAGCTACCAAGCGAGAGTTTCTGAAGATGTTGGTCGAAACTCTTCGCTAATAGCCTGTTAACAGAGACGACAACAGGTACAATAATTGTTGAGTCTATATCTACTAATTTACTAAATCTCTATATTTACTAATTTTTACTTTTTCACCCTTTACAATTTTTATTATTAGTATTAGTTGGTTTATTGGAATGTTCTCAGTAAATAAGTTTTCGGAGACTTTTCAATTTTAACCGACTTCAAAAAAAGGTAGGATGTTCTTAATTTATAGTGTATGTTTTTTATTCACTGATTTTAAAAATTATGTTTTATTCGAAAAAGTTTTATTCAGATTAATGAACAGTAAACGAAATTGCGTATTTTACTTTTGAAGTCAATTAATTTTTTTAAAGTCTTAGTAAGTATCAATTTTATTTTGTATTCAGGAAGATTATAACATTTGTTATTATTTCGCGGTTCAAGTTTTTATACTGATTAAAATTTTATACTAAAAAAAATCTTGTTTACGTCATTCGTTCTTGATTACGAATCCGTGGCAACGTCGCTAAAGTTTAATTAAATAATTAAAAATCGTATTAACCTAATTGTATAATCTGTTTAGGTATAATCGTCGGATTGTATTCCCGCTCGATAGACTATCGTCCACAGTCGGTTAGGCACACCGATTTATTGCTCTGAAATATTAACACGTGACGCATAAGTGTACTGTACATTCGTAAACGAATATTTTTTCTACCTTTCTAAATATTTGATATATTTAAATTTAAACGGTAAAGAAACAGCCTGTAAATATCCCACTGCTGGGCAAAGGCCTCCCCTATTAAGGAGAAGGTTTTTAGAGCTTAATCCACCACGCTGATGCACCACGCGAATTAATATGTTAACTATCAACTATATGTACAATAACAATAAAATATATTTAGTTTTTAACAAAGCGACCTCGTTACGAGTGAAATAAGAGTCGGTTATATCGAAATTGAATACTCGTAAGATGCGTCCGTTTGTCCGACCGCAGTCAGTAGGTATCGCTTGCTCCACATTCTAGTACAGTACCGCTGTAGAACTACCACATTCGCTCAACTCGTTCTCAGCAAGAAACGAAGTCATTCAATTATTTATACTGTTAAGTGATTAACTGTCTTACTACAAATGAATTAAACTTACGTTTAACGCGTGTTCATAAAAATTCGTACAACAAATCCGCGTTTAAGTTTTGAGTTAAGCATGCTTTGGTTATTGATTACCATACGTTTAAGTGAGTTTAACAGACGTCTAAACCCTATTTTAGCTGTCAAATGTATCATGTATGTATCATTTCATTAATAAGTTTTTGAATTATTTTACATAATTTCACTTTAATGTTTAATTTTTAAGCACTGTTTATGTAGACACGTGTTGAGCACGGTTTTATTGCATCTTTTGTTTTATTTTTTATTTTCTTTTATTTTTTTATTATGTACGACGACCCGACAACCGTCTTTTTTTTGGTCGGTATTACACGCACGTTACCTACGGGAAATTAAATTGACGCAATGAGCTTCGCAGCGTAGAACTTCGTTAACTTGTATAACATACTTCTTCCACTTATATTAATTAAGAAAGAAAACTACTGACCGATGTTAATAAAAATTATATGGGACCAATTTATAACATTTCAAATGAGAAAATAATTTTCAAAAATGGTTGATAAATGACAAAGTTCTGAAGTAACAAAGAATTAAAAACCTCTTTATTTTTTGAAGTGGCACGCAAAATGCACATGCGATGCGTGTCTAAAATGCATTTCAAACTGTCAAAATGTGCCCTGGTTTTGATGGCGATAGTTTCCCACAATTAGCTCCCAGACTCAGAATAGCTAAACTAAGAAATAGTGATCGACGATTAAAATCCACGTGGTCTATCTACTGAGCTATCTTGGCTCATATCCGCTTGGCTGACCATGTCCAGGGCCGGACTAACCATATCATCCCATGGGCAATTTTGGGGCATTTTTATCCTTTTTCAATTCCCTGAAATATATTATATCTACCACAATGCTATTCATATTTGGGACTGATAAGCAATAATGTGTCACATTCGGAAATATTGATGTATTCTGATATTGCGTCACGTATTTAACATTATTCAAAACATTTCCAAGTTATTTAAACTAAGTATCGCATAAAAAACTTCTTTTAATGTTTTAAATATTGAAATGTGCCCAATATTTTGTAATACGTAATAAATATAAATATTAAAAAAAAAAATAAAATTAGTTAAAAAATTATGGTACCATCTGCTTTTAATTCATTATATCTTTTAACAAAATAGAAAAGAAAGGATGGATACACAAATTTGTTTAGAATAGGTTTGACATTTTCAGACACCATTGTCTCAAAATAAAGTCCTCTTGGCTTGACATAGTAATGCTTAACAGCGTCGATTTATGCTATGTAGTAGATATCACGATTTATTAATGCCATTAAAGATCAAATTAAATCATGTCCAATGTTCTCAGTGCACGGAGCTGCTAGAAAATGCGGGCTAGACAGTTGCCTAAACCGCCTTAAGGATAATCCGGCCCTGACCATGTACATGTAGCACCATTAGTATGAATGATCGCGTCTTCGGAGACCGATGTAGTCATCAATCACTTCACCTGAATTGTTTTTGAGCGATACGCAGTAAAAGTAATCAGTTATTGATGATCCCTTGACTGGGGAAAGTTACATTTTTATACGTACAAAGCGTAAATAAAGATAAAAGTCTTGTTTTAGATTCGGCGATATTAATAAAAATTGATTCGGTCACAGTATTTCTTATATGAATGACATTTTAATTAACATATTATTATTAGTTACATTCCGCTATTTCGTCTTTGTATAATAATTATTTTGTAGAGCAAGTAGAGTTTTGTAGAGTTTTTTGAGAAATTATGGATACAAGCTTTTAATAGGGGATTTACATCTTCATCTGTCGACGTCAAAAATGTATTAACATACTAAAATTCAAAATCATCACAATTTAATGAGCGATTTATGCTCACGCATAAATAATGAACGCAAAAGTAATGAACAGATTGATAGAGAAAGAAATACTTTCACATTTATAATATGATTAGGAGATAGTGGAGATTATTAGGAAGGAAGAGATGATTTCTCTCAACCTACTTTTTCATGCATGAATAATCCGTGAAATATCTACAAGGAATTTTAATAAATGTTGAAAACTGCATGTAATATTTGACAGACACGTTGGCGCAGTGTTCACTGTAACTAACTGAAGCGTTAACCGTCGCGGATTCGATCCCCGCTCGCGGCAAACGACTTTCTGGACTCCCGACACAAGGTCATGAGACTTAATAATCCGTTGAGTGTGATGCGTTTATTATATGTAGACTTATAGTCAATTTTGAAGTCTACAATAACACTGCAAATGAGTCACTAGTGGGCAAAGACTTGTCTTACTCACAAAAGGCGTTAAATCTCTCGTGCTACTCAGTTGTGGATAGTGACAGATACTACGCGGCCGTACCTATCCCTGCCCTTTCACTACACCACTTATATAGTGAGTGAAGCTTTCTTGAAGATTAATGCCATATATCAGTAATGATAAAAGGTCGCTGACGTCAGCGCCGCCCCTGCGAGCGGCCATTAGTCGCCAGCGCGAGGCCTCGCTTCCAACTACATTACACAATCATTCATCTTCTAAAGAATATGTACGTAAGTATATATACTTATGAATAAAGAAAGTCACTGTTCTATTAATTTAAATAAAAAAATATGACATAAGTGCAGACTGTTTAATGTTCCGTATTAAAATATAACTTCATTAATGTATCTGTATAAATGGATGCTGATAAGCAATAATGTGTCAACCCACAAAAAGTCAAATTTTAAGATATTGTTGTATTTTGATACTACGTCACCTATGTAACATTATCCAAACAAATTTCAAGTTTAAAAACTTATTATTATATAACATATTAAATAAATCTATCTGCTTTTGATTCAATATACATTTTATTAAAATAGAAAAAAAAGATGAATATATACGTCTTCAAACTAATTTATTAAGAATAGGTTTGACATCTTTAGACGCCATTTTCTCAATACGAAGTCCGTGTGGCTTGACACAGTATTGCTTATCAGCGTCCAAATATCACAATTTTGACAGCAATATTAACCCGACGACGACAAAATGATGGTTCTCATTGCGACTATATTTTTTATTTACGTTGCATCATCAGCAACTGTAAACTGAATAACCATTTATGGCTCCTCTGGTGTTACAAATGATTATGGACGGTGATCACTTTAAAAGCCTATTGGAATAAAGTAAATTTTAAATTTGAATTTACATTAAACAACCCCTGTGCTCGTTTACCTAAAAATATCATAGAAAAATCTACTTAATAAAAAGTATTTCAATAAATAAGCATAGATGATCTAGTGGATAAGCTACGTCTCCATTGCCACGGGTCATGTGATCGTCGCGGGTTCAAATCCGGGCAAACACCTCTGCGGTTTCCAAGTTCTTCATTTGTGTTTGAATTCCATATTGTGCTCTGCGGTGGAGAAACGCATTGTAGTAAAGCTACATGGATTTGAATAGATTTGAGCACATTTGTATCAGTTGACTCTGGTGCAGCATGGCATGATAAACCCTTTTTACCCGACTGCGCGACGCAAAGGTGTGTAATGTGTTTATCAGCCTATGTATGAATGTATGTGGATTTTACCTTTGTGGTCGATGTTGATCAAAGCTCCTGAATCGGCGTGACGTTTCGTTTAATAACCTATAAAGCCTTACTCAATCAACGAGCTACCTAAAGCAGAAAAAAATAGGTTTAACAAATCCTGAGATCAGCGTCTTAGGCGGTAAGACCTTTTGGAAATTACAATCTACCTCTTTAGCAAAGATACATCAAAATTCAGCAACTTAGGGAAGAAAAGGTAATAAACAAACAGGCAGAGAGACAGAGAGACATATACTTTTGTATTTATTATATATGTATCGATTAAAAGCCTTCACGAACATTGTTGCAAATAAACCATTTATAAATAAACTCGGCAATTAAAAACATTAAAGATCCTTCTAGAATCTAGCCATCACTAGATGCTGTCACGAGAGATTCATTCCGTTTGTGTCGATTGCGGGTGCCGCGACCGACAATAGCAGTCATTAGCTACTTAATTATAGGTATTATTTTAATTAATGTTAACGATCAATAATTACTTACGTAAACAGGAGGTTTTAAGAAATTGATTTATAAAAAATGCGCCAATCTTCATTTTGTTCATGAAGATGTAATTATTTTTGTGTTCAGAAGCTATTCTTAATACCTACTTCTAAATTTCGTATACTAACCATTACTAAAAACACTATTTATTATTTACTTTTACTAATATGTATATAAGTATATGCTCTCTCTTGCACGCCCTAAAGGCACGCCCTATAGCTCTTAGTTTGTATTTAGCTCAATATGATTTAAATACTTGTGCAATAAAGTGAACAATATAAATATTTCTTCTTATAATATTCTTCTTTAGATTCTTTAATATTAATTGATTTATAAGCAAAATACGTAATTTCGTTTAGTTATGTCATGTATTTAAGAAAAACGCGATCATACAAAGGAACACGCGGATCGAATATAGAATCTACTTTTTTGAAATCGATTGAAGATGTTATATTACAATTATAATTATATGAACAATTTGTAAAAAAAAACCAAGAGGTATTTCCTTTTAAACAAGATTATTTATCAAACAATAGTAGTCATAAAAAGTCGCAGGCATCATCGTCTATTTGTACAACTTACTCAAGACTCATGCAATCCGACAGTTAAGAACTGATGACTCGATGTCGCAGTAGATACCGACTTTTCCCAACTGCATTGTTACGGCGACAAGCCGAGACACATTACGACATAGAAGACATTTGTTATCTGTATAAATACCAGTGTTTGCCTGTAACTTCGAAAAACACAAGAAGTACTTATTAGGCGAGACACATACAAGTTTCTTCATCATTTCTTCTCGTAGTTTCAATTAAAAAATTAAGATGTTGTGTTAAATTGTTTACTTTCATAAGTTGTTTGTCCCTGAATCAGAAAGGATTCCTTATTTTTGACAGACTTACAGCTTTCTGTTAGTTACAGAATTGATTTTTCACTTATGAGAGTAAAACTTATACATCTAATTCAATAAGACGATGCTTTATGTCATCAAAACGAAAAAATTTTTTTCTTTTTTTCTTGCTTGCTGTGTGTTTGGCTATTTTCGGAAACGATAAAATAACTTTTTAATTTCGTCGGCGAGAAAAAAACTTAAAAATTAATTAAATACTATGAAAAATATATAAGATTTGATATCGTAACAACTACGTAATCACTTCATAGTCATGATATTATTTATTGTTTTGTGACAAATATTTTTGTCACAAAACATTGTCGTATAAAATATAATAGGATACTAAAGAATAATAAAAAAAAACATCCTTATAGGGTGTAGACACTAAACTCTACTGAGGGGGTAAATCAGGGGTTGGAAATTTGTATGAAAGTCTTATATTAACCGCGACTGAAACCGCGAGGGGCCGCTAGTAAACAAACAAACCACAAGTACTCGTTACGACACAATATTATTATGTAAAATAAAATATTCCGTTTTGTGAAAGTAAAAGCAAATTATGAAGTAATTATACTAAAGAGAGTCAAGAGAAAATTTTGATTAATAAAATATTTACATCTGTATATCATATCACGAACGGTATGTGGTAGGTACATTTTGATAAGGGTGATTACGGACTTGCGACTGTTTTAACTTATGTAATATGGCGAAAGCATAATTACTTTTTTATATATGATTTTTTTTTATATGTGTTTGATTCCAAAGTTCTAGTAAAAGTAGAAAGCAATATTTGTTAAGCAAATATTTATTATTAGGAGCGAGATAAATATGATACCAGACACCTTAAGCTTAACTTATACGAAACCCTACATTGAACGTTTTTTTTATATATTGTATTTTATTTGGTTTTATAATATTTTAAAATCAATTTTTCTAAATTTATTTGCTTTCAAAACAAAATAGTTGATGTAATGTTTGATATTTTTATTAAAATTAAATCAAAAATAATATCTACATTTATATAAAAAAAGAGACAGCGAATTTTGTTGTGCGAAATCTCCGGAACCAACGTACGGTATCATACGAAAGCTGTATTATTCTAAATATTCATAGGCTATATTTTATAAGTGCATATTACTATGTGTTAACACCTACTTTAATACGAGCAAAGTCGCAAGCATAAGCAAGTCTACTATAAAGACCAGATACAGACCTACATATAAGAAAGAACCGTTTTAAGAATTATCGCCCTAGTTGTAAAAACAAGGCAAACTTTAATAACGTGATTCGCAAAACGAACCACACACTCAAGGTCACGAGGTTCATGCATTTGAACTCTTCGCAATGACTTCAGTGCGTGTCCGTCCTTATATGGTTACAAATGGTAACGCATGGTCATCGCACGTCTCACATTAACACGCGTCAGCTAAGCGTGAAAATTATGTTAAGCTGTTATGTCCCTCATGCCTATATATTAACTAGTTCACATACGTTTCACACTGGGGCACCATTATCAAACAATCCGTTGATTTAACGCCACTGTAGGTCGTACCTAAACTTACTGATATATGATGAACCGAAGACAAAGCGATACAAAAATTCCTAACACTGTAGCGATGAAATGTATACATTTAAACGAGCAATTCTTATATATATAAAAGTAATATCGATAGGGATTGAAACGATTTTCATAAGTTTTATTTAGTATGGAGAGAGTTTTGAGGGGGGGGGGGATAAATCAATCTAGCTAGGTTTCATTTTTCTAAAACAACACGTTTTACCAAAAGATATCCAGAGCAGAAATCGGTTATCCGTATACTAATATTTACTCCGTAATAATAAGAGTAGTATAAAAATATTATACATACTTTATAAACTTTAATATTTCTTAAAAGTTAAACATTAAGCAGCTGTTTTTAAATTTCAACGAACTAACACCGATGGCGCTAACCGTCAGGTTAATACCAACAACACAATGTGAATAGAGCGTGCGACTCCACGAACAAAGAGACGAAAACCACAAACATCCCGGGGTTCTTTTGGTTTGATTTGTAGCGAAGAAATATAAAACTATATAGATATATAGATGGACAACCGTATAGTATATAAAAAAAATAAATAAACGCGGCACACAACGTCCGCCATTAAGAGCCCATGGTCCTTTGTCGGGGGTTTAGAAACACACAATACAAACACTATCATTTACAAGTAATTAATTTAAAAAGTCAAAAACCCGACTGCAATGTGCTAATGGCTATCTAACATATGCGATGTTAGATAGCCACCTATTTAAAACTTGCTACTTAATAACTACTGTTTTTGGGACTGACGTACGTGTGAATTGGGGAGCTAGCAACGGGCTGTCCCACACCAACGACGTTCTAAGCCGAGGTTCGATCTCACTAGGAGACACCCTTAGACACGGACGTCCGTTCTGAGCCCCAACGGGGGCTCCCAATTTCAAGGCCGAGTCTCAGTACTCGTCGATTGTCGCATTACTACAGGAAGCTTTAAATATCATTCATTACAACTACGGCTGTTTTATTATATATAATAAAATATTAAGAATATTAAAATTAGTGTTTTTTATCATAACGCTATATCAAGTATTTTATTTAAAAATTATTGCGATATAATATTTATGTATGAAATATAATCAAAGCGTTTATTTTAATTCGTCTTTATGAATAACTTTAAACTTAACTGAAACAAAAAGACTTTGAATCGGAAGGAGCGTACATTTTACAAAATAAATATAGGTTCTTTCTTAACCAATACTTTTTTAACTATCCGAAACTATGATGCATGGATTTAGTGTAGCTGGAAGTCACGCGGGACACTTCGTGTGTGAGTCGGTCACGTAACTTATGATCTCTTCTTTCCGCGTACAACTCCGACTGAAGTTACCGATGATCGACGTAAATCAAAAGATGTTTCCACGTGATTTCGCTCAGACGCGGTCTTACTTTTATAATTTACCGTAACGCAAATTAATTTGTAAAACGGCACTCAGAATTATCTGGGGCTGCCGTGTAATTTGTGTAACAGTGCATTTATATTGCGTCCTGCATATTCACCAAACCACCAAGAAATTTAAACCCTAATTTATTCCGCATAAGGTTGAAATTTCTTCAATAAAGTTTCAAAGAATTTACGCATCTATACTTCGACATCTCTCTCAATCACGGGGTCGTGTGAAAGGGACGGCAATATGTAGAAACTGGATACATGGTGTAGAATAATATGGTAATAAACCAAATTTGCGGTGAGTTTCCTTGACACGGTTTTACGTAACTGTACCGTACTGATCCTTCCGTGATCGGTTTATTAATATGTTGCTTAGTGTTATCTGTGGTTACACATATCTAACAATTATGTACAGTTTTCAGGGTTCCGTACCCTAATGATACCAAGAGGATCCAGGTCTAAACCGCTGTTCGTCTCTCCGACTGTATGTCAGTGCACGGTAATTTTTAAAAACAGTAAAGTGCGAGTCAGTCTTTATAAATTTTTACATATTTTTATATCGCCTCTATTGTTTGTTTTACAGAAGTATGTGTGTTAAAAAGTTTTGGCATCTTTGAATGCGAAATCTCTTTATATATTGATTTCATTCGTACGACATTTTAAAAGTTCTATCTTTTGCCCTCTAATAAATTACTGATTAGAATTTTAACAGAATATTAATATCGTTGATAAAAAACCAGATTTGACAAAGAACGTTTGGGGCTATGGCTTCGGCGAGCACTAAAGATTATTAAGAAATAACGTCCAAATTTCTCCTTCCATATATTCAAATCCGCTCTGCTGACAAATTTTATAATTCGACCAAGTGTGGTTGGGTATAGGTGGCGCTAAACACATCGTCCTCTCTGTTATTTCTGACGACCTCGTGATGAACCATTAATCGAGTCGCTAAACAGCCCACCTAACCTACCTAAATAAATATTTCATCTAAATGTATTACAGTTACCCGCGATGTTTACGTTCGATTCACGAAAATCTGTTGTTATAATCCGACTAAATGAGTTAATTTATACACGGTGGTGCCTGCTTGTTTGTTCGTTATTTTTATAAAAATATACATAAAATCGTGCATACATACATACAAAAAGTAGAGATTTCTTATAAATCGTTAATAGCACACATGCTATCATATTTTCGGAAGAAACTACATCGATCTTCGCTTTGATATTCTCCAAGCTAAACAAAGCAAGGAATATTTAACAGTGAGGTCAAAATATAATTTCAAATAAATAACAGGAAAATCATCTACACTAATATTATAAATAAAATAAATTAAATCTTACCTGATTTAATTGTTTGTTTGTTTGCATTGAATATGCTCTGAAACTACTAGACCTTAAAAAAAATTATTGCGTTAGTTAGACCGTTGAGGGAGGTTATATAGCGTGATATAGCCTATAAACTCATAGGAGAGAAGCAGTAACCATAAACGCGAGTGAAATCTCGAGGACCAACTAGTGCTTCAATAAACCAATTTGAATGAAAAACGTATAACGAGATACAATTATAATCTATCCGATCCGATTAAACGCCCGCGTATTGTGAGTGAGCTTAACGAATGTTCTATTATGATCAATCGCTTCTAACAATATCCAGCATTACATCGCTTTAAACCGTGGTAGAGCCTAGGTGTAGCCTGCGGACCGCGGCTCGTGTACAGGCTGACTCGACCAGAGCAGTACTATAGTCTTCGACTAAGCATGAGACATTTTACCAGAATTACCATTATCGATAATTAAAAGTTAATTTTTTTTTATGAAAAAAAAAACATAACTTTTTTAATTGAAGCATTGATCTTGTAAGCTCATACAGTATGGATACCACTTATGAAATAATAATAAAAATAATTAAGTTCTTTTACTAACATATAAAAATCGATTCTAATAACGTTAGTAAAATTCCCAGTTGACGTCCTTTATATGTATTTAGAGATATAGGAAGATTCCACGTCCTGCACGTACGCGGGAAAATCTTGAAGCCTATAGGATCCAAAACACGCATCCAAGTGTATACAATTATAAGCAAATATTTATAATATATCTTAAGATATGTATACATATTTAAGACGTCAGCCAATTTTTACATAAAAAATAACGCTGTCAGCGTTTAGGTAACGGTATCAACATCACGCGCGCCCTCCCGCCGCGCTCAATTGAGACTTCAACTATACCTAGTCTTATATATAAAAAGGAAAGTTAACAGTTTGTCTGTCGGTATGAACGCTCTTACCGAAGTTTACCTGATTTGAGATTTTTTTTGTTTAAAATTGTCCATTTATTTAAGGTTCCAACGAGTTATATATGCGAAGTAAACTCCGGTATCACTGAACCTGTTTTAAAAATGACATTACCATTTAAAAAGTAGAACATCCTAAATAGTCATAGCCTATATTTTATGTATACATATATGCGTATTATTTAAAAACAAAATCTCCATCAAAGTAATCAAAGCCGCTAGCAAAGCTAGTAATGTATAACGCTGAAACTGTTTGTGATTGATTAAGGATAAGTCTTTTGGCGTTAGATAATGCGTCACGTATTTAACATTATAAAAAAAAATTTCAAGCCATCTAAACTCAATAAGAGCACCAAAGAGTTTCTTAATTTATTTATTACTTTACCATTGACAGACACGTTGGTGCAGTGGTCACTGCAACTGACTGTAGCGCTAACGGTCGCGGGTTCGATCCCCGCTCACGGCAAATGTCTGTATTGGCCATACGGATGTCGCGGTCTGGGTGTTAGTGTTAGTGTTGTGTATGTTTCCGGACCCCCGACACAAGGTCACAAGATCTGATCTGATCGGATCTGATCTGATCGTTGAGTGTGATGCGTTTATTGGTTTATTTATTTATTCATTCATTCATTTATTTATTTATTGTTTCGAATATTGAAATGTATTTAAAGTTTTGCAATATACTCTCATATATTATACCAATCAGTAATTAATTCATCATATCAAAATAGAAAATAAAAGATGGGTATATACTTCTTGAACTAAATTTATTAAGATAGGTTTGACGCCATTTTTGATATCTTTAGACGCCATTTTGGCAAAATGACGTCCGTTTGGTTTGACATAGTATTGCTCATCAGCGTCCATATAATCATGCCATGACTTATAGAAGTAGAGCTACAAACAACGTCACGAGAAAGATGTACATACTTTAATGTGAGTGAATCCGTGACGCAGAGTTAGGAGTAAAAGAAAAGCAAAAAGTCGCCATTATCAATAACTAGACGCACTCAATGGGTAACTGTGCCGCCGTGACTGACGGACGACTCCATCTACACCTATATATAAATAAAAGTTAGACATCAATCATTATGATGGAATCATTCGACCTCTATCAGAATGTGGAGCGATTTGACGAATTGCGCAGGCTTCTAGAGTTATTATAATGTTTATGACTTTATAATAAACGTTATAAGAACCAAGGCTTATTTATTTCTTACAATTTACTTTCATATTTCGATACGATAAGCAATAACGTGTCAACCCACAAAAATTCAAGTTCGGAGATATTAAAGTATCGACAATGCGTTATGTTTTTAACAATATTCAAAATTTTTAAAAGCCATCTTAACTAAATAAGTACGAAAAGTTCCTCGATTTAATGTTTCGAATATTGAAGAATGTTTCATATTTTGGAATATAAAATAATCTCAAATATTAGAAAAACTTATTATTAAAATAGATAAATCTTTTCGTTATAGCAATCTGTTTTTGATTCGTTATACTTTTTATTAAAATAGAAAACAAAAGATGGATATATACATCTTTAAAGAACTTTATCAGAAATACTTTGACATTAAGGCGCCATTTTCTCAAAATGAAGTCCGTGTGGTTTGACACAGTATTATTTATCAGCTTCCATTTAATACATAGTACAACATCGGGTTACGAGTACCTATATAAGTAATCATTAATGAAGTAGAATCTATTCTCAACTATAATAAAGGTAAAGCGAATTTTGTATGTGGGAAGTAAACTTCTGAACCATTCAACCTATTTTAATTTTGAAAATTTGATGCAGTTTATATTTACAGTATCTATATATATCATATAATTATAAATGGAACAATGTTTCTGGTGAACATTAACTTGTAACTGTTCAACCTCAAATCTTAAAGTATCACAGCTCTGCCTTCATCCATTCCACGATTTTTAAATAAATAGTTATATTATATTATAATGAAGAGAAAATGTTAGAAACTATTCTATTTAATACATTTCCCTTTTTAGGATTACGATATTCATTTAAATATAACAGGTTTCTATTTACTTCTTAGATGAAATATTCTCTTTTTCCATTCCTATTATCACTTAATTCTGTTAGGCTGTTAGTACAACCCGAAGTAACGAGTATATACTCAAACTCTTTCACTGAGGTATAGCCAGTGTACATCTAGGTTCTCCATGTACTAAAACGGGCTCGCTCGACCGGGTATCACACTCTCACAGAAAGTCGGCGTAAAGTAGCTAATATAGCTTCGTATCCTAGTACTAATATAGCTTAACTGCCTTCCCAATTCCTTTCTTTACTTTCCATTCCCATATGTCGATCATTCCTATTTCAGTTGGCAAAGCATTTTTTGTTTCTCGAGGCAAGGCACTATGCCTGCTCTTGTATAAAAAAACTCATAAACTTTATAATATTAGCTCGATCATAGATGGTCATAGAATATATTCACAGACAAGGATATGGAATGTAGACCGAACAAGCGCGTCTCGAGTAGCGACGTCTCGTAAAAACTGCATCCACCTGTATTTTATGTGTTAATCTCGTTCCGACGCGATCTCATTAGCGGTGGCTTGATTACCGTTGAACCGTTGAAACTTAATTGAATAAAGAATGTTATAATGAACCTTTTAATCGGATTAAAATAGCAGATATGCGACATAACTTGTTCATTATAGAACGTGTTATTTTTATGTAATGTTGAATTATTTAAAGAAATTTAAAGATACGACTCTTGCTATAAAATAACTTAAAAGTGTATTTTTAACTGATGGTAAATAACTAAGCCATTATAAAAAGAACTGGCTTTAAAAATACAGTATACGATTTCTTTTACTTAGTTGGCATGTTAATCCAGTTATTTTGATTTTAGAACTACATACCTGACTACTGAACCTAATAAAAATTTTATTGGAATTTAAAAGTATATAAATTTAAATGAAAAAATTACACTTTAAGATAAGTTAATGAATGACGGAAAACACAAAGAACGTCCTACTATTTTAAAGTCGGTTGAAAAAGTTCGAACCTCAAGTTGTTGTTTTTTATTCTTTAAATAAGTTTTAAATTGTTTCTGTAATATGGATCCCGATATAAGGATTTTAGCGACACCCCTGATATAAAACACTGTAACACCAACCCATCACCAGTCAGGTATAGTGACCCGAGACTCGTATACTTATTGCTTAGGGGACGCCGCGGAAGGCGAACAGGGCCAGGTGTAAATAATCACTTATTTTAAAAATTTGCTCCTATTTACTTACTAGATCACACGAAATAATTTAATCTAATAAAATTAAGCCACACACTAAACTCATGTAAAATAGATTTCGTACTGTACTGTCCTGTAGTAAGAAAAAGGCTTCAAAGCTTAATTCAACACGCTGTTCCAATGCAGGTGGGGTATTCACATCTTTATTGTGTCTTAATTATGTAGTATTTAATACATCAGTCTTAGTTGATTTCTTAGGCGGATAAAATTATTGTGGTACAGAATGCTTTATTTAAAATATAGCCCTGGCCCCAGGTGTATTTTTAAGGCATTTAAAATTATATTTTCAAACGAGCGAGACAAATTGTAATTCTTATGGATATCTCAAATATCTAGTCTGACTCATCGCCAATTTCTAATTACGCATACAGCTGCTAAAACAGACGTCTCGAGGAGCGCCGAAAAGAAATCGATTATTTACATACTGATTCATGTACACAGCGAGTCGCATCGTTTCAGTTAAGCACACATCGCTCTAAAAATTATTATGACTTAAACAAAAGCAACCGATTTTAAAAACAAAATACGTAATTTCATGTACGTGGAGGACACACTTATATCAGTTATTTTGATTTTAAAACCAAAGTACTGAATCGATATTGATTTTTCAAAATCGATTAAAAATGGTGGAAATCTGAGATGATATTGGTTGTGAAAAAAAAGAACACACACACTACGAATTGAGAACCTCTTCTTTTTTAAAGTTGGTTGAAAATAAAAATATGACAGTTTTTTATTACAACATTGTGAAGAAACTATCCGCCGAGTTACCTGGTATAAACCGATATCCGCAGCACCAGACGATTCAATAACTGAATTATCAAATTAGCTTTATAGAGATCTAATAAAATTATATGTAGCATGACAAAAAAAAGCTTGGCGAAAGTGCTTTAAAAAGTCCATTTGAATAAAGTATATTGAGAGTATGACTTTGAATTTGAGAATGCTTATGGTATAAAAAGCCTCAAGAATACCATAGTCAAAACTTTATTCTTGTAGAAACTTCAACTTGACTTAAGTTACCTTGAATCATTCCTAGTGATAGTGGGAAGTTTTTAAGAGTCTTTCGTTCTCAGATCATAAACTGTGACGCCGTCATCTGAATCACCTGCATGAACAACGTCTTAAAGGTGACGTTAACCGCCTTACGCGTACTCTCAAATTATAAAAATAATATTTTGTCTGGATTTTATTAACCAAATGCGAGCGGTCGGAGAAGAGAAGAATTAATTCTTCCTTTTAGGATTAAGAGAAATTTAGATTAATCTTAAAAAAAATTGTTATTACTATACGACATTGCAGTATTATATAGATCGTCTATATAATCACTCTAAGATCATTGGGCACTTATCACATTAAATAAAGATTAATTATTATTAATAACACAACAAAAATAGATAGCAATATGTAAATTTTGAGTTATTTACTGGATAATACTAACATTCTTAACTTCGTGTACGTACTTAATATTATAAAGTAATAAAGCTAAATTAATTAGCAAATATTAAATGAGAGAGCTTCTGTCTATATATTTGAACTCTCTCGAAGTTATTTAATAGTGAAGTTCTGACAGTTCCTATTTCTACAACTATTGCCGAAATAGTTATTACAACTCGTTCCTAAATCAGCAGTTTCATTTTAATTTATAAGCATTTGTAATGGCTATAACAAAAATTCATCTTCAGTAGAACTAAAATTTTTATTTTATTTGTAAAAAATTATGTGAACAAAAAACGTTTCAAACGCGCCCACGTTATTTTTTTAGTCTTTTATAAGTTCGGACCACAGAATTTCGAGAAGGCCCAGCAGAAGAGCGCTGTAATGTGTTCATTAGTCTATGTGTATTTATGGGTTTATACATTTGTGGTAGTGTTTAGACCAAACGCGTGGGCTAATTTTGATAAATGACAATTCATTTGATTCGGTCATGACTGCGAGAATGTCATAGAAAGCAAAATAATTTAGAAAAATCAAACTGGCCGATTTTGTACGCGTGAAAAAGAAAAAATTAAAATCGACGAATATGTTAAGTGAGATTGCGTGTGATGGGGTATTTAAAAATCATTTTTAGGTTTCTTATATCATTTATCAATCTGTCTATTTAGAATCTATAACGATTTAAAGTTGGTTAGTAACGATTCCGTATGGTCTTGTTACGCAGTCGGGTTTTTGATTTTTTTGAATTAATTATTTGTTTGATAAAACATATACTCAGGCCAAACATTGAAGGAAAGCGAAGCGTGTTCAGCTCTGCTTCGACGATAAGACCTCGGTCAAATCGCTTAGTTACCCTTCGCCCAGAGATCAGTTCCCACATAAACGTAGCCATAGACAATTGTCTCGCTGGCTGATTCTATTAAAGAGTATTGCGATATCCGCGTGAGAAACACACGACAATACCTTTAATGCTTTATTTAGTGTAAAGTTTTATATACTAGCTGTACCCGGCTGCGTTATAATGCCGCCTAACATTTAGATTTTTTATCAATAAAACTTTGTCGGATCAACGGAAGAGTTTTCAATAATAAAATAATTAAGAATTAACCAAATTGAATCGAGCCGTTTTAACTAATCAAGGAACATACATAAATAATACAAAATATTTCCCTATGAATTGAAAATCTCCTCTTTTCTTGGAAGTCGGTTAAGAATAGCAAAAATATTAATTTTTATAAACGTAAATGATCAGTCACTTTTCGTGAAAGTAATTGTCCAGGACAGTATTGGCTTACCTCCGAGTTTTATTTCTAGGGTAGTCATAACTTATATTGTGACATTTGGGATATTTCTTTTCTGTCGCTATGAATCTTACGAAACATTATTAATAATCGATAACATTGTCTAATTGGCACAACTAAAAGCCATTAACCAAAGAATTGAATTGAATGGAATTATTAATAATAATGGATACTAAAGATTGTTTAGTATGTTTTTTACTCTCGCACGTCGAACAATTATAACAAAGGTAAATTAATTTTGATGAAATTTTTAAAATAAAATTTAAACACTCGTTATAACTAAAAACTAATTATTTACTTTGTCATTTTAAAATAATTATGTTATAATGAGCGTAGCCTCAACGGCTTAACGGTAGGTTCGCTCTTGACCCACAAAGCACAGACACAAAGCACAAGCTGTCATTTGTGGTTTCGTAAGAAAAATATATATTTAAAATAAAATAAGTATTTGTATGCCTCTGCATAAAAAATATATATAATGCGTCGCACATCACCCGAACTAATAATATATTTTTAAATATGAAAGCAACTTTGTCTATCTGTCTGTCTCTTGGTTGTTACATCTTCACGCTCAAACCGCTAAACCAATTTAAATGGATTTCTGTATAGACATAGATTCCTCCTTGAAGAAGGAAATTAGTATTTTTATTCAGGATTTAAGTAGACCCCCATCAAGGTTTCATCTCTTCTATCCACCAGGCCATCTTGAATCACATTAGATGAAATGGTAATGTTCTGAGAATACAAACATTAAAACATACTCAACGAATTCCAAACATCTTCCTTTTTTAAATTTGTTTGGTCAAAAATATTTTGGTTATTAAACAAAAACATATCAGAGAACAGCTGTAGAACGTAGTATAAAATAATATTGCTAAGTGAACATCCTTCTTAAGCGTCAGCTGTGAAATGATCGCCGACATGGAAATTAATGCAACCGTCAAAATAACGAAAGGGTAAACATACTTTACAATTATTTTATGGATATAATTTTACATATAATTTTTCTAATTGTCCTTCAACGACTATATGAACAGACATCAATTTGTTTATCAATTAAGGTTAAAATAACAACTTATAAAAGTCTGATTTAGTAATTCTGTAGTAAAGTAAAAATAAAATGTTTAATTTCTGTTATATATTGTAATATTGTATAATACAGTTTTATATTTACATTAACCAGCCTCCGTCCGTGTGGTATTTTGATAAGCCTATACGTTATTCTGATATATGAGCTATATTTATGTTAAGTTTCATCAAAATCTGTGAAGTAGTGTTTGTTTGCAAGAGCAATATACATCCAAACATCCATTCATTCTTAGATACTAAATAAAAGTTTTTGAAAATAAAATTACAATATACAAAAAAGAAACTCTTAAGTATTTACAAATCGTAATAATCATGTCTGCACGGAATGGTGGCATAAAAAATAATAATGTTCTTATAAACTTTTACTAATATTAATAAGAGCGATCCATTTTTTATTTTTTTTACAATTACATCAACCGTGTGTTTTAATGTTGGTAAATAGACGATGATTTTTCGGAACTAACATTTAGTGAATTCACACATTGGAGGCTTGTAGCAGAGAACAAGTGAGGAACCGGATCTGATTTCTCATGCCACAATAATGTCACAGGCTATACAGTCACTTGGGAACCCATAAACTCTACGCCGATAGCGCTTAAATATATGATAAAGAAACACTAACGCATCAACGAATATTGAACACCGTGGGTGGTCAGGCTGAAACTCGAATAATTATTATATAATATGATTGCTTATAAGCCGCAAATGTCTAAGTGTATGTTATTAGTGTTCAATATCCCACGCGAGTACTGTTGACATGGTGACCTTACAACCACATGGCGTGTGTCGGCGCGTGCGCAGGTTCTTGCTCCGGAACTAAGCGGGCGCCGTGTCACGCTAATTGACGACTGTTATGTCTTTGTGCTGTATCACTCGTATACGGTGTCAAGACATGTAATATTGTAGAGAAACATTTTGAATATGCTACATAATACTACTAATAAATAATATTAAACTGCATTTGAAACTAGCCGTAGCTTTGTTTAGATTTCTAAGGTTGATTGGTAACTTAACGAGTATTGTAAATATCATAAGTGCTTTAAGAGCCTATCCGAATGTATTATATTTTGAATTGAATTCGCTGTAATGGTTTTAGAGCTATTTGAGATAGCTCGAAATAATCAGTTCTCAAATGATTTTACCAGTCTTGATTATTTAATTTAAATAAGCAGAACAAACAATATGTGCACCACAAAGTTGTGAAAATTATGAAGTAACTTTAAATTATCCAGATATGATATGACCTGAAAAACTAGTGAGTTAAGGACTGTTAGATTTAAATAATACAAATCACGAATAAATTAAATTTAAGTAAATATTTATTTTTAAACAAAACTATTTTTATAATTATTATATCCAAACGCCTCTTGAAACATTAATATTATATTTAGATCTTAGCTTTTGCTTTCAAATTTTGTTAGGCGTTATCAAACAACGTAATAATGCGCTTAAATTAAACTATGTAGTCAAAAATATCCTTTGTAACATTACAATTGGTAGATATAACTGTCCCATTAATAATCTAAAACGTAGTTGGGAATTTTTATTTTTCGGACTTCGTAAGAAAACTGCACACCTTATTTTTACACAAACGCCAATCGTTTATATTCTTAAAATCATAATATACAGAGAATAACATATTATTCGCCTTATCTCGAAAAGAAAAACGCAAAGCTTCGCTAAGTAGTGATTGCTATAATTAAATAACGGCGCCCACGCACTCACAAAAACTAAAGTTAATAAAAACGTGAGTTTGAAGACTTAAACATATATTATGCGATTAAGTATGGCTTCTAAGTACATTGTTTCGGTTCCAATGAACTCTAGATTTGGTACACGTTTCAACGTATAAGTTGAAAGACACATAAAAAATTGTCACACTTTTCTCTCATTTTATCACAACATAGCCGGCTTTAACTTAAGCGAATGTGATCGATATAATAGTTTCGACGCCGACGGTCATGTAATGCTCATGTAAGCTGCTCTTTACATTGTAACAGCCTGTAAATTTGTACTGGGCAAAGATCTCCTCTCCTATTAAGGAAAGGAGGCCTTTGCCTTAGAGCTTAATCCGACGCGGTACTCCTCTCAGAATTTCTTCCGGCACATACGAAAACGCAACAATGCTAGTCGGCTCCTTACTTATTTCCCTTTAGTATGGTTTTACCAAATAGAAAATTTTATTACGTGTTGTTTACAAAAATAGACCGCAGCCTCCCTCGTCAACTTCCTGTGAAGTATCACCAACACAACTGTTTGCCCAATCACACGGTTAGGAATCTCTCTTTGTGTGTAAGAAGGTATTGAAAATCATCATATTGACTTGATTAAGGAATTCAATTAGGAATTCGTTTCGTTATCTACTTAACGACTATAAAACACACATGAAGAACGTATTTTTATGTTTAAACAAATACATCTTAGGAACTAATGAAAATTTTAAATATTCTTTATGCATTCAATAGCCATTGTATTCAAAACGTTTTAATAATTATATAAAATAAGTCATGCTTGTCATAACACAAGGCGTGAAAATAAACCATAATCGTTATCTGGTAAGCTGTAGTATGCGAAGTAAGTTAAACGGAATCAATTATGGGTGACTCAATTGAAGTACATTTAACACAAGTAAAAGCGCGAAGTAACAGCAAATAGTTCTTAGGAATATATCATTAATAAATATAGACCGTATAGACATATCCATAGACAAACTATGAAAACTCTCTGATCAGTTAGTAACTATTAATTATCAGTTTGCACAATCCCTCTCTCTAGGATTTTTCGCTTGTCTTCACTCCCATAAATATATACAAAATTACAAGTAAACTTATGCCCAAAAAAAACTTGACATTAATATAATACGTACATCCTCGGAAGCAAAACATCAAACTTACAAATACATTTAACATACAAAACATACATAACGTAGTAATTGCTAGTGATTATTCAATTTACGAATTCATTAAGTTTGTATTCAATTAAAAGTTACTCGTATTCACTTAGTTTACAAGCGTTTATTTCTGGAAACAAATCGCAATTAGTCTCGGGTTTAATTGAAAAGTGTCGACGTAATGTCTCAACGTGCATAAAATTATTAATCTAATTAGAGATTAACCTTTGGTCAATGGAAAATTTTAAGGTCAAGATCGTTAGAATTTAGAAATCTTAATAGTTATAATTGTTTTTCTTTTATTGTTGTTTTTAAATATAACAAATGTAAAAATAAATCTGTCTGTCTGTAACATTTCCACACAAAAACTATTTAGTTGGTAGGTGTCCGGTATGTATGTAGATAGCAGATAGGAAAAAACATGGGCTTTAAGAAAATGTAACTGTTCAGGAAGTTAACTAAAAGTTTAATTTTCTATGAAATATTACTATGTCAATAATATGTTAACTTTTTTCTAACGAAAAATGCGTTAGAATGTGTTTAACCTTACAGTTGCTATCTGTACGCGTTACGCATTTCAAATTAACAACAACCATTGATTGTTACGCAGCTATTTTAATTAAAAAATATTACAAAATTTTACCAAATCGATCTATTGTATACATACGATTTAATTTTATACGTACTTTGCATAATTAACTTATTAAGGATTGACTATGAGAATTGAATGCGAAAGAGGTAGGTTAGGTTCAGCGACGCGTGACGGGCTTAGGCAACTCCTGCCGCGACAAAAGTGCGCGATCGCTGTCCCGCGCGACACTAGCCCGCGCAATGCCGCGCGCGTTGCTGCTGCTGCCGCTGCTAGCGGTCATACAGCTCACTCGAAGTGCAGATGTCTTTGTCATCGCTGACACAGCCAACCAAACCTTAACCATCGCCGACGCCGCTAAGGAAACTATCGCGGAAGCCAATGACATCGCTCTTGCTAATGATACGGTGACGGACTCAGATGACGATCACGAACCGGTTGTGCGCAAGAAACGTACCTTTGGAGATGTCGTGTTTAGAGGCTTAGCTGATGTTCTCGGATACAGTGTAGCCCGAAAACCTCCTCAAATAGCGTTCCCGCCGCCGCTTGCACCGGTACCGGGTATCGATGCGCCACTACAAGCTGTACCTGTCGCGTTGTACCCTGTAGTAGCTGCCGGACCGGCTCCCGCTCCAGCACCAGCTGCTCCACCTTGTGGGGCTCCTCAAGCCGCTGCGCCTTTGCCTTGTAGAGCACAAGCTCCACCGCCACCACCGCCACCGAAACCGACACAGCCTCCGTGTCCGAGACCAAGAGCAAATCCTAGGCCTAAACCAAAGCCAGCGCCAAAACCACGGCCACCGCCTCCGCCGCCGCCACCGTGTGCTAGACCTCGAGCCAACCCTACCACCCCGTCGCCTTGTGCACCTCCACCGCCATCTCCGCCTCCACCGAAGGCAGATCCTAATCTCGAAACGATTACGTCTAATTTCCGTTTGGACTTTAATTTCAATAGAGCTCAGGCGACAGCTGCTCCTGCTCAAAATGCCGAGGAAGAACAACCTGCAGAGCAAGAACAAATTGCACCCGTAGCGATTCAACCCCGAGCAGCTCAACTGCCTCTGGAATCACCGCGCACACCGCGTGTTTACTTAGATGCATTTGTGGTGCGTAATGGTGTAGCACAAAAAGTTCATGCCGTTGATGCACGAAATTTAAATCAGAATCAGGCTGATGATGATTATTTGGTTTATGACGATGAAGAGCAACCGCAGCAGAACCAGGACGATGAGTACGAATATGTAGAAGAGTCTCGCGATCGTGCTAAAGCTGTTCGGGAATTCGGTAACGCAGTTGATCGATTCTGGGAACAAAAACAAAAGAAGAAACCTAAAAAGAAACGTCCGGCAAACGATTATCGAAATGTACATTTTGGTGATCGTGATTTGGTCAATCAACTTCGTGATCAAAACAACGAAAAGCTTCAGTATCTAAAAAAAGCACAACCAACCTCTAATCGTATTCCCTTACCATTACCGGAGGGAGAAGACGAAGATGAAGTTACCACTACGACACAAGATCCTCGACGGCGGCTGAAACCACGCGTGTTGCCACCCACGGAACACAATCCAAATCAGATCGATACAGTTACTGTTCGTGTACCACCTATATACAAAGAGAAACATCCAAAGAAACTCCACCGAGAGCGGCCTGAACGACCAGATCGGGATGAGGAGGAAGAGGCAGAAGAGAGGGAAGTTCAGGATTCAGGAGAGCAAGAATATTCCTCCGACTCAGATACAGAAAATAGTGATACAGTTTCTCAAACAGAAAAACCCAAACGCAAACGTCGTCGTAAGCAAAAAAGGAGAACTAGATCGACACACGAGCCGTTCACCGCCGGTGATTATCATTATTACGGCACTAAACTGCCAATATCAGAGGAGGAGAAATATTTTCGTGGGTTAACTATTCCACCGCCAACCAAGGACGCTGATTTGGCCCGTCTGGAGGATGGGAAAAGTGGGGACGGACATTTCCTGGATGATCACGAGAGACTTCGTGATGATCCAGAGAGAATAAAAACCAACGACAGGGATGACGATAACGAACGCGTGGATGATAAAGAAAGGGCGGACGAATCCGAGAGATCTGACGAAAGCGAACGTTCTTACAAGGAAGACGAACGGACCAGCGAGAACGAACGTACCGGGAATGACGAACGCAATGACGACGAAGCGGAAAGGACTGATAAATTGAGTCCCAACGCCCGAGTGAGAGAAACGAACTACCAGAACAATTATGTGCGAGCCACTAACGTTCAAGTTGACGACCCCCGGCCGCTCGTCTCAAACGTCAAGAAGAAAACTACAAAGATCGGCAAAGCCTGATTAGCTAGCGACTCAGCGAGCACCTGCCATAATCATAGTTATTTATTTTACTAAGAGTATCGAACGTAAACCTTTCGAAACCACGAGACATGGTCTCCGTTACTCAAGAGATCCTGGATTGTATCATTCATCGTATGAATCGTAGCGACCTGTGATGTACTAGTTAAGTCCGTAAACTTGTATCCTAATTTTTACTCTCTTGTTATTTTTATATTTAGCGTAAGCAAAATGTATATTAAGTTTCTTAATAAATCGTTTCGTCAAATTTATTTCATTATTAGTATTGTAGTGGCATCGAATCGATTGCTGGGGCGTGAAATTCGATTTTCACAAGGCGATTGACAATTGTTTTGTGGGTGAAGGTCCGCGAGATGAAATAGAAAACGAATTGATTGCAGGTCGTTGCACCGTGTCACACTTCTGTGAGAAGTAAACAACTGCTCCGCGAGAAAGGTGCGATCCGAACCATTTCTCTTTTAATTATAAAATAAAACAAAGAGTAAATTGAACAAAACCTAATTAAATCGTTATCAAACTCTTCAATCACATTGTCCAACTATATTATACAACGAAAACTCAACAATATCTAATAGTAAACGTTACAAAACATTAGCAACGAGTATGCAATTGTATCTTTTCAATTGAATGTTGCATACATATTACAATGATTTATCAATAGTCGACCACAAGGAAATTATATATTACAAATTATAATTTAACAATCATAAATTATACTGAGGTAGAGATTTGCTGTAGCTAATTCACTACAGCTCATATACTACGGCCATCAGGTACTACGTCCCTCACAAAAGATCGACATGAAGAATTAATGAAAGAAAGAAGAATCCAATACAAATGTGTTTCGCACGGTGAGTGAGAGATCCGGAAGCCTTACTCCCTTTCCCATTCCTTTCTTTACTTCCTATTCCCTTTAACCCTAATTGGCTTTAAACTAGCAACGCATTTGTGGCTCCTCCTGTGTGTGCCGGCGGTGATAACTCAATTTTAGGTGTCCCGACTATTCGTTTACCAGGTATTATTATAAAAAATATATCGAAACAAGGACAGACATTACGAACATCTGCCGAAATAGAAAAGGTTCAAAAAGTCCATTTAACGTTCCACCATTACCCAACATTTAGACTTACCTGTAATTTTCAATTAAACAAATACTTTGCCAATAATTGTTGAGTTAGGTAACCCTTAGAAATATAAGTCTTAACTTGTTTTACTCAATATTATTTGTAAGACTAATTCCAATAACTAAGCAACTTTCAGTGTAATTTTTCAGCGTAAAATACAAATACCATGCTACGTGGTTCAGTTAATATCACTATTTCAATTTTCAAGATTTCTAACTCTTTGGTGTATACAAATAAATGAAATCATAAAAATGTTTTTTTTTTCGTAATTTCAAGTATCTAAAACATAGAAAAACTAACATTCAAAATAAGTAACAGGAATATTATGGGTTATATTCTTCTTAACAGTGCACAGACTGTTAAGTTATCTTCGGGGTTCTAGTCACTAGTTTATTTGTAATTATGAATATATTTCTGAGAGTAAAGCCGAGCAATCTATCCTAGAGAGAGGGAGGGTGCGTACTGCCGATATATAATAATAACTGATCAACGAGCTACCATAGACAAAATACAGTATTATTTACTTTTATGATATATTCCTAACAAGACGACAATCAAATTGAGTCGTTAAATTTAAAAGACCTCCTACAAAAACCTTTTGTACCAAAAAATACTATACCTCCACAAATAACCTTCACAGTTTATTATTTCTGCAAACCACAAACAAGCGAAAAATATGTATTAGTATGTCATTGTCCTGTCACTTTCTACATAACTTCACGATATCGTAGGTCACACGTACTATAGTTCAGATCCTAAATTCCATTTTAACCTTTATTTCTTCTAGCACAAGTTCGATTATTGTTTAAAGTTAATGTGTAAGCGTGACGAGTGACCATCGATTCGCGACAGACCTTGACCACAGACAAAATTTTTCGCCAACTTCATTATAACTTTTTACACGGGTTATTGGACAGATAAAAAATGATAATAAAGAATAAAAAACGAAAACCGGCCAAGTGTAAGTTGTTCTGGCACGAGCGGCGTTCTGTACTGTTAGGTGGAATTGAATGTACAGAAAATGTATTATAGTATTTTTAGTTTGTCTATATTAATTTGCGTGTATAATTAATATATCTTATTCCGAGTATATATGACTTGTTACGAAAATTTTCTTGCTACTTTTAATGAGAACAGCAAATTTAAGTATTTATCCAAAAACATATTAGGTCATATTTTAATTACTATTTTTAAATAAATTTTTGAAAAAGCTCTCAAAAAATAGATACTGGACCAATGTAATTTCTCAGAAACTTATATTTTATATTAATTTTATAACATTATTCGAATTTAGATTATTTACTCTAGAATTTTTAGTTCCTGTTAACTCCTAAAAAATATTTGTATTTATATAGAATTATTATTTTTACATAAAACAATACTCTTGAAATGATACTTTTTTTAATGAAAACGGTATTCAAACAAGCAGGCAGATCAATTGATGTTAAGTGATCACCGCCGCCTATTAACATTTACTGCGCCAAAGGAAACACCAACTGCGTTGCTAAAATTATAAATAAAGGATAAATATGATAAAAGTGTTATTTTCATAAAAAACCTATTATCTACAAAAATATGTGAAAGACAAACAGACGAAGTTACCCTCATGTGTAAGAACGGACGCTAACTACCCGATGAGATAAGGACAATGTTCTTTTTACGATAGAAAAGTTTTTGAAATAAGTCATTACTATACAAACATGTGTCAACACACAAAAAGTCAAATTCGGAAATATTGATGTATTTTGATATTGCATTACTTATTTAACATTATTCATAAAAATTTCAAGTCATCTAAACTAAATAAGTAAGGAAAAAAGTATTTTAATTTAACGTTTCGAATTTCAAGTGCGTTCCATATTTTGCAATTTATACAATAATCTGTGATATTAGAAAAACTTATTGTTATATAACAAATTAAATATATATGTACATCTGTTTTTTATTCATTTTACCTGTTATATAGAAAAAAAGATGGATAAATACGTCTTCAAAGAAAATTTATTAAGAATTACTTTGACATCTTTAGACGCCATTTTTTCTAAATGAAGTCCGTGTGGCTTGGCGCAGTATTGGTATTCAGGGTCAACTTATAAAATATACTATAGTTTTATTTATTAATAATTATTGCAAAAGTCTGAAACTTCGAGAACGTTCTGTATCTTGTGATGGATGAACAGATATAAATTGAACTATTACAGCGGAATACGATTGTTTTACCAAATTTTGATGAACGTATAAAAATAACACACAGATGGCAATTCAAGATCAGTTTAATAAAAAAATTACATTTATTGTTTTGAAATGTATGCTGATAAGCAATAATGTGTCAACTCACAAAAAGTCAAATTAGAAGTTATTGGTGTATTCTAATCACCTTTTTAACATTTTTGAAAAAAATTAAGTCATATAAACTAAATAAGTACGGAAAAAAGTGTCTTAATTAATTGTTTCGAATTTCAAGTGCGTTCTATTAATTGCAATGTATACAATCTCAAATATTATAAAATAAAATATTTTTATTAAATATATTAAATATATCAATCTGCTTTTAATTCATTATACTTTTTATCAAAATGAAAAAGAAGAGATGGATATATACTTCTTCAAAGAAATTTATTAAGAATATGTTTGACATCTTTAGATTTATTATAATAGAGTATTGCTCATCAGCGTCCAAATATAAAACTTAATTTTTCATAATTTATAATTTTGAAGTACGTAGTGCCATCTATACGTAAGCTCTTGAACTACGTTGTGAGTGTTTTAAACTAATCTCATTTAGTTTTCGAAAAAAACGAGTAAATGACCCTTTTATTTTTGTTATATATTATAATTACAAGGATTATAAAAAAATAGTAATATATGTAAACTTATTTATTTGGCATCTGACTAGAGAATTTTAATTTTATGTAATAAATACATATCTATGAAGTGAACGCTGTCAGTCTTCTAAGTAAAGACGGCTTGCTGATTCGTATTTGGAGGGGAGGTTTTCTGAAAAATAATCATGTGATTATTATGATGACAGTAAAAAAATGTTAGTGAAATTTATTCATAGTGTCATTAGTATTAAAAAATAAACATTGTTCTTTAAATAGTATATGAAAAAATCCAGCTTCGTAGGACTTTGAAAACATTCGATCGCCTGCTTAAATCTGCGACTTTATATACTAATTTCTTTATTATGTACTAATTTCGTAACTTATTAGCTATGGGACCGGACGTTTATTTAGACGTTGCTGCCACAAAATGTTGATAGTATGGTTATTGATTTTTTAAAATTATAGATTATTTACAGTATTATATGAAATTTAATTTTAATTATTAACTCAGCGAATTCGTTTCATACAGATTTTGAATACGGTCACTTTAATAGTAATCAAAACACTCACCACGCCATGCCGTTTCCTCATGTGCTTGTTAAGCGACTGGCTGTGGTTGTACCTCGCGGTGCACAGCGCGCACGCATGCTCGCGAGCCGGCGCGTCGTGCGTGCGCGCGTGCTCGCGAGCGGCGCGCGCGCTCGCGAACCGCCGCGCGCACGACGAGCACGCGTACGTGCGCGGCGCGTGCGTGCGCATGTGGGACGATAACTTGTTGGTCGTGAACCGTTGCCCGCACGTCGCGCACATGTACGGTTTCGCTCCTATGATACAACAGAAACAATTATTATACCTCGATTCACGTCAGTGTGCAGGTCTGAACTGTGCGCAGAACACTCAATTAGGCACCGGGTCTGTCATTTCGACATATTTTTAATTTAAATTATTAATTACTTCTTATATAATCATATATGTACAATTAATGTGTTGAAATAATGAATACATTTTTTAGCAGTTTTTAGTGCAGCGGATAAGTTCTTTAAATAGTTGAAAATATTAAAGTTCAGTAAACCAATGTATGTAATTGTTTGAAAAGTGGTGATTTTCTTTCCAGAATGTGTTTATTTACCAAATAAATTAACTAAAGATAAATATATCATAAACGTCTTTATAAAAAAGTCTTGTTTACTCGACTGTACCAAGCGCGAGTTACCGTCGCTTGTGGGTTTCGTTACCGATATTGCCGACCACTTTGACTTTATTAACAATGTTAAACCAACAGTTTTTCATATTAATGATAAGCATACATTCAAATCTGAGCTTTTTATACTTATTTTTAAATTATAGCAAGTATAGAAAATAATTAGGATTTATAAATATGAAAAGATTTTGAGAGGCGGTATATCAAACTGGAATATAAAAAATATTCTTTGTAGTTCTACTATAATCTCATAGATGGCTCTTTACTATATAGTCACCTTTTAAGAAAATTAAAACATTCAAAACAAAATGTTTTTTTTTTATAATATATTTTACTAACAAGAATACAACGTTTAATAGTTATTATTAAAATTGTATCTTGTTTAATGCCCAATTAATTTACCTGTATGAATTCTCTTGTGGTCACTCAGTGTAGTTGAGCTTCTAAATGTTTTTTCACATTCTGTACACTCATATGGCCTTTCACCTGTAATAGGATAATTTTGTCGTTTTTATTCGGAGTACCTAGTAATAGATCATACCTAAAACATGTGCATATGAATTTATTTTGCAAATCTTTTTTAATAAGTATATGAATTGAATTTGCCAGACTTCAAGATTGTTTTAAATAGTTCCAGATTACAGCGGCCTGTCACAGTACTCCGACTATAATCCGACAAATTTGATAATCCAATATCGCCTTGCAATGCGTTTGTTGGAGTATTGCAATTCAACTATAATTATAAAAGCAGAAATACTTTCAATATACTTTATTATTTTGTTAAACATGAGCTGTATTAAAATTAACAATATTAATCATTTCACTTTATGAGAACAAAAAATTGTGATGTTAATTACTCACCATTATGTCGTCTAATATGCGTATTGAGATTAGTGATGGACGTGAAGGTCTTATTACAGCCCAAAATAGGGCAAGTATGACGTGTGACTGCTTTGCGTGGTTGTGGTACTTCACCATTATGTCTCATTCTGAAAAATTAGATTAAACATAATTATATTTTACACAATAAATAGTTAAAAGACCTAATAACGCAATTGATTGGATTACACAATTTCTTATACATTAATAATTTTATAATTATCAATTTAATATTAAACTACCAGCCACTGGGATTTTGTCTCTATATAGCAGGATTTTTCTGCCCTGCTTGAGACTAATTGTTATTGTTTGGTTAATGTACTCAACATTATAAATTATAGCCTATGTCTTATACTTATGTATAATCCATGTTGCTATTAAATTTTTTCAAAATTTTCTCAATGTTTTGCAATCCACCTTCTTTGTATATAAGAGTTGTTAATTTTGGATATTTAAGCATTTATAATATATTCTTAAGACAAAAAAGCAAAGATCATATTCATAGCAATATTAAAAATTAAAAAATTCTACCTTCCTTACTTACAAATGCAATTTCAAGTTAAACTTCCTAGTAAAAACTTTAGAGCAATATTGACAAATGTGCTTCACTGGGCTTTGAGTAGTATTCTTGATTATTTTCGAAAGTTGTATGTTTTCTTCTAAGTTTTCACTAATTTCATTATCGTGAGTAATTATTTTCTCGATGCAGTCATTTTCGGGTAGTTTTTCTACATTTTCATTGTATTCAGCATTAAAAACATCTGAAATTAGAGACAAATCTTTTGAGTTTTAGATTGTAATATAAAAAAAATAATAAATTTATTTTAAAATATAAATGTTAAACTTTAGGTAAAAAATTATTAAACATGTTGTCATTTTAGGTAAAAAATTTAAAGGAAAAATTTACATTTATATTTACGTTTCTAATTTTTTTTATATTTCTGCTTTTGTATAATAAGCATATTTTTGATAAGTCATTAGACTATAGAATTGTTTCAAATTTTTAAAAAGAACTTACCTAAATTATTCTCCTTATACTGTAAGAATAACTCATTAGCTCGTTCACATTTGCTTAAAAACTCAATAAAAACGTTTAATTCATTAAAGCACTGTCCACATATACAATTCGGTCCCCCATCGTTCATAGCTATGTTGAGTTTTGTATTACTAACGAGTTTCTCGTATGGAGAGCTGCCATCTTTTTCACTATATAAAGATATTGCATTGTAGTTCATTTGGAAACAAATCCGGCAAATATTATCAATAATACAAGCACTTTCCATAATAGGTAATTAAGCTTTTATAAGCTCCTTTCCACTATAAAATCAATTTGAAACTTTAACTATTACACAGAAACTTTACTTTACATTATATGTTTAGATGTCTATAAACTAATTTGTAATTCCATTTATACTTCGGTTGATAATATTGAAAATAATATTGTAAACAATGCTGTTCGGCAGGAATAACAGCAGATTACAGCTAAAAATGACAAATTATACCTTTGACATTGACATTTTCGTTCGTTCCGTTCTCGACTCTCCAATACTCGATAATATATTTACACATATTTCGCAGATTCCATAAAAAAAGAAAACTGAAAATATTATTTCTTTTATTACTTGCGAAGAAACAACTATATAATTTTAATTCAATAAAATGAAATACATTTATAGAAAAATAACAAAAAAGAAGTTTTTTTAAGTTATTCCCTACAGAATGTTTAAACTAAAAAAAATATTTTTTCCATAAGATACAACTTTGAAACAGTATGTATGGTGTATCTTTGCAGTATTACACAATAAGATTACACGACAATAAGACATTAAACCAGATAGGATTCAATTAACGTCGTTAGCAGTGATAGCGAGAGCCAAGGAAAGTGATGTTTGAACATTTGGTAACTGGGTGCGTGAGCGCGCATAGTAATGTCCTGCGCGTACAGGAATGTAGCGACTGTTTGATTAAAAATATTATACTTATTTGCAGGTCAAGGGGTAATCTAGGTTTCTTGTATATAAATAACAATACTGTACGTCAACTCATATCTTTTAAAAATATATACAATAAACCAGTGACGGAATTACACATTTGCCGCCAGTAAGCTATTCAAATTTTTCCGCCCCAACCAATCCCTATAATATGATCCCCTAGTTCACAATCATATTCCGATAATATAAATCATTCGTTCTCGCATCACAACCAAACGCGACTACACGAATTGTAAAAAAAAAATATTCTAACACATATACAACACGTGATACAACACATTACCACGTTTTAGAGTGAGAATTTCCGTAAGATTCCGATTTTACAACTTACAATAAATTCAGTTAAAAATTAAATAAATGAATGAAAAATAATATTGTAAACTTGGACACATTTTGTGTAGTTTCTCTGTAGCCTGTTAAACCATGAAAAATTATTTACATTATAATGTCATTGAGTGGATAAATCGTATGTTGCAACTTTATTTTCGAGTACAGCCCTGTCCGAACTGGTACAATTTTCTCTCGATTACGTTTTTTGATCGATTGGTATGCGTTCATACGAACATGTTACAAGAATGACGACAGCGCCCTACGTGATCGTTTTAGAAAATTAAAATTAATCAAACTAAACTTTCCCCACATGAAATAGAGTATAATTTTGAATGCAAAAAAATTCGGCCATTCAGTTCCGATGGTTCGTTTAGGAACTGTTGAAAGCCGCAAGGAGCCAGCATGTAACGTCCGGAAACATCGAGTGAAACTTGGACGTTGGCTACATACTAATCGTTTGTGTTTTAAGTTATAAGTATGGGTTGTAAAGGAAGATACCACTGGTTTCTGAGCGATTGTCACGCCGACCAGGCGACCGCACGATATGAAGTTTTTAGTTGTAAGTATTCCTGGATACGCAGTGGAAATACAGTGACGTTGTGATTGTGATAAGTGCTTGTACAGTGTTTTGGTGCCAACAGGATTTCATAATAAAATGCTTCCTCGTTTAAATTATAACAGTATTAATAATTATTTAATCGTGTTTTGTCCTGAAAGGTTGTATTACTGCAAGTGATACCATAGACATACACAAACGCAGGGGATATCCTCAGATACGAGACTGAAAATCATTAAAGGATTACAAGCCTCATGAGTCTTAGTGATTATCCTTTGCCAGATCACAAAGCTGTTTTTCACATTTTAATTTTTGTTTAAAACAAGTTTTTTTAAACAAATTTGTTGATTGAATTTACTTAATAATAACTCGTTTTCGCTCGACTTTTCTCTGTTCAATTTTTTATTGACTCAACAATATTTTCTTCTTCTTTTATTTATATAGCGTTAATTTAATCAATTTAGTGAACGTCCATTGTAAATATGTTTCAGATCGCGTTGGTGTTTTATGCTTGCGTGTGGGCAGCAACCGCAGACGTCGCCCACATCAAAGCTGCCAAAGCAAAGTTACTGGGGAGACTAGCCAGCAAAGGAAGACACCATAAGCGTGGCATCTTATCCGCTATACCTTCGTTCAAACTTGGACATGATATTCCCCACGTAACACATTCCGTGCTTAAGCCTTTGGTAGTAAATTATCCACCTACGGCAGCTGTCGCAGCTGTTAAAATACCAATTCCTCACCCTCCTCATTTTCCAGTGCCGGTAGGTCACAGAGTTCCTGGTTTACCACATCCGCATTATGGACTTAAGTTTCCTCATACTAAGTTCGTAGCTAAACCAGACCATCATTATCATCATCACCATCATCACGTGGCTCCTAGACCTATAATCCCAGTAGTACCAGCTCCGCCGATTCCTGCAACACCTGTCGCGCATGTAGCTCCTGCAGCTCCTGTAATTCCTGCGGCACCTGTAGTACCTGCCGCTCCCATAATACCAGCTCCTCAACCAACATTCACTATCGCACAGCCAGTGCCAGCTCCAGTACCTCATCCTCTGCCCATACCAGCCCCGCCAGTACCAGTTTTTTCACAAGGTCATTTGCACCTTAAGCCTCTTCTTCCAGCCGCTGCGATACCATTAGCACACGCTCCAGTTTTGCCTTCACCAGTTTTACCTTTAAGTCAGCCATTCCCTTACGTTATTCGCCCAGGTGGTGCCGTTCAGTCTTCACTATTTGCTACGTACCCAAGATATCCTCTGATCAATAGCTATCAAGCGCCTCTCATTCCTGTTGGACCCTCAGCTCCTGGTATACATTCTATTTCACAAGTAGTAGTTCCACGTCCACAACTTCATCCATATCATTTCATTCCGCAAGCAGTAGGTCAGCACGGTGTGATAGAACAGCACACGCCTAATGTAGTTGTTGAACAAACGCCAACATTACTACATCCAACTCAGGTAGTGCCACAACCGGCTGTTCATTTGCATCCAGGCCAAGAAGTCTTACATCATCCTAGCTTCCATGTACACCCCACCGAAGAAACATTGCATCAACCGGAATTCCATCTACACCCTACTCAAGAAACTTTACCACAACCTGGCTTTCACTTACAACCTTCTCAAGAGCCGCTTCCACAGCCTGGCTTCCATTTACATCCTACTCAGGAAACACTACCACAGCCTAATTTCCATTTACATCCTTCTCAAGAACCTCAACCTAGTTTCCATGTACATCCTTCGCAAGTGGGACCTCAATCAGTTATACCCTTACAACCAACACAGCCTTCAATTCCTTTGGATCATGATGGTTGGTCGCCAGTAGCACCACAGTCTCACGATTTAGCGACTTCTCATGAAGGGCATTATCCACAACAAGCCCATCATTTCACCCAGGAACAAGGCACTCAAGTGTACGAGCATCATACTGATAATCAGTACAACGATTTTCAGCATCAATTGCAACACCACATTCAACAACAAATAGAACAGGCCCAGTATGAGCAGAGCTTGAATAATCAACATCAACCATCACAAGAGTATGGCGTGCCGCAGCAGCTCGGCCAGGAGTACGGTCAACCAAATGAGTACTCGCAACAGGAACAAAATTTCGCCCAACACGCTCAGGATTACCCCCAACACGGAAACGATTTTGCCCAACTTCAACAAGAGTTCGCGCAAAACGGCCAAGATTTTGCACAACATGGTCAGGATTTTGGGCATAATTTGGCACATCTAGGCCAAGAGTACGGCTTGCCACAGGGCGCTGAAGGTAGGAACGCTGATGATAGTGAGCAACAGCAGTTTCATAACCACATACCTCTAGGTCTCCAGCCGCCGATCGATAGGCCACTAGATCATTTCCAATAGTTACGGCTATACTTGTATAGCTTGTAACTTAAATTGAGCGCTGACTGCTATTAGTTACTTTTTAATATTTTCATCCGTACTTTAATTGTTCACCTTTGTGGTCTTATTGTAAATCTATCAATTGTTGAATTATACATAACATTATGGATTAATCAAAATTGCCGTCAGCGCCAAGGCATTGAAGCGATTGTCTAATTGCATTTATGCGGTGTCGCTACCTCGTCCATAGTAATGTGATAAGTCTATTTAAAAGGTAATTATGGTAAAAGATGTCGTAGGTATTGAATAAAGTTAGAACGTATGATCTGGTTTAAGTTTTAAGGTTGTATATATAAATGAAAATATTTGTAAAAATTGCCTAATTGCTATCGTCTTACGAGTATTATTAACATACCACTAAGTTTATTTATTGTAGAACACGATGTTTTATTAAAATGACATAACAAATTTTATGATTTTTATTTTGCAACACATAGGCCATGCCGCGTCTTTTACACGTGATAAAGTAAGAAATATAAAAATTATAAAGGTTGTAAAGGAACTAACACGTAAATATGTAAGAAAAGCAATAAACGTTCATTATAGAAAGAACAAGTGCGCTTGATAAGCTCTTTAAAATGTTGATAATAATCTATACATATAAAATCACTTGTCCTGACTGATTCATCAACGCAGAGCCTAAACCGCTGTGGCTACCAACTTGAAATTTTGGCAGTAGGTGGCTTTTAGGTTGTAGGTTTTCACTAATAAAGGGTTTTTTTGATTATTCATCCCTAACAGAGTGGAAAGGGGTAAAAAGGTTTCTTTGCAAAATCTTATTCCGTGATCGTATTAACTTAAAACACATACTTCTGGGTAAAAGTAATGAAATGTAAAATAGAAAACGGGGTACTATTATTCACCGGAGTGCAAGGGGGTTGTTGTAAAGTTTGTATGGAAAAAAATGTATTTTTTGGTCCGATTATTCATAAATTCAGCACAAATATTACTTAGAGGGAATAACTAAATATATGTGTTCCAGAATTCCAAAATCATTCCTTATAGTGAAGCTAGAGGGTATTAAATCCTGAAACGGTAACAATTTCCCTAGTAGATGTATTAGATTTATTTAGCTGAAATTCCAAAATATACGCGAGTGAAGCCGCGAGCAACTGCTAGTAATAGATAAAGACATGATCGATAAAGACATGATTTTTTATAAATTAAAAGAATCATTAGTTTTAGAATAAAAACTCATACCACCTTCTAGACTGACTCATGCTTAACTTTACATTATAATTGTATAAAAATCAATTTATAAACTAACCTACGGCAAACTACATACATTAAAACTAGATATTGGCTCGACCTATTTGTATGTTTTTCTTTGTTTGCCTTAATACAGGAAACGTTTACGGAAAAGGATATTTAGGAAAATTCCAAATGGACCGCCAAAAACCGAAAAAAAAAATTAATTTGGTAATTTTGTAGAGGAATTGCCACTTAATATTCTAAATATTGAGACATCGAAATTCACTGGGTCTACGCATTAATACAAAGTAAGGACAAACCTCATAAGTATATTTCGATTTATTAAATAAGTAATTTAATATAAATATAATTTCCTCCAAAAAGCCGCATGTATAAAGTTACGCAAAAGCTCCAATACCATATGCAATTATTTATTAGTAGCCGGTAACTGTTCGGAAGTGGGCCACACGTGTGTCCTACACGATATTATTATCGTCAAGAAAATAATGAATTTAATCTACTGATCTGTGTTATATTACTATACCATTGTATACTACACTACACACATAGTTTATACTACTATTTTTAAAAAGCATTATTATTAATGCTTTTTAAAAATACTTATACGTAAATATTTTTTAAATAACCTCATTTTATTAAATCCTGGAAGAGAATAGTTTCAAGGTTGACTCGTAATAAAAAACTATGTCGTGTTGTACAAAATTTTATAAAAAAAAATCCCTGACGAATTGAGTACCTCTTCCTTTTTTTTGGAAATCGGTTAAAAGCGAAATAACATAAAGTAAAGAAAATGGCCACTCTACTAATTATATAATTATTCTAACAATTAAATTTTATTATTTATATCATTACTTTAATCATTAATAATTAATTAATATTTGTTTAAGATGATTAAATTAACGTTTTTAGATTTTTAAGCTTTTAATATAACAAAATTATCTCTAACAGTAATTAGGACTGTACCAAATTAACATTTTATCTATACTAATAATAAAATTCTAGCGGGTCGCTGTCTGTACATGAAAGATATATGAAAAAAAATCTTACTGGGGGCCTTTACCAACGCAATAGAACCCAAAACAAAGATTTTTAAAATTCTTATCTGTTTGTCTGTTTGTCTGTTTGTCTGTTTATCTGTGCGTTTGTGCGCTAATCTCAGAAACGGCTTATCCGATTTAGATGCGGTTTTCACTAATATATTGTGGTAAGCTTCACTTAACATTTAGGGTTTGTTTCATGTCAATCGGTTCATAAATAAAAAAGTTATGTCAATTTAAGGGTTCACGTCGAACATTATTTTGTACTTTTCACTAAATGCATGAAAGTATATACAGTACTTATATCAATAATACACATTTTAAAATTTTTGTCTGTCTATCTGTTTGTTCCGACTAATCTTTAAAATGGCTGAACCAATTTTGATGGTACTTTTACTTGCAGTTAGCAAATGTTATAAGGAGTGACTTCTATTTTTGATATTTTTAATCGATAGGTACAAAAAAAATCTAACGGGTTGCTGTCTGTACATGACAGATATATAAAAGAAATATTAGTAGAGGTCTTTACCTACGCAATAGAACCCAAAACAATAATTTGTTAGATATTTGTCTGTTTATCTGTGAGTTTGTGTCCGCTAATCTCAGAAACGGCTTATCCGATTTAGATGTGGTTTTCATTAATATATTGCAGTAAGCTTCATTTAACATTTAGTGATTGTTTCATTTCAATCGGTTCATAAATAAAAAAGTTATGTAAATTTAAGAGTTCACATCGAACATTATTTTGTAATTTTCACTAAATGCATGAAAGTATTTACAGTACTTACATCAAAAAATCCAATTTTTAATTTTTTTTGTCTGTCAGTCTGTTTCCTACAACTAATCTCTGAAACAGCTGAATCCAATTTGATGGGATTTTCACTTGCAGTTAGGGGATGTCCATTAATCACGTGAGGCCCAGAGGAGGAAGAGGGGATGGAAGAAAAAAAATTACGAAATATCACAAAGTCTAAAAAGTTCTTAAAAACATTATTTGATTAATGAACAGCCCCTATACCTAGCTAATATTATAAGGATTAACTTAGGCTACTTTTATTAAAAAAATATATTTATTTTAATGAATAAGTAAAAAAGACATAATTCTCTTAATATTTTGTTATTGCGTAATCGCGATAACAAAATATCGTAGAACCCAATAAAATAGTGAACCATTCCTGATTTAAAAAGGGAAGGTTATACATCTATACATATAAATGGATGCTGATAAGCAATAATGTGTCAACGCACAAAAGTCAAATTTTAAGATATTGATGTATATTGATACTACGTCACCTATTTAACATTATCCAAACAAATTTCAAGTCATCTAAACTAAATAAGTATGGAAAAAAGTTTCTTAATTCAATGTTTCGTATTTCAGGTGCGTTCCATATTTTGCAATTTATAAAATAATCTCAAATATTTAAAAACTTATTATTATATAACATATTAAATAAATCTATCTGCTTTTGATTCAATATATATTTTATTAAAATAGAAAAAAAAAGATGAATATATAGGTGTTCAAACTAATTTATTAAGAATTGGTTTGACATCTTAAGACGCCATTTTCTCAAAACGAAGTCCGTGTGGCTTGACACAGTATTGCTTATCACCGTCCAAATATAATTGATGTGTCCGTTTGTAATTTTAAATAAATGCATATGAAAGTATACACGGTACTGACAACAAAATTAATAACTTAAAAAAAATTTCCGTCTATCTGCCACTCAGTTTGTTACGGCTAATATCTAAAACAGCTGGACCGATTTTGACGAAACTTTCACTGAACAGAAAGCTAATGTAATAAGGAACAAAATTAAAACCAATGAAATAGTGAACAAAATCTAATTCAAATAGGGAAGATACATATGTATATCTATATTACATAAATATAATAATTGGGAAAATAATATATTTACTGGGTAATTTTTTAACTGGATATGATAGACCAAATCCGAAACTATAAGCAATAGCGAAAAATAATTAAAGGAGTAGCAGAGCCGATTTTAATAAAAACTAAAACTATATCATTAGTTTTTTGAAAAATAAGTTCTCCTAGCCAGAAACGAACACGTTGATTTTGGAAAAAAATTACATTCTGTATGATTGCATCATCTGATACTGTCACATATTATAAGAATCAACTTCAGAGAGGTATTAGGATATAGTTAACTGCAACAAAAAGAAAGGGCAATTTTTAGGGTTCCGTAGTAAAAAACGGAACCCTTATAGTTTCGCCATGTCCGTCTGTCTGTCTGTCTGTCTGTCTGTCTGTCCGCGGCTTTGCTCCGAAACCCTTAATACCAGAAAGCTGTAATTCGGTATTAGTATACATATGAATTACGCCGAGAAAGTCGTACAATAAAATATTAAAAATATTTTTTTTTCAGGGTGTCTTCCCTATGTGTTAAGAGAGACCAAAAATTTTTTTTCTCATTTATCCCATGTTGTGGGGTATCGTTAGATAGGTCTTTTAAAAATGTTAAAGGTGTGGCAAAACCATTTTTCCGAACGACGAACTGTTTCAGAAATATTAAGCTTTGAAGTGTCAATTTTTCTTAGAGTCAAGTGTCCCTCCCCTCTACCCACTGCTGCGTCTAAAAATATGAAAAAATTCACGATAGTGGTACATATAATGAATTTAAAAGGAAAATTATCACGGCTATGTGGGTTCTTATGGTTATCGAGTTATAGATGATCTTATTAAAAATAAATATTTCACTTTTTAAAGCATCACATTATGTAAATATTAATAATTTTAAATTAATATATGAATATAAATGAATAAATAAATAAATATTTAATAAGTTTAAATTAAAACAAAATAGAAAATAAGGTATAAAACAATGTCTCAATAAAATATTAGCTCAGTATTTACCTACGGCGTTATAGCGAAAGAGCGAGTTAACAATCAAACAAACGAATTCACTTTGGCATTTATGGTATAATACAAAAGATACGGATTACGTACCTATCTCTTATTCTCTTCTTAAAGAGAAAATAAAAATAATTTTATAATAATAAAAGGTTTAAAATTGTAAGTACGTATATTGTATAAACTGACTTAAAAAATGAAATTCCCAGTTCGTCGTAAACTTTTTTACGAAAATAGGTACGCGAAGATTGCTTGACCGATCTTGACAATTCTGACAACTACGGAACCCTACATTGTGCGTGTCCCGACATGCACTTGGCTGATTTATTTTACAAAATACTATCAAATTCATACATTAATTAAATCTTTTGTAATTCTTCAAAAAAACGATCATACCTAAAAGTGAAATTTTAAAATTATAACGGGATGTTGTAACGCTAATAGTGGGTGAGTACAATAGCGGAGTCCAGTGAAATGTTGATTTTCAATAAATTGATTAATCTTTTTAAGAATTATCTAAACCTACTTAGGTAACGGAGTAGGTGACGGGGGTATATTTTTGATTGTATTCTTTACACTCTTCCTTACTTTAGTAGGTGACTAGCATTTTGATGCAAATAAACAAATCGTTCGAAGTAATGCAGACTTTTTTTCTAAACTTACCGGGAACCATGATTTAACCCACATATTTAATTATGTATATTTGATATATATAGAATCGATTGCTTAACTTCTAATTTATGTATAGATTTAATGTTATTTTGTTAAAAAATAAATCTTTTCCGTTAATTTGTCTCTTACTATTACTTTCCAAAAGTTGATTCTTACAAGTGATACTATTAGGTAGGTACGGACACGGGACTCCTTTAAGATTTTTCGCGATTCCTTAAAGTTCCGGATATGGCCTATCAAGCCCAGTTAAAAAAGTCACCCGATATATAATACAAGGAAAACCTCGGCGGGAACATACTGTTATACAGTCGAAATTTTAAAGACTAGCACAAAACACTTTTCTTCAACATTAATAGTGAAAACCGTGGAGGAATACCGTATCTGAGTTAAAGTCTGCTTATAAATACAACCAGAAAGTTCCCAAATCTAAAGTAAGAAGCTCCTTTCTTGAGCAGCACCGCAGACTATTATAACCTTGCTTTGCAGGAGACATGCCAAGCATTCTGTAATCCACGCGAACGAAGTCGCGGGCACAGCTAGTTTGATATATAATGATAATGACCGACTTCAAGTAAGTGTGAGGATAATTAAATATCGGATAAAAATAATATTAAAAACCTTCAAAAACATAGAGCAAAACATGTTTTGATCCAAATAACTATATCAGTTTTATAATAGAATATAATCGATCAATAGCAGTTTTGTATACGTTCTACAATTTTTTCAATGGTTATTACTTTATATAACATGAAAAATTACTAAACAAAATTAAGACTCATAAACCTGACATGACATGCCATGTTGTTTTCGACTTTTTAGTCTTCAGTATTTACTTAAATCTGTATTACACTTGAAACAGTTTAGTCAAAATATAGCAATAAGTATATCGATACCTCCCACGTAAGTTGTTGTAACCCCAAAATTACAATTTTACAGTAGAGCACTTTTAATCCGTTTTAGTTTGAAAGTTCTCCTTGAAAATTTATCTTATCTTTCCTTGAAAAAAAAAAAAGATTTTTGGTATTTTTTCACTTTGAATGCATTAAACAATGCAAATTCGTGTAGTATTCAGTAAAAACGCTAACGGCAATTTTGTGGCTTACTATAACTTACGTGGGAGGTATCGATATATATATATGAAATCGAAAGGTCACTTACTCACTTATCACGAAATCTTAGAAACTACAAGTTTTAGAAGCTTCAAATTTTATATGAAGGTTCTTTTTAGGACGTAGGTGCTCACTGAGATGGGATTTTGCCAAATTCAACTCCTAAGGAGGTAAAACGGGGGTTGGAAGTTTGTATGATAGTCCTATGTTAAGCGCGAGTGAAACTGCGAGGGCCCGCTAATCATCTATAATAAAATTACTCCTATTATTCTCTCATTACTAAAATAGTCCTTGAACTTGATTGTGCAATCTTAGTTTTTTTCTAAGTTCTGCTAATCGGATCTTAATCAACGAGTTTCCTCGACTTTTTATACCAGTTAATTTAAACAGAATGTCGTACATATGTATATATCAGCTGGTTGCATTACATACATTGGGACATTAGCCCTTATACGTCCGAAATCGGAGTAAATAAGTCCTTTAAAGTGCGCTTTGACGGAAATTTCTCATTCGCATGTCGCTTTTTACAGCAAATCTAAAACGCTGCGCATTTCAATATAGGAATATGAGTAGCTCCGCCGCCCGACTGCCTTTACGACACTTCAATTGGATTTTCATTAACATTAAATTGGTTATTATAATTAATCTAAAAACTAACTTAAGTAATATTTATATTTTTTCCATATAGATATACTTATGACATCGATATGAGAATCTAATAAAAACACTTTTTGTGAATCTTTTGTTGGTGACTGCGTTTTAATCTCTTTCACATTTAGTGATACTATTTCAAGAAGATTACGTTAAAATCTTTTGAAACTCATTAACTTTAATAGCCCGAATAATATATTACATTAAGCAATTATAGCTTTAAAGAAAATTACAACAAAAATACTTCAAATGCAATAATTAGGAGCATATTAAAATATCGTTAGGCTAATTATTTATTACTATTCCATGTTATGCTTTACTGATAAATAAATACCGGATGGACAAAAATATGTCATTCAAAAATAAACATGTAATACGTTAAGACTGTCAAACGAAAGACTGCTATTTTTTTACATTTATTTAGTGATCTGTTTAAAAATAACTTACTGAGACCGTAATGGATACATTATACTCGAGAAGCGAAGATATTTTCGCAAAGTGCATAATATCTGCAGTACCTTTGGACCGGCTCGTCTTAGCTTTATCCAAAGTGACAGATTTGGTGCTGACTTCGAATATCCCAGTGTTTCTTCGCCCACATGTGATTATCCGAGCGTTGCGAATCCTCAGAGGTATTGAGGCTGAGGAGAACCTTCTCGATCTTTGCTTCGCGAGGTTCATTCCACATCCGAATTGTGGTGAATTGAATATGGGTCTCGGTGAACTGTGGGAGCTGCCGAGAGAACATGAGTGGCTGTGTAAAGACTGTGGACGGCCGCTGTATGATATAGAGACAGACAATGTTTGATAGATAATTTATTCGAGAGAACCTTTTTGGAAAACGGGTAATTTTAATGGTTTTTAACGTTGTATCTTTTATGAGGAAAGTTAGTTTGTATGATAATTATTTTTCTATTTTGCTCCAAATCGCATAATATAGGTATACGTATTATTTTTACGTAAACAACTCTTGTTTGGTCTCCTATAATATTAGAACAATAAAATTGGTACAAAAAGCAATGTGTTTTAATATTTAAAAGACCTCATTATATTTTTGAGTGAAACTAGCCAATTATTTGACAGCGAAAATTAAACATTTTTAAAGCAAATATTGCCATTACACTAAGGCTTTTATTTCCTGGTCTCATGCTGGCGTCACTTAGTGGGTGCATAAAATATTTATTTGCCTTTACAATGACACACGCTCTATAGGAAACCACACCATACTATTCCCATAGACAACATCAAAAAGAAGCTAGGAAGAGCTCGCTAGATGACGGTCACAGTCATCCCTGATAATTCAAGTTAATTGAATAGGTTATTACAAAACATAACGAAATTATAAGGAAGTAGAGTCGAGATGACCTAGTGGTTCGCACACGTCGATCTCAACCAATAATCGCAGGTTCAAACCTCGGCTAGCACCGCCGAGTTTTCAAGTGCTGAATTTGTATTTGAATTCGTCTTGGCCTCGGCGCCAAAGGAAAACATCGTGAGGAAACCAGCATGTTCCGGGAGAAATTCTGACACATGTAGATCTGCCAACCCGCAGTGGAGCAGCGTGGTGGATTAAGCTCTAAACCTTAATAGGAGAGGAAGCCTTTGCCCAGTAGTGGGACATTTACAGGCTGGTACTTTACTTTATTTTCTATAAGAAAATATATAGAGCACGTTACATAATTAGATTAAGTCTCAGAGCGAGAGTCAACGACCACATAATATTTCACAGCCAGCTGTAGGACTCTGATAAGTGACCGACGAAATAATATCATGTATTTATTGTAGAGCACCGACAGAATAAATACACCTTGAACATAAATCTATGACATATGCGGTCTGATTTCATTTCACAATTTACAAGTAAATTTTGGTCAATGGCCTCGATTTAAAAATTATGGCAATATTTATTATTGTTAGGCGAGGATTACATTTGTAAATTTTATTCTCGTAAAGTATTTAAAACACTTTTTAACCTGGGAACAGTTACGTAGGTAAGTATAAGAAAGCTCTGTGTGTCGGAAATAAGGATTTTGATAGAATAAAAGCAATGATAAATACTTAAAACCATATAAAAATCTGTAAGTAAATCTTAAAAGTTTATCTCCTATTGATGTTTTCTAATTGTAAAACATATTGTGTACAAATTTCGACTCCCTGTCCTCCTTCTGTATATAAATTTTAACTATCCTCACTCGTACACTGCTCCATAAACATATTATGCTTATAAAAGGAGAGAAAAAATTATCTTCACGTAATAGATTTTAATGAATTTATTTGTTTTAATATTTTATTTTTGAACAAATTTAATACACCTCAGACTACTGAGTGTGAGGTCGAACAAATATATTTTAACTAATCAGGAAAAATGATCATATAGTTTAAACGGTTATAGTGATCACTTTTTCAATATATCATAAAATAACTTGATTTTACATTATATCTAAACTAATTTTGTTGTAGGTGGAGTTTACGAACTTCTTCATATATTGGCTTAAACCCTTAAAGGCCGTGTTGTGTATCAAATGTTTCACAATTTTCAGGGCGCAATTTTTTGCGTCATTAATTTTAATTCTTCAACGTACTTTATTTTAAATTTCCTATTAAGTATTCCATAATATTAATTTCACCGAAATCCGAACTCATCAACTTTAAAGTGGAACTCGTCAATACACATCACTTGCGCTGATTGTAATCATAGAAGACATTCTAGACGAATATATGATGATAGCTGTGCCCCGCGGTTTTACCCGTAAAATATGTACCACACAATACGTATAAGAATTGAAGATTCGATTCAAAACCGTTATGATTTTCAATACAAAAATATATTTTGCAATGTAACTTACAACATTCAATTATGAAGCCATGTGCAATCTATAAAGCAAAGGGAAACGAATATTTCTCACATCCTGGTGATTCATCGAATTTAGGTACCGAATCCACTTGCCCTCTATACCTTGGTTTGGACTTTAGATAGTCGGGCCTAGAGAGGCGGGAAGGGCTTGTATAAAAGCACCAGGGCCCGGCTACGACCTAAGTTCAGTCTAAAACCCCGATAGACACCACTTGAAAATATGAAGGCTATTGTAAGTAATAACTTTATTTTATTTAACGTAATACGGAAAATAATTACTCAATTATTAAATAAAATTAACAAATAAAAAAAGTTATGAGTATAAAATTTTATAAATTAAAAACATAACTTTAACAATTGTATTTATTAAAGATCAGATTATTTATATATTGTAATAAATATCAACCTTAATATAAATAAAAAATAAAACTACCAAATAGTTAATCGTTCACCATATAAGCCATATTTTAACCATCGTGCATGTTTTCATCCGTTCATTCATTCATAACTAGACCAGAAAAAAAGAGAAATTTAATTAAAATTATATTATCTATCAAAAGTATTTTTTATTATAAAAAATTAAATATTTTAAATTCAGAATTATAATATGGTAACCGAATGTAATCTATACGTATATAATTGCTTGTCCTGACTGACTGATAGACTGACTCATTTATCGGCACAGAGCCTAAACCACAGGCGCTACAAACATGAAATTTTTGCAGGGATGCCTTTTATGTTACAAGCATCCACTAAGAAAGGATTTTTGGAAATATCACATCCTAGGGGGTAAAATATGGAATGAACGGTTGTATGGATATCTGTCAATTTCAAAGTAAGGGGAAACGTAATTCAATGTGGTTACTTTCGATTAGAAATTAATGCACATCGGCGTTTTACAAATTTTTACCCCTAAAAGGGTGATGTAGGACTTCTAAATTTATATGAAACCCTTGCGAAGTCGATGTGAGCTAGTATGTTTATATTTAAACTAAAACTACACTTTCGACACTAAGCTTTTTGTAGATAAAAAGTACGATAAGCCAGTAACCAATTAAAAGCCATTAACCAAAGAATTGAATTGAAGTAAGTTTACTCTGCAAACTTATCTTATCTGTATTGTACTATTTAACGCAACCCCAGGTTAACATTAAGGAAAATTTTATTTAAAAAAAAATCATTTCATTTAACGTCCAAATTATAAATTTTGTTCAAAACTAAGAGCATATTTTTTAAAATGTATTCGTCTAAATTTGTATCAAGAAATGCATAAATAGATATTTAATACGTGTCAATTTACAGCTGTGTGTCCTTCTCGTGGCCGCTGCCGCAGTCTACGGCGCAGAAGAGAAAAAGAATGAGAAACGAGGCCTCCTCGGCCTCGGCTACGGCGGAGGCCTGTACGGAGGTCATGGCCTGGGACTGTACGGAGGCCACGGCCTGAGCCTGGCGGCTGCTCCCATCGTTAGCCATAGCGTGGCTATTCCCGCCCCCGTCATTAGCCATAGCATCGCCGCTGCACCTATCCTAGACCACGGTCTGATCGGTGGTCACGGTCTTATCGGTGGTCATGGTCTGATCGGTGGTCATGGTCTGATCGGCGGTCATGGTCTCATCGGAGGCCATGGTCTGGTCGGAGCGCCTGTGCTTGGTCTCGGTCATGGCTGGCATTGAAGCCACACTGCACATAATTTGAAATCATAATGTTATTTCTCTAGATTGTATTTCAGTAAGTCGAAAATTGTGAATGAGCCCGCTCACAACACTTGGGTCTCTCTGTGCCAAATTAGATTCTTCTGGTGTATATGTACTATTAAGATGAAATAAATTCTTAAAAATTAAAAAAAGCCTTTTTATCTTCTGTAGAAGTAATTCCACATCAGTGCGTTAGTAGTTAGCTATATTGGTAGAATAGGACGAGTTTTATTTTATTCCTTCGTTCTTTTAATAGAGATTGAGGAAAATTTATTTATTAATTCAAATCTTCAAATTTGTGATACAATTAAGTTAATCTTAAAACTTTGTATCAAGTTTAGTTAAAGAAGTACTACTCGGTCCTATTATTTTTTCATCAAATGTTGAATTTAACCACACGGGAACTCGACTCTATAAAAACTCAGTTACCGATCAACCGATCTTACCTAATAGATACAAAAAACAACTTAATTAATTCAGAAATCCTTTAAAGTCGAACTGTCGCAAGCGGAAATGACCGCTTGATCAAGGAACTTGCAACACGGTAAACGCCCGATTACACGGCGTTCAGCCCACATCGACTCCCATAGTTATTACTTAATATATAAACACGTGATTTATACATATACTAGCGATCCCGGCTTTGCACGGGTGTAATAGTTTAACGAGATCACTGTTATGTTATCACTGGTATTCTAGTCTGTAGTTTACTTGTAATTGTGAATATATTTATGAGAGCGAGGACGAGTAATCTATTCTAGAGAGAGGGAGGGTGCGTACTGTCGATATGTAATAGTAAGTAACTAATCAACGAGGTACCATAGAGAAAATACAATATTATTTACTTTTATGATATACTGTCTTGACAGACACGTTGGCGCAGTGGTCACTGCAACTGACTAAAGCGCTAACGGTCGCGGGATCGATCCCCGCTCGCGGCAAACGTCTGTATTGGCCATACAGATGTTTGTCGTGATCTGGGTGTTTATGGTAGTGTTGTGTGTGTCTCCGGACCCCCGACACAAGGTCATAAGATCTTAATGGGGGCCGTTGAGTGTGATGCGTTTATTATTATTATATACTAGCTGGCTTTTGCGGTTTCACTCGCGCTTATGGATACTGCTTCACTTCTATGAGTCGCAGCGTGCATATAGCCTAAAGCCTTCCTCAATAAATAAACTATCTAACACAAAAATAATTTTTCAATTCGAACCAGTAATTCCTGAGATAAGCGCGCTCAAACTTACAAACAAACTCTTCAGCTTTATAATATTAGTACAAATTCCTGATAATCACATTACAAATCTTTTAAAGTCTTGGCTTTTCCCTATAGTAATATGTATGTTATACATACAAGCCTTTTTGCTATTCTGTATATTGATGATACGCATTAAAATCCATTGCGTAGTATAAAGATCTAAATATACAGACGTCAGGAAGTCACTTTGTTTCATACTATGTAATAGAATATGACTCTGGAAAAGATTGAGTTGGTAAGCAACACATGAACAAATAAAGTTGTAATGTAACAGTAATATATAACTTTTTTATTAAAAATGTCACCTAATTACACTCGTCGGCGTCGGTCTTTCTAAAATTTTGTGTACTTTATATCCAGCTGACTCAAATGAGGATTGAAACTTAAAGGCCGGCAACGCATTTCATAGCTCCTCTGGTGCTGGAAATGTCCATGGACGGCAGTATTGATTTCATCAGTTGATCTATCAGCTCGTTTGCCTTCTATCCCATAAAAAAATGTTTTATGCGCGCGTATGTACGTAGGTCTAATGATAGGTAATGTCTGTTCTATTCTGACTGTCTGCAGCCTAAATTACTTTAAAATATAAGGTATCATATCAGATTTATATTCTTCACCGGAGCGCAGAATGGTATGTGACGTTAGCAAAAAATTAAATAATTATGATCTTTTATTGTCTTAACAGTTGGACAGATTTTGAGGTGTGTGTTTTTAAATAACTTAGTATTTATTACAAAGTAACATTATTCACAAAACTATAAGCATCTGTCCGTTAAGGTGATTTCTTCAGCCTGACTGGTTTTCAACGGATTTTTACATTTTTTATTCAAATAGATTATGTCACTTAGGACACTTTTCTTAATTAGCGTCTATTTATAAATAAATTGGTGTTGAATAAGAAATGCTCACAATCACCACAAATATATGAAAGCGTAATTAGAATATTGACCGACATAATTTAAAAGGAAGATAAGAGTACACTCAATAAAAGTCTTATTTACTTTTTTGCAATCAAACTAAAATACATATATTGCAAAAACGAATGTATCTGATAAACCATATTTTATTAAACATTAAGAAATGTTTTTTTGGTTGTTGAAATTTTTATCGATAGATCGATAGGGTTTTGTGATGTATAAAAATTATGTTGTAATTCTATGAAGTTTCATATGAGCTTGTATATGATAATATGAGACTACAGCGCTAAAATCTATCACTAGTTTTTTAAACTAATCTTAATGTATTCGATTTTACGTAATTACGGCCAACATTTTCAATGCACAGACGAATCAGATATACAGTTTTATCATAGTAAAGGCCCCAACCACTTCCTCTACTAACAACAAATATAAAATTAAAAAATCTATTTTTAAACCAAATATTTTATAATGTTACGTTTTACATCTATTAAAGTCGCTATAAATGAATTAAAATCAGTTCATATTACAAACTCCCAGTCAAACTAGTTTGTAAGTTTCCTTATTTAGAAATTGTGCTATTGAAGTCTTATGTAACGTGTAAATAAACAAACATACAGTCTATTAAATGTGATTGTAGATAAGCCGAATGGTATCTAGTCTCTAGACCAGTTTTTTTCAACTTAATCTCATTCTAGACATTATGTTACTACACGAATGAGGTAATTACAAGTTACGTAACGCGTTTGACACAGTAAATACTGGAAAAGTAATAATTAAGGTATTTGCTTCGACATTTATTTCTAAATCTCTGGTATATGCTGTGTGGTTCAAACTTGATTATGTTATAGAAACACGTTAGAGTTATGTCTTGTAATAATTGCAATGTTTAAAAGTAACTCTATATGACTATCTGTAGTGTTTTCTATGATTATGAACAAGGCCGTCTTAAGGTTTGTTGTTTTTCTCTCTTTACATAAAAAAGCTCGGAAATAAGCAGGCAGGATACCTGATGTTAAGTGATCACCGCCGCCCGTGGACATTTGCAGCACCAGGCAAACCACAAATGCCTTTCCAGCTTAGAAAGGAGTAAGGGATGAAAATGAAATGGAAGTAAGGAAGGGAATAGGGTAGGGGGTTAGATTAGTAGCTATAAATTATCTATTTTTTTCCATAATTAATTTCTATTGATTATAGGTAAAGCTGAATCTGCTTGAAAAAAAAGAATAACGTCAAATTATTTAAAATACTTTACGACTTTCGCCTATGGTTAGAAATACTAAAAAAAAATAGAAGACATTTACATTTAAATGTTAATTCGAAATATTATCTGTTCATTGACCCTGCGTAGCAACCGATTTTATAATTACCTGTTATGGTTGACCAAATCGCCACATATCATTTACAAATATTTTAAAATATATGAAATTCTATAGGTAATAAATATATATAAACTTTGTTAGAACACACCGAGAGACGCGTGTGTAGTAAATAGTTAGAAGGTTTCCTAGCAGCGGGTTGTTTATGTTAACAGGGCGAGTATGGCGAATTATTATCAAACGAGAATTACACTAGTAAGTTTTGATCACAGTCCTTCATGAAGTTTATTTAAATTGTTTATCATTTTACACCTGAAAGAATTTGCTATCAGTGATATATTTACTGCCATTTACAGCTTACTTTAGAGTTGTTTTACATCAGTTACGAATGTACAATTTATAATACTTTCGCCTTAAAAAAGTTGAAAAAAATTGAGGACAATGAATAAATGTAACATCTCTTTTTTTCTTGGCTCCAGGCTGAGAAACCTCTTCACTATACGTGCCGTCTCAAGCAATACTGCCTTCTGTATTCGGATCCAACAACCAAGCGAAAGTTTCTGAAGATATTGGTCGAAACTCTTCGCTAATAGATCATTAACCGAGACGACAACAGGAACAATAATTGTTGAATCTTATTATTATTCCCTTGTAGACTCCATGAAATCTATACATTTAATACATAATTATGTATATTATTATATAGTTTAAAACATAACAACTCCAAACAAGAAAACTGAACCAAAAACGTTCTGAACACATTAATAATAATTATTAATACCGGAAAACCCAACAAACGACCACGCCCCTGCTCAGCTACCACTCATTACAGACTACACATCTATTACGCCGATATGTCGCCTGTATATTAAGATAAATATGCAAAATAGTACATATGTCTTGTCAGTATAGAGCTGTCAATCGTTTATCATTAAATAGTTGGGTAATTTTGTTAAATACAAAAAAAAATACGAGTATAAAAAAATAAAATGAGAGTGTCGTCGATTTCTAATGAACGTTTCTACCTTTTTCATTTTTTGCACATTTCGTAATTAAAGAGTTTAAATACTTGTGCAATTAAATCTTCGGAGTATTTGAATAGGCAATGTGAAATTCAAAAGTCTTTGAGAGACGCGTAGAGAACTTTATGTGGAACTAGGGTTTCCTAGCGTCTTCGTTCGTTTTAATTTATAGTTGCTATCAAAAAAATATGTATACATACATAAAATTTAGCCTTAAATTTCTAGAATAATGTCCCTTTCAAGCAGTGCTATAAGTTTTTCAAATATATTCAGTGGTTCCTAAATTACTTCTTACGTACAAAAATTCAATCTCACTTTAATTTATCGGTATATGTACTATGAGATTTTTTCGAAACTATTAGGTTGCTAATTTTAATTTTTAAATGCGTGGCAAAAATATTATTAGGATTTATTGACCGTGATAAGTGATCCAAAAATAAAATTGAATTTAATTTAAAATAAAATTCAATTGAAATTAATATACATACATTAAAAAAAGGCATGGAAAACAATTAAATATTTTCACTATACTCATAAGAACATGTTTTTCCATTTCTAAAGATCGACCTGTACACGTCGTCCTTAGTAATCAAACACAAAAGCTTTTCAATAGCCAAGATGAAGCAGATATCCGACCCGGATCACATATTAATAGGTAATTATTCGTGAACTTGTATTTTCGCGCAGTAATAAAATCACTCATCAAGCGGTCATCAGTTCATCGCGAGCGTCTCTTCGAAGCTGTAAGCCGTTTGACATAACACATGAAATATGCCTCCGGCACCGGTTATGCTAATCAATACTCGCGAAATATTTTTATAGAGTATGTAGTATACATAATAACTATATGTAAATAATATATTTGAATATTAAATATATTAATAATTAACATTGATATGTAAGATTTATTATTTTATTTAATTTATATTAAAAATAAGCATATAAAATGTATCTTTACGACCTTTTTATATTTATTTTAGAACTAAAAAAAAAAAACAAAAATTATAAAAGCGATTTAGATATTATTTTGTATAACTATTTTATTTATGACGTTATCTGTCGTGATGGTCCAGTGGGTAGTAGTGGGGACGTCGATCTTTAGCGACGTTCGTAGATTCTAATCAGACATACTACGAAAGAGTTTTCAAGTGTTCTTTGCTTAAATTAATCTCGTTTACGGCAATGAATGTAAACATTGCAGTGAAAACTAATTTGACTGCAGATATACCCAACACTACTCTAAATTATCGTTTTAAATCAAGATATTTCTCCTGAATAGAAGAAGAGGCCTTTGACCTCTAGTGGGATACTTTAAAAATGTCACATTACATACATACATATACATTACTGTTTACAAATAATTGCATTCGAGAATGAATGTTTTTGTTTGCTGTATAAATATAAATTGAGAAGATCTAGCAACTTAATACGGCATTTTAAAACTGGTTATACACCGTTGCAAAACTTCATTCATATTTAGGAAATCTCTGTATCGAGACCGAACGTCGGCGATATATAAATGTGTTGAAAATTAGATGCTGACATTCGAAATAATGCTAAAGATGACATTTTCTTATTTCACTATCTCGCAAGATTTTAAGATAAAATATATATTTTATTTCTGTAATAATAAAAAAAATACTTTTAGTTTTTTTTCGTCAAATGTCACATAGAAATAAATATTAAGAGTAAGGAAAATATACTTTATTGTGCATCAATGACACATACCAGTACAATAGTTAAGTGTAAATAACACTGGGCTATAATATCTATAGTTGGCTGCCTTATCCCAAATTGCGTCTCTAGCTATATGTGTGCCAAGCAAGCAACAGCTAAGCGATAAGGCCGACAATTGTACACGTAATACTGTATAATATTATATTATTGTATGTATCAAATTCAACCTTTATTATGAAATTGAAGATTAAATCCTATTGATCACTATCTTTTTGTTATTTTGTAGAGTATAGTTACGTTTATGTTTGAATAAGTACAGTCAATTTTGTAGATATTACTTTTCAGAGATTTTTTTTTCATTATTTAATTTAAGTCCTTGCTATTCTTCAAAATTAATTCTAAGATATTTTTTATTTAATAATAGGCTTTTCAAATCACTTCCGAATGTTAATTTTATGAGAGTTATGCTAGTTTAACGCATAGTTATCACCGGTTCGGAATGTGGATTTTGCCGAGAAGAACCAATAGGTAACTCAATATTTACTATTTTAGAAGCAAATGACTGTTGTAATATTAAAATTCATTCAAATTGTTCGCAGTTTCGAGTGATAATTTCCAAATAATTATATCACATCAATTTTAAATAAAGCTTCTACCGGTTTCGAACGTAATAATTATTATGGGCCAGTAAGAAACACACTCTATAATATGTATAATTTAACTCTATATCATATAAATATTAAATCATATAGAGTTCTTACAGCTGAAAATCACCTAGCATTTTTATCCGGTTATCCAAGATCTACTTATTACTTTAGCCGATTTATTGGCAAGTTACTGATTTTTACTCAAAACGATTGCCATCTGGCCCCCGCAACCTCTAAGGGCAAGCCAGTAGACTAAAATAATCTTCCTACCAAGAGCATCAAGCATTATTAAGTTATCTTTACGTACTCCAGGCTCGGAAGGAAGACCCATAAAGAAAAACAACTAAAGCTAAAAAGATATTTTTACAAATACAAATATATGCCCCAAGCGGGGATCGAAACCGCAACCGTCGGTGTTAGAGGCACATTCAGACTACTACACCATAGCGGTTGAGCAGTTGAATAAAAGTTAAGGATATATTTATCATCTTCAAATTAAAGAAATTTTGAATTTAACTAATTTTTGTCATTGCGCTACGCGAAATTGACATAGCAGCAGATTGTAAATCGAATTTATAAATGTTTTGATGAAAACCATCTGAGCTAGAAAACGTCACCTCTTAATTTACAGCAGCACATTGCTACCGTATACACTTTAATGAAAACTGCCTGAAATAAATGAAAATATTTTTTAGAAGAAATAAAGAATTATTAAATTATTTTGTTTATATTAACTAGAAAATAGTTATTGTCTCGTTAACAACAAACTGGAAAAAAATATATATTTAATAAATTGTTAATAAATAATTAGTAAAATAACATAACGTATACTGTGAACGGCAGTAACTTTATATCGACTCGACACACGCTGTCCTGCTAAACATCAGCGTCTCCTATCGATTGGGTTCAATTGTGAATCCAATTCATCCAAAGATCTACTCAAAACTTAGAAAAAAATCATCAAAATCAGTCTAACCGTTCAGGAAGAGTTCAGTGACATTCAGACGAATAGGAGAAATATGTAAAGGTACAATAAATCAATATAATATAATCGACTTTTATATTTTCTTTCTTTTTTGCGTTTTTCAATACTAAGTCCGCTTCATTACCAGATTGTTTGACGACTTGCGAACTAAGCTAAGACCGAACCAAAGGTTTGAAGACGAGTTCCGTATCATTAAATAATTTATTATTACTTTATTCCGTGTCGTGACGAGTTTAGTCGTATTCCGTATATTAACAAAAATGATGCAATCCATTTTAATTCCTTTTTTTAAGTTTAGAAATAAAATTAAAAAAAGTCAACTACTTATTAGATATGACTTAAGCTAAATATGTATACATTTCTATTTTATATTGTCTATTTTCTATTAATTTCCATTTCTATTCTTTATTCTCTATTTTATATTGCATTTTATTAGAAAAATTATGTTTAATTATCCGTTTAAAATAATTTATACCATTTATAATGTTGTTACCCATTTAATGTGGATATATTTAAGGTATTTTTATAATATAAAAATTAATGGACATGCTTTAGTTGCATAGAAACTTGAAAATAAATCGACAAATTCCTATAGTGGTATAGGATAAAATAAAATTAAGAAAACCGCAATCGATTTTTTTTTTAATTTTATCGCCTCTTCGGATGATTACTATTATTAATATATGTCGATTTTACGAAACTTACTGGGTACATACAATTAATGCTAACATTATAGTTTTTGTTTTAAATAATAATCAGGTATATTGTTTTTCATAAAAAGTTAATTCAATTATCTTGAATTCAATAACTATATAAAGTAATTACTTGCAAGAATAAAAAACAATATTTTTTACCTTATAAGTATTTTAAATGTTTAAAGGCACGATAACAGCACATCTGTATAAAACTTTTCATTTATAACATTATAGATTTCAATTTGTAATTGGAAGAACCGGTTGTAAAACTGAACCCTAAGAAAGACCATTACTCTAAAATATATGATATTTTATTGAGAATCCTGTTCGCTGGGCGGACGAGATTCGCCGAGAATTCTTTTATGAGATCCTGTCCTATCTTATATATAAGCCGATCGTTGTAAATTTGACGATAGTTGTGAAAGCCCGCGGTCGCATCACTTTGTGCGGAACTAATCTATTATAATAGCAACATGAAGGTCTTGGTGAGTTGCATTCGTTATTTTTGTAGGCGTTTATATATTAACATGTGTCTTAATAATGGTATAATAATAATCAGTAAATCTAGTTTTGAAAAAAAGTGACTATTACAAAATACAAAATTTTTGGCTAACTGTACTTTACAAATTTGTAAATTAATGATTACGTATAATGCGTATAAAAAAAACTTTTTGAATAAGGCAGATTTGAACTTCAATTTTATTATTTAGTTTTATCTTATATTCTTTAAGTAATTGTGTTTATTTCATACTAGTCGTGGGAGTTATTTTATTATGAGAAAAATATTAAAATCGATTAGAGTAATTATAATTTAAATTGATATTTCAAACTGTTTCGTTGACAACATAATATACTATTTTATGTAACGTATTACCTCATACTTAAATAAAGATAATTCCTTTTGGTGTTTAAAATGCAGGAGCCATAGTGTTCACTAAATATATAAATATATAGATGTAAATCTTTTGAAAAACTCCCTTGATTTGGTTTGTCTTATAACCAAAAAATAATCGATCAAAAACACATTTAATCACACTTTAAATACTCAAGTAAGAAAAAAAATTACATTTTTGTTCATAATAGTTAATTATTTATTTAATTTTTAACGTAATTTAATCTTTATTGTACAGATTATCCTCGCTATCGCGGCTGTGGCCAGCAGCGCGACGGTCCCGCGTGACAAGAGAAGCTTCGGGCACGAATACTCACCAATAGTTCAGTCCTCACCTCTGATTCAGTCCTCATCTCTGGTTCAGTCCTCACCCGTGGTTCAGTCCACCCTAGAGTCCAACTCGGTGCACCAGTCCTCCTACCAAGCCAACACACAACAGACCACCTCCCTGAAGTCGTCTGTAGTGCAGCAAGCCCAGCCTGCCTACCAGGCCTACCAGCCCGCTGTCGTCGCTCAACCTACATACCAAGTTCAACCTGCAGTAAGTGCTCTGATTTTTAATAAGAATATTTCCTTAAAATAAGAACTACGTATTAAGAATATGTAGTTTTATATATTCTTTTTAATTATTGCATAATTATTCAAAACGAGTAATGTATTACATTACATTATCATATTATCATAATGTTCCATATAAAAGACATCAACGCGCACGTTTTGGATTTTCTTTGACACTTATTGTTATTATTTTTAATTAATCTTTATTTGTTACGAAATATTCATTTTCATAATTTTTCCAGTACTCCTACGCACCACAAGCCCAGAGCTACAATGTGCAGACCCCCGTCGCTTACAGCTACCCCGTCAGACAAGAGGCCGTCTACAGAGCTCCAGTGCAATCCTACACTCAGACCTACACGCCCGTGCAGGCCTACGCGCCAGCTCAGACTTACACCCCAGTCCAGACTTACACTCCAGTCCAGAGCTACACTCCAGTCCAGACTTACACTCCAGTACAGAGCTACGCTCCAGCCCAGACCTACACTCCAGTCCAGTCTTACACGCCCATCAAGACTTACGCTCCATCCTACACAGTGGAATCCTACAGACCAGTTCAGAACATCCAGAGAATACCAATCCGCGCCTACAACAACTACAACGCTTGGCAATCAAAGAACTACGGTAACAACTGGAACGCTGACCCATGGTGCTAATTTTGTCATGGTTATATTAACCACTCCATAAAAAATCCCACCAATAGAATTTACTTTGAAAGATCATACATGCATTATTATTGTAATTTGAAAAATACATTTTCTTGAAAGTACAAAGTATTAAATTATATGTTACTTTATTTAATAATAAATGAAGCTTTAAATACATGAGTTTAAATGCAAAAATAAAAATAGATTTGTGAATGAACGTATGTATATTTATTTGAAAATTGATCCTGACTTTTAGTAGTAATAGATAAAAACTATACCATCGTCATAGAGAACGACCTTTCCTTGGTAAATATTAAAAGATTATCAGGTACTGAACATTATATCGTATTTACATAGCTTAGTGAGGCTGCTAGTGCTTCAGTAGAAAAAACAAATACTTACTAAATAAATACTACTCTTTTTTTATTTTGCTTGATGTAATTCCGAGTTGCATAAATAGTGAAGAGCTTAGAACACGTCTGTGCGTTGCTGTGAAGCGGCATCTTTATGCTTCGCTAAACATAATTTATGTTATATTAAATCATTTAAAATTACATCTTTTAATGACTAAAATATTACAAGGTTATCTAGCTTTTTATTTATTCAACTTTATTGCACAAAAATACACAAATAAATACTTAGAAAAACATGCTAAAATACACCGCATATATATAAAAAAAATATCTAATTTATAATATTAACCATTTCAAACTATTCGTCATTAGTCTTTATATGGAAACTGAAGTGAAGGCTGACTTTGTATTCTGTCAAGGAATTTATATACTATTTTTTTATTTATTTTATCACAATATAAAACATTTGTTTAAAAAAATAGCGACAGAGTGAAAAGTAGTAAACTCTGTTTTAAACTCTTTACATTGCAAACTATTCTTTTTTATGAATGACATCGTAATCACTGATACAAAAAGCTATATATACACACACATTGTCAAGTCAGAAACTCTCATATTAATATTAAAACACCTGTGGAATTTGTACATCTCCAAACGGCTGTTACCATGGGTGTGTTTAAATTGTAGCCCAGCTTATACATATATAATAGATTTATTTGTTTGGCGTTAAAAAAAAAGAGGATTTGGAATAAAAATATTTTTATTTTGATTTTTTTTCATACTAGTCAATAATAATGACACCTCGATTTTTTTTTATATAGAAAGTAGCTGAGAAAAAATTAGGAGGGACATCTGATGTTAAGTAGTTACCGCCGCCCATGGGCATTTGCAGCACCAGAGGGGCCACAAATATGTTGCTAGTTTAAAAAAGAATAAGGGGTTTAAGGAAATAGGATTCAAGAAAAGGTTTAAATAAAATTAAAAAGAATTAGGTTTAGGCTTCCGGCTCTCTCACTCACCGTATGAAACGTAGCTAGCTACTTCCAATTTTCAATGAGGGGAGGTACTGCCCGCTCGAGCCAGCCCATATACGCACTGTAGCCAGTAGGCTACTATACTAAAACTATACTTTCCCGCCTATCAGAATTCATTATATGACATTTTATTAGTATACACTTTACTTTATAGGGATACATTAATAAATACAATTTTTTTTTTAGACGTAGAATAGTATGCTGGATTATAAATATCGGGTATATTACAAAATGAAGTCTGCTGGATTATCCCAGTACAGTAGTAAATGCTACGGGCACCACGCTTAAAGGGGCCTTACACCTGTGCTTAAAATAATCTTTCACGTACAATATTGGACCTCCACGAATCTAGATATACGAAATATGGTAGTATTTTTTTTTCATGAAATGTCATAAATATCACAGAGCCCCGCGCAGATTTAATTCGGCACTGATTCTGCTCGTTGGTCTGTCTTAATGCCACCTTTAATCGTGGCCGCTGATCTCTCGTTTCTCAATCTCTCTTTTCGTGATACATTTATTTGCTTTACACAGTATCTTATATATAACAAAAACTTTTGTTGTTGTTAGAAATATTTACTCCATACCGAAACGCATCTGTGTTCCGGATTTACGCTAAACTGTCATTCTGTTAGCATTGAACTTTAACATTATTATAATTTATAGTTTCTAGATTGTGATGGGCTATAAAATATAATTAGATATTCTATATTTTAGGAGATATCATTAATTACGTCGATTTTATCTGAAATGAAAATAGATGCGCAGCGCTCCAGGCGTCATCGTGTTGTTCGTAATGGTCTGCGCTCACCGGGGACGGCAAGACAAAGTAGTTTTTCGTTATCCAATGTTAAATCACACGCACTTAGTGGTAACAAGGTTTAGTGGTAACAACATATTGCAAATATTTAGAAAACGAATTTTTGATGTTGTGAGTTTCTCTAAATATTGCAATCTAAACCTTGTTACAACTAGTTACGTATGAATTTACAATACATAAATAAAAATACTCTACCGTGCATTTCCTAGAGTACGCAGAACACAAGAAGTACGATACTACTAATATCATAAATATAAATGTTGTTTTACTCTTACATGCCTAAACTATTGAACGGATTTTGAAGATGTAATGAATTTTAATGAAACTCTACACAATAATAGCTATAATAACTAATCTACATTCCGAACCGGTGGTAGTTTATATCTAAAACCCTAATTTGTAAATTAACGATTTAAAAGCGCTTTAAAAACCTACTCGAATAAAGTATATTTGAATTTGTATAATTTATAAATATATATAAACGTATACGCAAACGAAGTCGCGCCTTGCTAATTATTAAAAAGAATTAAATCTTTCTTCTGAAAATAGCAAATCCCATCCCAACTAAAAGCTTTTGAAACTTTGATTAAAGTTAATTTTATGAAGCTCATACTTATATATATGTATCGTTTAAAGAATCGTTCAAATCGTTTTAAAAAATCGTTTAAAGAATGTTTTATACAGTAAGTCTGACTGTTTTATTTAAAGCTTAAATCAATCACAAATAATACATCAAACTAACGATTTTTATATTAAAAACTCTATTTGAAAATAGATTATGAATATATTCGTTATTATTTAAATATAATAACTGAATTCAGAACAAAATAAACAGAATATTTAATTCTAATCGTAAACAAGTTCACATTCTCGATGGCCGTTATTTTTATAGACCACAATCCTACAACTAGAAATAGCATCAGGCATTTTTAAAGGTATCTCAAACTCAACTCAAACTCAAAATATACTTTATTCAAATAGGCCATGCTCTTTCAAATCGTCAATTTACAAATTTGTGGCTTGGCTACCACAGGCTCGGAGTGTGGGCTCTACTGAGAAGAGCCGGCGAGAAACTCAGTAGTTACTATTTTTAAAATATTTTTGTACAATATGGTTTGATACAATTAGCTACAGTTATCCTGCGAGAATATCAACGCACTATTATTTCACGCGGCTTTATAATTAATGTAGTCGTATACTGAATAATACTATTCATATTGCTTTTTCAATCAATAATTTTTTTAAAGTAAACCTTAAATTTATGAAGTGGCAAATTTAATCTTGTTGCTTGTTGGTTTGTTATTATAAAAAGTTAATTTAATTGCTTCTTATAATAGCTCAGCCGTTACAGCATTGAAAACGATTCCAAGTTACAATTCTCATTGTATATTTACACTCATAAAGCATATTTTATGGTTACTTGGTTTTTTTTTAAATTCCCGACTTTTTAGTCTTGAAGGTGTAAAGGTTCCGAAGACATCTTAGTGTAAAATCAGTTTTTCGTGTTACTGGTGCTATTTGCGTCGATTATTTGAAAACATTTTATTCTCTACATTTTTATTGTACACGACTAATTAATTTACCTTTATTTTTTACAATTAATTTTACTCTGTTATTCTTTAAGTTGCTACTTGAAAATAAGTTTATTTTGTAATTATTTTATGTACAAACAGATGCCACTTCTGTTTCTCTGCTAAGTCTCAGTGGTAACCATAACGCTATTAATATAATATACGGCAGTTTGTGGCGCGTTGTGCAACGCCAGAGCCTCGCGGATGACACAATTTATTCGTTGACCGTCACAAGCTCGTGATATTTGTAGCAAACTTTATATGCTTCTAATTTCTAAACATTGCTTGTCTAATTGGTTTAAATTGTCACCTGTCTACGTAAAACCATCTTTTTTTAAATATAATGAAAATATTATAATACTTTTTATATTATAATCTAAGGATCTATTGTTTATCGGAAAATCAACTGCAAAAGTACACAGGAACATATCCTACTTTACATTATTGAGATACTCGACGTATCTCACTCAAAGGACCGGCATGAAGTAGCTTTTGTATCTGTGTTTTGTACAGTGAGTGAGAGAGCTGGAAACCCTCGCATTATTTTCTTTCCATTTCATCATTTCTTTACTTTTAAGCTAGCAAAGCATTTGTGGCTCCTCTGGTGATGCAAATGTCCATAGACGATGGCGATCAGTTAACATCAGTTATCCGGCTAGTAGATATTTTTATATAAAAAACTTATATAAAAAACTACTTATATATTTCATAGTATGTATATACATTATTATAATATGTATATGATTAGTTATGTTACACGCATGCGTTCATGTTCTAAGCTTCTAAGCATTTCCTAGATTGGTTAATATTTTTGATTACTGTTTCCTTAAAAATTCGTAACATGATGGTTCATAGCCTATACGATTCGTCAATAACCAGACTGTACGAACAAGATACCTTCTAAAATTAGCAATTAATTCAAACAATCAATCTTATGGTGAATGTACTTGGTGTACAGTACAGACATAGTTATGAGGATGATTACACAAAACACGCGTGTTTGAATCATACCAAAGCTGGTAATAATATCGGTCAGCCGGCACACCCAAACTGCGCCGCAGTTTAATGGAGGCCGTCTCCAACTCGCTAACGTTATATTAATATAATTAATAAGCAAATGTGTTGGTAGGTGCATTTAATATGAATAATAATGCGGAAGATGGTAATCATTTTATCGTATAATATTTTTAAAGTAATGTTTTAAATTTTTATATTACAAAACGCCAAAATTTAAAGATATATTCGAAGATGATCCTAGATAACCAAAAATGTAAAAATCGACATAATTTTTTTTTATTAATTGTCTTTGTAATTTTTCCGGTCAAATTACTTGGTCTTTTTTAAAACGCTGTAGATAAGGGCCTCAAATGTAACTTTATGCAAAAAATGGTATAACTCACAATGTAAAAATGTAATCTAACAATTTAAGACCCGATTTGAGCATTACATTACAACACTACCTACTACCTATATAATTAGCATTCGCTTGTAATATTACAATTCAAATTCAATTTTCACCATTCACCTGCAATCGAATCAGTTTAGTATTAAAATGTGTACAAATATGAAATTAAATATTATCAATATTATTATATACAGTCGTCCACAAAATAAAGTCGTACGTAGGTATATAATAAATTGAACGTCTTATTGTTATCCCTTTCTGAAATTATACTCAATAGTCTGAATTAAAAATACAAAATATCACGTTTACGGTAACGTAATATTTGTACAAAAGCACGTATGAACCGTGAATGGTTTACGAAACGATAATTTCCCATACAAATACGAATTTAAATAAAACACGCACTCTATACGTTTGCGACAACTCTGATGGTAAATGCGTGACCTTGATCATTCAGATTGCGCCTCACGTAAGCCTTTAAGATGTAATAACACTACGAGACAGTACGCACCGTAGATGCTAATAAAAGTAATAAAGTCCTACATTAGTTGTGCAACAATGCCTCTTCTACTCGTTATAGTTGTATTCTGATGACACTCAGTATGTGTAAATAATATGGTGTCAACCGACTTCCAAAAAAGGAAGAGGATCACATTTCACTTTTTGATATATGTTTCCCGATTACTCGAAAACGTTTTGACCAATTTAGTTAATTTTTTTTTTTATTAGGGTATTTGAATACATAGATTTTTATGAAAAACGGATAAATATTTTTTATTGATTTTAAAATCAAAATAAATGGAATAAATAATCTTCCAAGTAAACGAAATTACTTCTTTACAAGCTTTTATTTAACTTGCAATGTATGTAACTATCTTTGTTCGGGTGGAATATTACAACTCAATTTTGAAGCAGATATTTTTTAACGATTCAGTTAAAATGTTGTATACACGTTTAGTTGGGATGATAAAGCATGACTGACTGGTGTGTGAAGTTATCCTAAATCCAACATGGCGGAATAACCAAGATGGATTAGTGATTGATAACGTGCCCTGTTTCGAGCATGCTTTGAAAAAAGCTAGCAAATGAACTCGAGTTCGCTGGTGTTCAATTATTACCGCTTAAGAAAATGCAAAACCAGAAAACTCATACTTCGCCTATAATTGGTAGAGAAGGGTATAAAGAGATTAGGAATTGAGGAAAGTTAGTTCGGCGGTGAAGCAAAACGTCGTGAGAAAACCTGCGTGTGCCGGGAGAAATACTGACAAATGTATATCCAGCCCGCAGTGAAGCAGCGTAGTGGATTAAGCTCGAAAACCTTTACTGTTAATTTACTTTGTTAATTTACTTTACTTTACTTCTTATTAATAGGAGATGAGTCTTTTGTCCAGCAATGGGACATTTACAGGCTGTTACTACTCGACTACAGTAGGTAGGCTCTACCACAATAAACTTTCTAAAATTACCCTCATTCTCTGACAGTTGGGTAAGATCAGGTTTTAACAACTATCCATAGCAAACCATACTATATGCTATATTACAAAAATCATATATTATTTCATTATACACATCCTATAATTACACAAATGAGTGATAATCACAATATCCATATATACCTAACAAGTAAATCAATCGTCCCTCGTAGTTAATGTAATAAAGTAATTTGTTTCAACACTTCAACGAGTTACAGACAATCTGCAGTAATTGCTTGCGCTGATTGATGTCGCCAGCACGACTTAGAACCTTTGTGTCGATCAATCAATTAGAGCTAATGTTTAAATTAATATCATACTGTTATTAATATGTAATACGATCACGAAAATCCGAACAATTTAAATAAAAAATTTATATAAAAGTTTATAGAAAAAAAAGATTATAATTGAACTCAAGTGCATTTAGCTATTTTTTTTTCTTATTTTTATTGAATAGAGAAATTATAAGTGTAGATAACTCCATGATTTATTTAAAATTAGGTGTATAGCTGTATCTACTTATAAACTGTCTCAGTGTATAGAAATAGCAGTAAGAAAGTATTGTTCCAAACTAAAAAATGAATAATTAAAAATATATTTAATCCTAATTTTCAAACATTTAAAGTAGATTTAAAAATACATATTATATAAATTAATTTATATAAACGGTTTATATTATGTGTAGATATAATGTTTGAATTATATGATTTCAACCGACTTTCAAAGAAAGAGGACGTTCTCAATTCGTCGTGGATTTTTTTTATATATTCTTAACTTTTTAAGTTTTAAAAAGAGGAAGACGTACAAATCATACAAACTATCAGACGAAACGATTTCTAATGAAACTTCGAACGTAAAAAAATTAAAATTTTTCATATAGATTGTTTTTCATTTGATCTAAGAGATGGAGAGTTTTAATAGTTATAAATTATAGCAAAACTTATTATGATATACAAGAGATACTGATGTCCTTCAAGTAGGATCTACCAATTGCTGTCTCACAAAATCAAAATGGCATTTTAGCTACCCCTTGCGATTTCGCTCGCGTGAAACGTATGAGTTGTAGCGTGATGTAATTTAGCCTATTACCTACCTCGATTAATAGACTACCCAACGTAAAAATAAGCTTTCAAATTCGATCAGTAGGACATACAAACTTACAAACAAATACTTTTATAATATTAGTATGAATAGAATGCAGTGTGCAGCCAGTGCAGACGCAAGTTCGTGAATAAAATTAGTTACTGTATCCATTTAAAGGCGCACGAGACAGCAAATAATATCATGCCCATAATTTTTTTCCATTAAAGTCAAATGCTTTCGCTATAGCCGAAACGGACCAGGAAGATACACATACATAAATAGAATAAGATTTGATCATTGAGACCTGGTGAGGGCAGACGTAGGTAAGTGCTATTATAGCATGATCAACAGAGCACGCCTGCGCCCGCTTAATGGCAATGTACGGTAAATGTAGTACCCCTGACATTTTGCAACGTCCGTGAGAGAAGTCATTTAACAAACTGGCGTTCCGACTACTTATCAGAGTTCTCATCGACCATTAAATAAATAAACATATTTTACATAAAAAAATAAAAACTATTTTTTATTGTTATAGATATATACACAATCCATTAAAAATTGTTATTAAAATAGCTTAATATTCAGCAAGGACATTGGATACGCATAATACAGCCTTATTTAGATTCTTCACATTTTTGAAGTCGGATAAAAAAACAAACATTTTGTGGAATTTATTGCCCTTCTAACAGCGTAAAAGAAATATTACTTACTTCGAAAATTAATTATTTAAAAAAAACATGTCATATAGCGGCTTCTATACGGTATTAGGTATGTAAATTACTCAAACGTGCCCACAATAGTATTATAAATGTAAACAAACAGTATTACCACAGTAACCCCATCTGTCTGTCTATAACATTCGCAAGCTAAAGATATTTTTATTCTCTATATCACTAATTAAAAGTCGTATGTAAGCGCATCTCTTCAGAACGGCTACAACAAATATTTTTTTAATAGGTAATTGTTAAGACAACATTTATATAAAATAAAATGTTTGAATTTGTATGGAATAGTAAAAAATAAGTTAAAGATATCCATATAATAATAATAATAATAATAATAATAAAATTGAAAATTTAAAAAACCGTTTCCACCAGAAGAAGTTGCTCCTTTCAATAAATCTAAAAGAGCTAATAACCTTCAAACGTCCAAACAGAGCTTCATAAATTATAACTAAAAACCATTTCGATTATACAAGCTTTCAAACAAAAATAATCCACTTTAAAATTAGTCCATTCGTCATTGGGGAGCTACGATGCCACAGACAAACACACAGATACATATGTAGATACACAGATACACTCGTCAAACTTATAACACCCCGTATTTTGAGTTGAGGATTAACAAATGGATAAATCTTAATGAATACGCCCGTGGGAAGCGGAGCTGACAACTCGTTAAATATAAAAACAATTTAAACTCCGCAATTTTAAAGAAAATTAACATCGACAGATGTCTTTTTTATTTAAAAACTACAATCTACACTTTCTTCACGAACAAATGAAATCTACGGAACTGCGGGCATATACTCGTTAATAATCTGTACTAATATATATTATAAAGCTGAAGAATTTGATTATTTGTTTGAACACGCTATTACCAGGAACTACTGGTTCGAATTGAAAAATTCTTTTTTTGTTAAGTTTATTTATTGAGGAAGTCTGTAAGCTATATTACATCACGCTACGACTCATAGGAGACAATCAGTAATCATAAACGCGAGTGAAACCTCAAGGCACAGCTAGAAACAAATACTATTTTAAAGGAAGATGATTGGACATATCATTACAACGATAAAATATTACCGCTATTAATTTTGGTTTACGATTTCTTCATTTGCATCTGAATAGCAGAGTCGCTTTGTCCTTACGTTAGACTGTTTGAATATCGGCTTAAGCTCAAATACATTAATAGCCTAATTTGATAATAAAAATAAACATTTTTGAAACAACGGTAGATTACGTTCAAATATTGTTGAGTGACTATGAGTTCTAATATTTTGAATTTGAAGAGTTTGTTTATAAGTTTTGAAATGTTATGAGTATAACGTTTGTGATCCAAATATACTTTATTTTTATATTTTTAGTCTGTTTTTAACAGAATATAATATTTTTTTCAAAAATAAAAAATGTATAAAATTTGTACGTTATGTCATTGTGACAATTTATTTTATTTATCATTAAAACCAAACAAAAAATTCATGTTGCGTCGTAACGTACCACGAAGGGACGTTATAATGACGTCCTCGTCGACGATAATAATATATCCTGTATATATGATCATTGAGTTTTTTTACTTGGCGTAGTAGGCCAAATCCGAAAATATAAGGAATAACGAATAATACTGAAAGTATCCTGGGGTCCGATTTCATTTAAAACTAAAACTGCATCATTAATTTCAACTATTACTATATTGTTTGGTAACATGGTCACCCTATTATATGAATGGCCTAAGCATCACCCAGCCAGTTCATTAAATATTTTAATAGACGGTCCGGCTGCATAATCATATGCACCGTATAATAAAGAGGCTAGGCTGTTAATCGAACAGCTAATGAAGCTTAGCTAGGTAGGTTAGTTGTGACATATTTTAGTTTTAAACCTTTCAGAAAGATCAGAGAACTTTAATTTAGCACTGCATCGCTTAGTCACAGGGTGCGGCCACCTTCACGTACATATGTTTTGGCGTTCCCGCGTCGGCTGTTATCGTTTCGGTTATTGCGTCGATACGTTCTTCCTCAATTAACTTTTATCTTTTAAGATAATCGATAGAGTATTATTCGACATTTCCTTTACCCATTAATGGTAATCAAATATAAAGTGCCGAAGGAAGTTGAAAAATAGTTGTTAAAACTGTAAGTGAACGCTTTTATAAAATTAAAAAGATTTACACAAAACATTTTATAAGCAAACAATGTAATTTCAGCTATCTACTTGGATGGCACACTTATGCCAGTTTTTTTTTTATAATTTTAAAATCAATTAAATGATTGAAAGGATTTTCATGAAATTCCTATGCTACTTATTTCAGACAAAATAACTAACCTCATCGGTCAAGCCGTTTTCAAACAGTCGGTGAATATGTTTAAAAGTGTTGCTGATGAATTGAAAACCCTTTATTGAACGTCGGTTGAAGATAACAAACCAAACTAATATTTAAAGCATCTGAACTAAATAAAGAAATTTAGCGTTAATATTGTACGTTTATATTAATTAAATGTTATTAATGTTTCTTATAGACATCGCTCATTGCAAAGTAATAAACACGTACAAACTATTTAATTAGAGATGACACTTTAATCGAATAATTAACAATTCAAAGTCTATGATCGTAAATAATTTGTAACATTTTATATAGAATGCACCTGCGATATTTTTATGACCAATGCGTTCCGCAAACCCACGCCGTCGCCTTCACGTTATTTTTGATTCATTTTCGAAAACGATTATTTGGATTGTCTCGCACATTTTATTAACTATATTAATATTATAGAGCTGGCGAGTTTGTTTGAACGTGTAAATCTCAAGATTTAAAAATCCGATTAGAAAGATTATCTTACGTTACGTAATTCATTCATTGAGACAAGTTAGTTGCTAAAACATGAAATAGTAACTTTAAATGCGAATGAAATGCACGCATATTGACATATTGTCTGTAATATTTTTTTATTTAAAAACTTGTTCGGCTGTCGTTAAAATTGTTTATGTATGTATATAGTCCTTACAACAATTACTAAGACGTATTTATTAAAATATTTTCGCTTTAGATAACTTTTCTTGAGGAGAGTTATATGATATTACTCTACGATTCATAGGAGCGAAGCGAAGATTAAAAATGTCAACCGATCTAGCAAATACTGATTCAAGAACGCGTTTAAGAAGATTTTAGACGCGTTGGCGCAATGGTCACTGCAACTGACTAAAGCGCTAACGGTCGTGGGTTCGGTTTCCGCTCACGGCAAACGTGTGTATTGGCCATACAGATGTTTGTCGTGGTCTGGGTGTTTGTGTTAGTGTTGTGAGTGTTTCCGTACCCCCGACACAAGGTCATGAGATCTTAATGGGGGCCGATGTGTGATGCGTTATTTATTTAAAAAGGGTGAATCCACGGGACATCTTTAGTTTCAATGAATCAATATTCGCTGAATATTTACGACACTAATTTTTTGATAATAGTCAATATAATTGCTAATTATACGTTTAGATTCGCGGGACAGGCCGTCCTCGATGACGCGTATAATCCAAACCGAATCGTGAATTTTTATGCAATTATCTAGCGTTCAGCTGTTTACAACATGTCATGTGCAGCCTGTTGTTGTGAGGACCTCGCGGTATATAAGCCGAGGATGCGCTGCAGGCGAGTATTGAGTCGTCTCCCCTGGAACCGACTACTTGTACTACAATGAAACTGCTCGTAAGTTTCTTTGACCGTTTTATTTTATTTCGAAGTTAGTAATAGAATAACAATAGACGCGAGTTCTTGTGCAAGTTATTAAGTTAATTTGGATAAAATATTCGCATCATATTCCGCGGTGTAAGAAATTGTGACACTTGGAAAACAAACTGTGTCATGTACTTGTTAAATTAAAACTTAGAGCCCGTTAAGAATTAATGTTACTGATTCTTAATCCTTCTTTATAATTGCAAATGCTAATCTCGAAGTTCAATAATAATTTTCAAATACCGATGATCACCAACAATTAAACTAAATGTGTGAACTAATGATTTAATTATATAAATGAGTAATGTGCTTCAATTAGATGTGCCTGATGCTGGTGGCGGTGGCGCTGGGCGCGGCCTCTGCGGGGCACATCCGCAGCGGCTGGTACCCGTCCTACTACAGCGGCTGGAGCGGCGGCAGTGGCTACAACGGTGGCTGGAACGGCGGCTACAACGGTGGCTGGAACGGCGGTTATAACGGTGGCTGGAACAATGGCGGGTGGAACAACGGTGGCTGGAACAGAGGCTGGTCCGGTGGCTGGAACAAGGGCTGGTGGTAAATACCAGCGGGTGATTAAACCACCGGCAGCTATGCCAACGTTTTTTTTATCGATAATTATGAAAATTAATCGCTAAGAAAAGTCACCCAATTGTACCTTGTAATTTTATTTTAAAATTATTTTTATCTTTTTCTTAGTTTTGTCTTTTTTTTATTGTTTTCATTGTAAAATATTTTGAAACAATTTGTGGTCAAGTTTTAACTGTAATGCTACAAGTGAAAGAATCAATATCTGTGATAACTTAATTCGTTTAGTTAAAAACAAGTTGTTTTTTTTTCATAATTATATATTGTAATTAGTATATTATTATTTTACGATCGAAACCAAACATGGGTTTTATTTGCCCCAAACATACAAACATATAAAACAATTAAAATACGCATATACACTACTAAGATAGGGAATTCTTTTATTAAAAAAATAAATAAAAATGTATTGTCCATAGCGTTCATATTTCAATGATTTCTAGAAATTAAACAACACACTTCTTTTGACACAATATAATTTAATATTGTTAATGTTTCTTGAGCTATTAATACCTACATACACATTATACAATTAGAGGTGTTACTTTAATAAAATTATTAACAACTAGCTGCCCCTCGCGGTTTCACTCGCGTTTATGGGTACTGCTTCGCTTCTATGAGTCGTTACATCATCTAATATATACTATAACGTCACGCATTAAAAGGGCTATCCAACGCAATAATGTTGTTTAAAACAGGTCAGTAGATTTAGAGATTGCCCCCTACAAACACACTTACAAATATACAAAAAAAATTAACTACTTATAATATTCGTGTAGAATCAAGGATCTTAAATAATGTGTAACATTTTCATAAAGAAGATATCCTGTGACATTTTGACCGTATAACGTTCGCTAGATACGCAGTCACCGATGCGTTCCGCAAACCCACGCCGTCGCCTTGACGCTATTTTTGACTCAATTTCGAAAACGATATTTTTATTGTCTAGTATATTTTATTATCAATATCAACGTTATAAAGCTGGAGTTTGTGTGAAAGCGCTCAACTCACGATCTTTCCATTTCTCTAATTTGAAAAATCTTACTTTACATAAATGTTTGATTGGATGAACGTATCTTCATCTTTCAAACAAAACTACTTAACACGAGTATAACTTATATATATACAACAAATTAGAATGTAGGCAGCGTTTTAACCCCCGACCAAAAAGGGGATGAGTTTGATGTGTGTGCACCAGCAGGGCTATATGTATATCTGAAGTATCTTAGCTCCCTAACGAATGGACCAGTGTTGATTACTTTTTTAAATTGGAAAACTAATGTAATCGAGATGATCCTCAGCTATAATTTATGAAGATCTGTTCAGCCGTTTGAAGATCGAAGCTCCTTTATTGAATACACCCGTATTAACAGGCGGGACCAAATAATGAATCAAACCACAATTATTCGAAATTCACTTCTATATTTAAAATTTGATCAAAAACATTAATGTTGACATATGCTATATATTATTAGAAGAAAATCTAGACAGCGTGATTCAGAAATATTAATTATTAGTTCAGCGCCATCTATATTTCCCTAAAGTGAACTACACATTCAACATTCCGCCCACCATGGACGGACGGTCCATTAAACAACAAAAAAATTAAATAACATGACAATTGACCGCCCACCGTGACATATAGTGACAATACAAAACTACCTTTAGCACATAAAACATAACACAAATCAATTGTAATGAAAACAAACAAGTTGCTTAATATATCCTTAAACAAAAAGAAACATACGTAAATAACATGTAACACCTTAACATAAAAACAAGAACAACAACAATGAAATTACAAAAAATCGTCAAACTAATCTTTAATCACAGGTAAAACAATTATCTTAGAAGTAGGCCTTTTTATAATATTGCCTTTACATTTAAGTGACACAACTCTCGTGAGATTGTCCGGCCCAGTGTGCTTTTGAACAATAATTCCGTACAACCAAAGGGCTGGTGGCAAATTGTCCTCTTTTACCAATACTACGTCTCCTACATTCGGTTCTGGTGTTTGAGTTGACCATTTATACCTATTATGAAATTTAGTTAAATATTCTTGGGACCATCTTTTCCAGAAATTTTGTACTAATCTCTGGGATAAATGCCATCTTTGTAAATTGGAAATATTCGAATGCTCGTATGTATCTGGTATAATTAATAAAGGTTCACCGATTAAGAAATGAGCTGGAGTTAGAGGGAATGAATCTTCAGGATTAGTGTTATTAACTTGGTTAATTGGTCGCGAATTAAGGCATGCCTCGATTTGTGCCAGGACTGTTGTCAACTCTTCAAAAGTAAGAGTATGAGTGCCAATGATTCTTTTGAGGTGTGATTTAGTGGATTTTACTCCAGCTTCCCATAACCCTCCAAAATTTGGTGAATGGGGTGGAATAAAGTGCCAAGTAGTGCCGTTATTTGCCAACCAATTCGCAATATCTACAGCTATACCTGATTTACCCTTAGAAAATAATGACTTTAATTGCTTGTCAGCTCCAACGAAGGTGGTGCCGTTGTCACTCCATAAATCAGCACAATGACCTCTCCGAGCAGTAAAACGTCTAAATGAAGCTATAAACGCTTGTGAAGTCAAATCGCTGACTACTTCCAAATGCACAGCCCGTGTGGCCATGCACACAAATAAACAAATGTATCCCTTAGAAGATTGATAACCACGACCTTTGTGAGGTCTGATAGGAACAGGACCTGCGTAGTCAACACCGCTTTGAAAGAAAGGTCGCCGAGCTGTCACTCTGGCTGCTGGCAATTGACCTATTAACTGTTGATTTCTTTGAACAGAATGACGGAGACAAGTAACACACTTACGATAAAAGCTTCGAACTAGACCTTTCGCATTGATGATCCAATACTTGGTTCTCAAGTAATTAAGCATCAATTGTGGCCCACCATGTAAAGTACGTTCATGGGCATCAGCTACTAAAAGGTCAGTAAAGTGTGACCTGTGAGGTATGATTATAGGATGTTTCATATCTTCTTGTATTTCTGCCTTTTGAAGCCGTCCACCAACTCTTAATACTTCGTCAGCATCAAGGTAAGGATACAAAAAAATAAGTTTACTTTTTCTTTTAACTTTCCCATATTTCTTTAGATCATCTATATCTTCATAAAAATATTGATTTTGACATAATTTCGTACAGGTAAGTAAAGCGTCATTAATTTCTTTACAGGTAAGCCAAGGCATATTATCTTTACTTTTTCCTGATAATATGAATCTTCTACAATAAGCTACAATCCTAGTAAGTTTTCTTAATGATGAATATCTTAACATTATACTTTCTTCGACCTTTTCATTAGTTAAATAGCATACAATTTTCTCTTTTCTTTCTTCTAAATTAGTTTTGTCTATTTTATGTTTATTATAATTAATTGTTTTATTTTCTAACCAATTAGGCCCTTTTTTCCATAGTATACTATTATTGCAGTCACTTGGCTTTAAACCCCGAGATGCGCAATCAGCAGGATTATCCTTTGATACAACATGTGACCACTGACCGCTATCCATAATAGTAAGTATTTCCGAAACTCTATTACCTATAAATGTTTTCCACTTACTGGGATGACTTTTTAACCACGCTAAAACTACAGATGAATCTGTCCAAGCATGGACATTTTCTTTAGGAATTTCTAAAGTGGTTGACACTTCATTCAGAAGTTTTGTTAATAACACAGCACCACATAATTCCAATCGAGGTATAGAAACTTGTTTTATTGGAGATACCTTGGTTTTTGATGCAATGAGATGTACGCTAATTTTATCATCATCATGAATAACTCGAGAATAAACGACTGCGGCATAGGCGTTGTTTGACGCGTCGCAAAAGCCATGCAACTCAAATATATTCTTCGGATTATTCTCTATCCACCTTGGTATCTTGAAGTCAGTAATACTTTGAAGACTACTCCGATACAACAACCATTCCTGCAATAAGGAATTCGGCAACTCTTCGTCCCATTCTATACCTGACAGCCAGAGTTTTTGTATGAATATCTTCGCAGTAATTATTACAGGCGCAATCCATCCGAGGGGATCATAGAGCCGAGAAATGTCAGACACGACCTTACGCTTAGTGACAGGTATGGACACCGGAGGAAGTTGACAAGTATACTGAAATTCATCTTTGCTATTATTCCAAGTAATTCCTAATATTTTTATAGTTGAATCGATCTTCAGTTCTAAATTTTCTTTACCTTCATTTTTGTTATCAATTAGCTTCATTAACTCGCTACTATTACTTGTCCACTTCTGAAGTTGAAAGCCTCCTCGACTAAGCAACTCGATCATATCTCGATATATTGCCATGCCTTCAGAAACACTTTGACAACCTGTTATAGAATCATCGACATAAAAATCGGTTAATACTCGATTTGAGACTAAAGGAAAATCTTTACCCTCATCATAGGAGAGCTGTTGCAAACATCTTACAGCTAAGTATGGAGCCGAAGATGTACCAAAAGTTACACGAAGCAATCTCAAATGTTGTAACTCAGAATCTAGATTATCACGCCAAAAGATACGTTGGAAGTCGATATCTTGATCTGAAACCTTAATTTGCCGATACATTTTTACAATGTCGGCAATCAAACATATCGGATAACAACGCCATCGCATAATAATTTGTCGCAGCTCAGGTTGTAAAGTTGGCCCAACCATCATATCATTATTGAGGGATACCCCATTAGTTCCTTGACAAGATGCATCAAATACTGTACGAACCTTCGTCGTAGTCTTGTCGTTGCGAACAACTGCATGGTGGGGCAAATAAACAGCATCAGCCTTATTTTTTTGTAATGATGGAACCATCTCCATATGATTCAACGCTAAATACTCATTTATTACTGCACTGTACTGTGACTTTAATTCAGGATCTTTTGACAGTTTATGCTCTAACATATAAAATCGTTTTTGTGCTATACGTCTCGAGTCACCATACTTGCATAACGGATCATCTCGCCTAAACGGTAACTTTACAATATACCGACCTGATTCGTCTCTCTTCGTCGTCTTAGAAAATAATTCCTCACATTGTTTTTCTTCTTCAGTAAGAATTTTCTTACTTATTGATGCAGGCTCCTCTAATTCCCAGAACTTTTTTAAAATATCGTTTTCATTTAACTGAACATGCATACTAACAATAACATTAATACATGTCTTTAATTGGTGGCTCCTTGAGTTTGAGTCATGAACATCCCCAGATAGAATCCAACCTAATTTAGTTTTCTGGGCAACAGGTGACCCAGGAGGACCCTTGATTAAGCCTTCCAACAGAATCTGGGCGTAAACTCCTGCACTCAAAACAAGATCAATTTTATTTGGTTTACCAAATGATGGATCTGCTAATTCCACTGTTGATATTGTCGATAGCATGTGTACGATCTTTTTCTCTGGAAGAAAAGATGTTAGCTTCTTTAAAACATGTGCTCTAATATTAATTGTAAACTTAGAATCAAAGCGTGACTGAATGTCAAGTGCAACCATAGCCTTAGATGGTAAATTGATACATTCATCACCTAGCCTAGATATATTTGCTGTAACTGGCATTTTCTTTAAACCCAATAACTGAACGGCAGACTCAGTTATGAATGAAGCTTGCGAGCCTTGGTCTAACAGAGCTCTTAAAACAATAGTAGTCCCAGTCTTAGTTTTAACATTTACCAAAGCTGTGGCTAATAGAACTTGACTTTGAACATCGGTATAACAAGACATCACATTACTTGTTTCATCCTGAGAAGACGTTGATGTAGCTACAACCGCATTTTTATCTACAGACGTACCTGGTTCGTTCTCTTCATCAGATTTTGGCATATTTTCAGGGTGAAGTAGTGAATGATGCCGTTTTTTACAAATATGGCATCTAGCAGAACGGCGGCAGGAAAATGCAGAATGATTTCCGCCTAAACAATTAAAGCATAGCGCACTGGACCGAGCAAAGTCACGTCGCTCGTCATTACCTAAAGATGCGAATTTTTTACAATTATACAATTTGTGACCATCGGAACAATAAGTACAAGATAATGTGGCCACATGCAACACTTTAGGATTATTACTGCGAGTATAATTTTGTTTGGATACTTTTGTGTCTAAAAATTCAAGTGACCGAAAACGATGTTCCAAAAAATCTTTAAAACGATTAAGTGTTGGTAGACTATTAGAAGAATCGCAAACATTAGCTTCCCATTGTTTTCTACTTTCTGGATCTAATTTTTGACAAACAATATAAATTACAATCACATCCCATGACTTAGTGTCAATACTTAAATTGGATAAACCGTTTAACATATCATTAATATTATCTAATAATTGCTTTATAAAACTAGCAGACTCTACTAAAATATTCTTTTGAGAAAAGAAACGTTTAAGAATACAATTAGCTAAATACTGTTTATTGTTATATCTACTATCTAATAAAATCCAACATTGTTCATAAGTATCATTAGTAATGGGCAAATGACGAACAAGCTGCTCTGCCTCACCGACGAGATGTCCTCTTAAATAGTGTAGTTTTTGAACGTTGTCCAAAGAATTATTATTATGTATAAGTGATATAAACAAATCTCGAAAACTTATCCATTCAGTATATAATCCAGAAAAGATGGGAATTGAGATCTTAGGTAATTTCACAGAAGGTTTACTATTTGCATTTATATTTAAAGAATTGCTTCTTGAGTTACTCGCTGAAAACTTGTCCAAAGATTCATTTAAATATGTCTTAAATTCCAAATAATATTCTTCAAGTATGTCAAAAGTGTCATTACTAAAATAATCAGTATTTAATGTATTTTTTTTCTTAATTAATTCATAATGGTTTTTTGAAATTTCGTTCCATTTATTTTCTAATGCTTGTAACCTCGTTTCTATAAACTGTTTAGTAAGTCGTTCCTTTGGACTTTTCTTAAAATTAATTTTTAATCTTTCAATCTGATTTTGTAACTCTTTTTGAATTTCTATTAACTCCATATTTTTTCTAAGTGTTTAAATTGTATTGAGCTCTATATAAAATTGGGCATAGGTTCCCCGTCTCGTCACTTTTTCTCTATTTATTCTAAGTCCTAAGAACACTACTATATTAACTTGACACTTCAATTCTTGAAATTTTCTAAGTCCCTATTTATATTGTATAATTGCAGTACTCACAGTTTTTGTCCAGATACGCCTTAACACTCACACTGTACACGGCTTCTTACTAAGGTTCAATCTCCTGTAATCGTCGTAGCCTCGCTGACACTATGTGCAGTACCCTTTACTTCAGTGCTGCTGCTATACCTGATGCCTTTTCAGTAGACACCCTAGCGCCAACTGCCACTATCCGTCACTTGTGTGGACGCGACTTTAGGTTTTCACCAATCTTCAGTTAACTCGTAACTTCAGAGCGAGAGGTGCCCATATGACCAGAGGGCACCTCTGCTAGTATCTTCGATTATCCCAACACGAAGGACCAATGAATACACCCGTATTAACAGGAAAAAGTAAAGATAATATGCCTTGGCTTACCTGTAAAGAAATTAATGACGCTTTACTTACCTGTACGAAATTATGTCAAAATCAATATTTTTATGAAGATATAGATGATCTAAAGAAATATGGGAAAGTTAAAAGAAAAAGTAAACTTATTTTTTTGTATCCTTACCTTGATGCTGACGAAGTATTAAGAGTTGGTGGACGGCTTCAAAAGGCAGAAATACAAGAAGATATGAAACATCCTATAATCATACCTCACAGGTCACACTTTACTGACCTTTTAGTAGCTGATGCCCATGAACGTACTTTACATGGTGGGCCACAATTGATGCTTAATTACTTGAGAACCAAGTATTGGATCATCAATGCGAAAGGTCTAGTTCGAAGCTTTTATCGTAAGTGTGTTACTTGTCTCCGTCATTCTGTTCAAAGAAATCAACAGTTAATGGGTCAATTGCCAGCAGCCAGAGTGACAGCTCGGCGACCTTTCTTTCAAAGCGGTGTTGACTACGCAGGTCCTGTTCCTATCAGACCTCACAAAGGTCGTGGTTATCAATCTTCTAAGGGATACATTTGTTTATTTGTGTGCATGGCCACACGGGCTGTGCATTTGGAAGTAGTCAGCGATTTGACTTCACAAGCGTTTATAGCTTCATTTAGACGTTTTACTGCTCGGAGAGGTCATTGTGCTGATTTATGGAGTGACAACGGCACCACCTTCGTTGGAGCTGACAAGCAATTAAAGTCATTATTTTCTAAGGGTAAATCAGGTATAGCTGTAGATATTGCGAATTGGTTGGCAAATAACGGCACTACTTGGCACTTTATTCCACCCCATTCACCAAATTTTGGAGGGTTATGGGAAGCTGGAGTAAAATCCACTAAATCACACCTCAAAAGAATCATTGGCACTCATACTCTTACTTTTGAAGAGTTGACAACAGTCCTGGCACAAATCGAGGCATGCCTTAATATATTTCCCTAAAGTGAACTACACATTCAACATTTATAGTTGTTAAAAGAATTCAGATTCTGAGAAACTTCTTCTAGTGTTATCGATTCTAAATATACTTAACTGTATCAAAATAACATAGTCGCATAAACTTGGCCTGATGCTACAACATCTACTGAAAGTAGGATACACAACTCCTCACCAAGTTACAGCAGCAGTATCGTGTTGGGGTTCATTCAAATGGTGTCAATGAATAGATAGTGAGGGATTTTTTAAATTTCAATTTTATAGTATTTAGTATCTATCTATACATATTAGTCCTGACTGACTTATTCATCAACGCAATACCTAAACCGCTGGGACTACTAAATACAAATTCTCGCAGTAGCTGTCTTTGGGATTGTAGGTATCCACTAGGAAAGGATTTTTTGATAATTAAAACGGTGAAAAGTGGTAAAAACATTTGTATGCAAAATGTTATCCTGTGGTTATATTTCCTTAAAACTTAACACATACTTAATGAAGCTAATAATAAAATATAAAACAAAAAACATCATATTAATATCAACCCTAACACACATAAGCGAAATGGAGTAGTTTAGTTTATATGGAGAGAAAGAATTTCTTGAATGATAAAAGGTGAAAATAATTTAGTAGAAATTGAGTATTTATTGTACACTTTTCATATTTAATATAACGGGTGTCATCGCGATAACTGATGGTAGTAATACCTTTTTATTGCCCGACGTTTCGACGAAGTTACATTCGTCGTGGTCACGAGCTGACGTTTAGTAGTTAAATCCCTCGATAGATGGTATTTTACCAGTTTTCTAAATCGCTTCTATCAAATTCCAAAATATACGCGGGTGAAGTCGCGAGGAACTGCAAGTAAGCAATATAGCACTCGGGTGACGCGAGGGGCGGAGACTTGTTATTCTACATATTCTGTTTATTGAGGAAAGGTTTATAACAAAATCAAATGTCAAAAATATTTTGTTAACAGGAAAAAACTGAAATGTTAAAATTACACATGATAATCTTATATATGATGATGATGATATCCCGACCGTGTTCGGCCACGGCAACTGTTTCAACTCCATAATTGCCGTTGATGTGATCGAATGTGGCTTATGTAGCCAATCTTCTTTGTGAAGATTCTCGCACATTGCGGACATGTTAGAACTCCGTTAATAAAATTGCAACTAATCGCCGCAGGTGGTCGGGCTTTTAGTTGGTCTCGCTTGGAATCTAACTCTGAGCGCCGTTTAGTTTCAAATTCTCTCTTATATATAAAATTCTCGTGTCACAATGTTAGTTACCTTACTCCTCCGAAACGGCTTGGCTGATTTTTACTACATTTTGTATGCATATTCAATAGGTCTAACAATCGGCTACTATCTATATTTTATACCCCTAAGTGATGGGGGTTGTTAACCATGTTTATTTAATTTGGAACATTTTTTTTTGTTTTTATTTTTCTATAATGTGGCATTAAAACATACGACCCTTAATTTTTACCCTGTTATCACCAACCCTTGTTTTTTAACAGGCATTTTAGTAATTCAATCATTTTTCATCCCGCTCGGTAACTGACCAACGGGTCAGCTAGTATAACTATAATTATTATTTGTTAAAACGACAATATTTTGTTTTAAGTCGGTTATATTTTTGTACGAAAATAATTATTATATAAAAATATTAAATGATATTGCAGCCGTGTTTCTGCTATAGAGCGATACCGTAGTCTACTGACTACAGTTCATATAGGCGCTGGCTCGACCGGGGCAGTACCTCACTCCCACAGAACGATGAGTTAGAGTCAGAAGCTTACACCCTACCCCTTTCCTTATAAACAAATACATGCATATACACACTTTTGAAGTCGGTTAAAAATGTGATCACTTACATTAAACCATCGCGTCTAAGCAAGTACACGTAAGTAATCTTTATAATTGTTAACTTTCCTATTGGTAAAACATTTTCACATTATATATCAAGATCCATTCTATTTCTACTTATAATAGACTCATTTGGTGCTCAAAATAAATGTTGGTAGTACTGAATTAGTCAAGACATTTGTTTTTTATTAAGACCTATATTTTTATAACTAAGTACTCATTTAACAAAAAATACTATTACAAAAATTATTGTAAATTTTCTCTAGTTTAATTAATTATAAAACTGTTTCATCCTAAAGTTCGTGGGAAAGAGGATATTATCAAAAAACTGTTTTAGGCGCCATTTCTAATATGACAGCGCGGGCGGCAATAATATGACATGACAATGATCATATAGAGATAGAATGAGTACGACTAAATCTATAAATCAATTTTCAAAATTCCCGATAAACTTCTCAAATAAAACTACCAAATCAAATTATAAATCAAAATTTAAATAATCTTACGGATGCCAAACAAATTAACCATGTTTTCGGAAAATTTTAACCTATAAATGACTGTACTATTAATGCTTTTGTATTCATAGTATGGTGTAAACTACGACTTTAGGGGGCAGAGCGATGACTACAGACATCAACAATTTTGGCAAATACTGATTCAAAAAGGATAAAACCACGAATTGCCTTATAAATCATCCTTCATTTAATATTAACGGAAATAATTTATGATAATAGTCAATATAATTGCTAATTATACGTTTAGATTCGTGGGACAGGCCGTCCTCGATGACGCGTATAATCCAAACCGAATCGTGAATTTTTATGCAATTATCTAGCGTTCAGCTGTTTACAATATGTCATGTGCAGCCTGTTGTTGTGAGGACCTCGCGGTATATAAGCCGAGGATGCGCTGCAGGCGAGTATTGAGTCGTCTCTCCTGGAACCGACTACTTGTACTACAATGAAACTGCTCGTAAGTTTCTTTTATTTTATTTCGAAGTTAGTAATAGAATAACAATAAACGCGAGTTCTGGTGCATGTTATTAAGTTAATTTGGATAAAATATTCGCATCATATTTCCCGATGTAATGTGTCACTTGGAAAACAAACTGTGTCATGTACTTGTTAAATTAAAACTAACAATTAATATTACTGATTCTTAATTCTTCTTTATCATTCCATCTCGAAGTTTCTTAAGAACTTTCAGATACCGACGAGTACCAACAATTAAACTAAATGTATGAATTAATTGTGTTAATGAGTAATGTGCTTCAATTAGATGTGCCTGATGCTGGTGGCGGTGGCGCTGGGCGCGGCCTCTGCGGGGCACATCCGCAGCGGCTGGTACCCGTCCTACTACAGCGGCTGGAGCGGCGGCAGCGGCTACAACGGTGGCTGGAACGGCGGCTACAACGGCGGCTGGAACGGCGGCTATAACGGTGGCTGGAACGGAGGGTGGAACAATGGCGGGTGGAACAACGGTGGCTGGAACAGAGGCTGGTCCGGAGGATGGAACAAGGGCTGGTGGTAAATACCAGCGGGTGATTAAACCACCGGCAGCTCTGCCTGTGTTTTTTTTTTCTTTTTTATGGATGATTATGAAAATTAGTAGCTGAGGAAAGTCACCTAATTGTACCTTGTAATTTTATCGTAAAAGTATTTTTCTAATTTTCTTAATCTCTAGAAATCTTTTTTTTTTGTCTTTTATTGTTTTCATTGTAAAATATTGCTAATGATTTGTCTTTAAGCCTCATTTTTAATGTTACCAGTAATAAGAACCAATACCTGTGATAACCTTGTTTACTGCTCAAAAAGAAATTCATATATATTGTAAAATAAATATATTAATTTATGATCGAAACCAACCATTGCCTATTATTGCATTTTTATTAGTGTGCATTTCCACGCAAAGTTGTAACAAGATTTTCCGTTCATATATGTACAAATAATACAAATAAGAAATACAACACATTGTAAACTCCAAACGAAATCTCCGGCACTATATGATCTTGGAAGGCAGACATGTTCCTGTTGTGGTATAAAAATTAGCTAAGAACGGGTTTTGCGATAGTCACCTCTCAGCGGAAATTACAAAGCTCATATTGTAACCGTACGAAGTGAGAACAGAGTTGCGAAGGACATTAACGAAGAGGGACCTAAAAATATAATATCGTCTGTTAGTCAAGCGTACAACAATACGTAGTTCGAGTTATCACATAATATACGTTTTAAATCAAGAATTAACATCATTTCTAGAGATAAATTAAAAAAAATACAGAATCATAACCAAAGCCACGATAAAAAGTCGGTGGTTTATATGTCATAATGTGTCTGTAGAATCTGCATTATGCTAATGTTATGAGGTGGTATTTAAGCCCATCCTTATGTAGATGCGTGTCATTTAATAAATTGGTATTATGGACTTTACATTTTAAAAATAAGTGCTCGCATCGTTAGGAAATAAAATTATGATTATAAATATCGAATATTTAAATAAGAAACAAAAAGAGACATTAAAAGATATCATGCTTCTCTGAAAGAACTAGATTGTATAAAAAATAATCCAATATCATAATAAAAGATAAAAACGAATAAGGTTATCGACAATAATAATTTCAAAAATAATGTTTTAATTAATATTTGAACACATTTTTATTTTGTATCTACCGAACACCTAATTAACTTCTGTGAGAAACCGCTCTTCTATTTCCCTTGACTACTATTTTTAAAAACCTCCAAAACGAGATCGATATTGTGTAAGATGTTCCTGACATCGCCTTAATCTATCCCATCCGGTTTTTTATTTTAAGCGCGCGAACTGCTGCCCGACTATCATTTGCACAACGTTAAATATCATGAGGAGGTTCGTTGCAAAACCCTATTCGGCTCAACGATCGCTCCACCTGCCGATGACTCATGCTCTAAGAGCTATCGATCTTGACAGACACTTTGGCGGAATGGTCACTGCAACTGACTAAAGCGCTAACGGTCACGGGTTCGATCCCTGCTCACGGCAAACGTCTCTATTGGCCATACGGATGTTTGTCGTGGTCTGCGTGTTTGTGTTAGTGTTGTGATTGTTTCCGGATTTCCGACACAAGGTCGTGAAATCTTAATGAGGGCCGTTGAGTGTGATGCGTTTAATTCTGATTTTTTTTATCGATACCAAAAAACATATAATTTCATATCCCCTCTTTTTATCCGACTGAACGAAGCAAGGGAGGGTAACGTGTTTATCAGTCTATGTATGTATTTTTGCAACAGTTTTGACCAAACGCGGGAGCCGATTTTGATAAATAATAGATACATCGTTCGATTTGTCATAACGACACAAATATCATGGAAAGTATAATAATTGGAAAAATCAAAATGATCTATTTTTGACGCCATAATAAAAAAAATTGATGAACTGTATTAAGTAGGGTATCGTAAAAGAAGTATTTAAAAATCATTTTTAGATTTTTTTATATCATTTTTTTATCAGAATTACCGTTTAGAATCTATAACGACTTAAAGTTGGTTAGTAACTATTCTCTATGGTCTTGTTACGCAGTCGGGTTTTTGATTTTTTCAATTAATTTTATTATATATAAAGTTTATTGAGATTAGGCCTTTGATTTAAAGGGTTAATTGTCTAGTTTTGTCTTCATTTAACAAAAGCTTAAAAAAAGAAATAACCCAACTTTAAAAATAAATACAACATTTAAAGTCGCTGCCAAGTAAAACATATAAAGTCGAAGTTAGTTTACTTATTTCGTTTTTGAAGTTGGTTTATTTTTTTTTGATTTTGATTTTATATTTTTATGTTATAAATAAATATAGTAAGGGACAGTTTAGATTTACCTAAGTTACAAAGTTACAATAACATAATACCAGTTGCTTATCACCGATCATGAACATCGCTAAAGATAAAACTTCCACCGAAATTGGTGAAAACCACTTTTCGAAGTCGGTCAAAACTATCAGCTTCTCAGATCATTCTCATTCTCGATTCCCCGAGGAGGACGGCAGTTGGGATGGCCTCGAACTGGCGTACGCACCAGCAAGGGGTGCGGGGAGGGCAAGACCACACTTTGCCCTCCTGAGACGAGCTCCGCCAGCCACGAGCAGAGTATCGCAAGGGACGGGCAGCGGATGCGCATGCGCAAGCGATCCCGAGGCCTCTCCATTTCCGTGCTGAGAAAGGCCATCGCAGGGGTTTAGTGGGTATAAATCGCCACATAACCCGATCTCCCCCCCCCCAGGAATCGGGTATCTTTTCGAAGATTTCCCCTGCGTAAACAAAAAAAAAGATCATTCTCGATATTAACATATTGATGTAGCATGCTTTTCGCAGGGTTTCTGGTTTTAGGCTTCGCAACTGTGTGTTTTTAGTATCATTGAAGTCTCAGTACAGTAATTTTCGAAGACTAATAAAAGTTACTTTTAGCAACGAACAAAGACCTGATGTCTTTCAAAACCCTGAACAGATGCTTGTAGTCAGTAGGTTACAGCTAGCCTCGAGCTCAATAATGGTATATAATAAGAATATTGTCGAAATGAGTCTTGCTATAAACGAGTTGCTAAAAACCTTGCTAGCTCTTGCACTATTCGATGTAACGTTATACGCGTTAACTTAAATGCCATCAGAGATAATTATTGAATAATATATTTGGGACAGACGAAATGCTAAACAAGGTGTGTGGTGGGTGTGTCACGCAGACTTTTTGTAGTAGCAGTAGGAATCCTATTGTATCAAAATATACGAACTTTGATAGTTTAAAAACGAAAGTAAACGTTTATTTGATATACAAATAAATAAACGCATCACACTCAACAGCTCCCAATCTCGTGGGCTTGTGTCGGGGTCCAGGTACAAACAGACGTTTGCCATGAGTTCCATAATCGTTAGCTCTTCATTCTGTTGCAGTGGCTACCGCGCCAACGTCTCATATATTTTAATAAATCTTGATATGATAGCTTGACTTTTAGGAAAGACATAATGTACGCCATAGAATCGGAGGAGTCTTAGTGGAGATTTCCGCTGTCATAAGGCGAGAGAGTGCTCTCTACGAGCAGCGTGGTGCATATTTTTCGTTCCAAAAGTCCCACATACATAGGTACCGCTTTAATCCATCCAGCGTTAAGAAAAATGGGGCAAGGTATACTGCAATAAAATAGATCCGACAAAAGGCGTGAATCGGCGCGTTTCGTACCAATATCAGTGTATTGAAGTTTAGCCGGTTATTCATTTATTAGAACACCTGCCATACCATCCACCACCCATACATTGTGAAATTTCAAGCGGATACTTATTACGATTTAAAACCCCCAAAAGCTTTAATTTAATTGTAGTAGAGCCTAGGGATGATTCCGTTTAGCCACCCCAAAGTATCCAAGAATCGCGCGTCTGTTTGGCCACCCCGGCCGGTTGGATAAACGGAATTTCATTCTGTTAGATCTTTTCATTATCTACCCCAAGGTATACTGAGGTATTAACTACATTTTTTAGAATTTCGTTAACATATTACACAAATTCATAAATTCAATTAATCTCGTTATTAAGGATAATCGGAAGAAAATAAGTATATATATGAAATCCCTATATAATATATAACCCTGAGAGACCACTCCTAAGAAGTAATATTTTGATTAAAATAGGTTTACGTTTTTTTAAATTCTTCTACAATTAATAACAAAATCGTGTAATGCTTTTTAAATTTAACATATGTATGTTGTACCAAGAAAAAATTTTAGGTTAAAAGAGTAACTCGCTTATAAAGGCTATATACCGAATATACCTATATAAGGCCTTTGAACTAAAGATAGTAGTAAAGAGCAAGTGCATCGAACCTTGCTCTCTGCTCTTTACTCACTAGCTCTTGCCCGCGACTTCACTCGTGAAGATTACCTTACGCAAGTGACCATATAAACTCGGAACATTGTTATTTACCAACTGCGATATATACAATATTTATATACAAAGTGTGAAGTCATAAACACCTCAATTGCATCCTATATTATAAAATAATATTTAAGATACAGACGATTTATGAAAACAAAAACGTACCAAATTTCCATCAAATAATTAGAGCGAAACGAAATCCTTCTTAATAGCCTTTGTTAGGTACGATTATTTACATTCGCATAAGCATTCGTATAACATTCCTTACTGTGAATAGTTAAACTAGTTGCCCCTGCGGTTTTACTCGCGTTTATGGTTATTGCGTCCCTCCTGCGACTCATAGTATAATATTGATTATAACCTATCTCAATAATCACACTACCTCAACAAAGAATTTTTCAAATTAGATCAGTAGTTTCAGCGATTACCCTCTATACACAGACTTACAATAAACATTTTTTTAGGTTTTTAAAATATTACATTTTAAATAATGTACGTATAAGCTTTTAGCCGCGACGCGCCCGATTTTTAAAGTAGCTTATGTTTGTGTATTTTGATGTATATCCTAAATAATTTATATGTTTTATCTATTCGAAGTTTAACTTGGAACCTTGAAATAAAACTTTGTCAACTAAAATTTAATATAAATATTTCATTCATTACTTTAAGGAAAAAATATCTAAAGCTAAAATTATAACTAAAAATTTTACTTTTATTACACATAGAGAAACCGCATATCAATAATTTACACAAATTTATAATTTGTTGCAAAAAATCGAAATTTATTGAATTTAATAATGAATCTAAAATGGCCTTGCAATAAAAAATGGTACTGAGTCACGACCTCAGAGCATAATATCGTTGGAAGTGATCTATATAAATAAGACTGCATTTCGCTAGCGAACTGGCCCGGTGTTGCTCAAGTATGATTTAGGAGCATCAAGAGATACTAATAAGATTAAATATTATTCTATACATAAAAAATAAAAATAGCCATTATTTCTACTAGTTACAAATGAAATTATGCTATACAAGATATGCCTAAAAAATAATAAGGACGAAAAACGAGGAAGAAGAAGGAACGGAAAGGGATGAGGATTTTGGCGGTTCGGTCTTCCCCCTCCAGTCTAGTACATTGAACGATTTATAATGACAAGGATTAATATATGTATTTTCTAAATTACTGAGATTATCATTTAGAATCAGTCCATCTTACTGCATAATGACCGGGTTGAAACTAAGTTGTCTTTGTACATTTTGGACTTACAGCCGGGACCTCTTCAGAGCCTTACATTGGACAGACCCCACTCATATGAAAGCTTTAGTTACGTCCATGGATGAGGGAATCAAATTTCCAATTCTTTCACTCACCGTCCACAACGCAGCCATAGTAACTACTTTATGCCAATTTTTGCGAGAATTGATAATAAGCCGGCCAATATACGAGCTATTTATCGTCGACGGCCGATAGCTTGACACAACTACGCTAAAAATGGCATTTTATAACTACAGATATGTAATGTTCAGTCGTTCATACCATTTGACGTTAAATTTCTGTGTGACTTGTTCGACCAATAGTACTCCGCATGGCATCGTCAGTCTTTAGCTGATGGCTGGGCGGTGTCGTTTAAAGTGATTAAAAATCTGAATGCCAAAATCCATAAGCTTATATCATATCTGTAGTTATATAATCATCGATAAAAATACTTTAACACAAACTCTTTTCGACAGTCAGTACACTAGACAGATTTTTTGATTATTTTATTAATCTAATCATATTTTGTGCAATTTACTAAATATAAGTGTGTATGTGTGACTGCGTGCGAGCTTGGAGAACATAAAAACATCTTTCAAGATTGTCTTATACAAAATCATGTCATTTCTACACATAAGTGTAAACTATAAGGTTTTGGTTGTCATCTCGCGATACAGACAGATCGCCGTGTCCACAGAGATGACCCACTAATTAATGCCGTCTCAAACCAGTTCTGTTTGTTGGCAGTTGGATCTAACGCCAAATACACGTTGTATTACAAAAGTCACACTCACATTTGATGTCTCGCTTTTATGGATTTTTTATTAAATGTTTATATTTTTTGTTTCTTTTTTTTTTAAGTTTGACGCTTTGTTTTCATTCCTTTTTCAACAGGCTTCAAAAACAAGGAGGTTCTCTTTCGTAGTATATGTTTTTTGGTAATGTTTGTTATTACCTCAAAATTCCGTCATTTCTTAATTAATTTTTTTATCAGCATCAGTTTAGTAGTTTTGTTTTAAAATCGAAATAACTTTTACGAGTATGTAAAAAAAGGCCACGTCAACGAAATTAAATATTATGCTTTTAAAGTTGGTTGATTAAAAAAAATAAAAGTCTAAATTATTTTCTTTTAAACACAGTCAATTGACCTAAAAAAAACTAATTTAAAAATAATTAATTTCAATACTAAGAATCATGTCAATAAATTCAAAATAACATTGAAAATGCTTAAATGCATAATGCTGCTTAATTGCAATTACAAAAGATACAAGACTTTCGCCTCGCTGGTTTTTATTTTAATTTTGATTAGTAATTAAGTATATTTTATATGATTTCCGCATACACTATTAATAAACCTAGTTGCAATTAGCGTTGACAAAATCCGTAGAATATTATGTAAATGAATTACGAACGTGTGTTAATGTGTCGATCTAGGACGTCAATTGGATGAACAGTAACGTATGTCCCCACTTGCTAAGTTATTGTTAGAATTTGTACATTAACTCGCGTGTGATTTAATTCGACCATTGATGCACATGATTTTATTAAGAATGCCAAAAAAGTTTTTGAAAAAAAGTTATTCACATTTTTGTTTTTAGATATTTTATTTTATCGTTTTATTTATTTAAAGAAATTTTAAATATGAATACTTTCGAATTAAATTGTTTTCATGTAAGATTAATAGATATAATTAAGATTTGGACTTTATATATTTTAATCAGATTGTCGGGTTATTTTATTATCTGGTTAACCAATGACGGTAAAGTTCCTTACGATTCAAGTTTTGATGCACGATATGTTTTATTCTGTAACCTATGACGATGTTTGTAATCATATATTTGTATACATTTCCGATACTATGTTTAATGTTATATTTAGAATAACAAACTTCACAATGATTGCGACGTTGTCTATTGCCATGCCTTTCATTGTTTCAATAATAATGTTCATTTAAGTTCAACTACGCCTTTTTTGTTGTAAACAGAAATTATTTAAGCTTTAAGATTTATGAATTAAAAATTAAGTATGTATAAAGTATTTTTATGTATTATTTTGTTATCGAACATCTATGAATAATTCAATATGCAAGGTTAACGTTAAAGACTAATTAGAATATAAAGTAAAAATATTTTATAGCATATTATAATCGATGTATAGGTATCTAAAATACTTGAAGCTCTTCCTATGTAATTTAAATTAGGTATATCGTAATAATATTCATTGTATTCGAATTGTAAACGAATTTTTTAAAGGAATTTTTTATGGTCAAAATTCCTAATCTTCCTAAGTCCTAACCTTTTAAGTTTGTTACATAAAAACTAAAGAACACTTTGGACATTGTCCAAAAATCACCAAACATTGTACTTATCTACTGCCAGACCAGAGGTCTCCTCCATTCTTACGTCACATTCATTTGAATTAAAATAAATTTAAATTCGATGCCGAGGCATATGTTAGAAAATTATGAAAAACTATGAATAATGAACCCAGGTGGAGGAAGGTTGTGACGAGGACGGGCTTGCGACATATTGTACTATGGTGATATATATGGCCTGCGGGGTTCCTTGGAACATCACTCATTAGCCGGGCGTTGACGCATCATAGAAACACCATGAAGGCCTGTGTAAGTAATTATTTAAACAAATATTTTTTAAGGAATTATTAAGAAGTACACAAAGGTTGGGAAATGTACACTTTGATTTATGTTAAGGTTGAACTTATCTGGGTGAGCGTCTCTATTTCATCTTCTTGTAGTGGTTATAATTATTTTTTTTGTGATGATAAAATTAGGAAAATAGATATTAACATTCTAATTGATTGCTAATCGGCGGACTGTAACGAGAAGATCCTAGCTGTAAAACTAATACACATGTTTACCTAAATATTTGTGTATGCGTTATGGTTTTACAATCTTATATATAAAATTCTCGTGTCACATTGTTCGTCACCTTACTCCTCCAAAACGACTTTTCTAATATTTACCAAATTTTAGATGCATATTCAGTAGGTCTGAGAATCGGCTACTATCTATTTTTCAAACCCCTAAGTGATCCTTCAAGCTTAACATTTTTTTTTTATATTTTGGACAAAATTTTTGTTTTTATTTTTCAATAATGTGGCATTAAAAATACATAAAAAAAACCCTAAACTTTTAACCTTTTATCACAAACTCCTATTTTTTAATATCCATTTTAGTAATTTAATCATTTTTCATCCCGCTCGATAACGATTGCAAAACAACGTTTGCCGTTTAAAGTTAGTTTAAACTATATAATCGTTTATTATTATGTACATATACGATGAAAGCATTTTTCTATTTCAGATTGTAGTCTGCGCATTAGTGGCTTGCGTTGCAGCTAGCAACGTGCGCCAGAAGCGCGGTTTCCTCGGTGGCCTACACTCTTCCAACGGAGTATCTCATAGTGGTTCCAGTGGGTACAGCTACTCTGCACCTCCTTCGAGCTACTCCGCACCCTCAATCAGTTACTCCGCGCCGGCTATTAGCCACTCCGCACCCGCTATCAGCTATTCCGCACCAGCTATCAGCCACTCTGCACCGGCTATCAGTTACTCCGCGCCGGCTATTAGCCACTCCGCACCCGTTATCAGCTATTCCGCACCAGCTATCAGCCACTCCGCACCTTCAATTAGTTACTCTGCACCCGCAATCAGTTACTCCGCACCTGCAATCAGTCATTCCGCACCTGCAATTAGTTATTCAGCCCCAGAACCCGCCATTAGTTATTCTGCTCCCGCTCCAGCGCTCAGCTCTTCTCCGTGTCTGAGTTGCTCCTCTCATAGATATTCTGCTCCAGCAGCTGACTTAAGCTACTCGTCTGCCCCTGCTTTGAGTTATTCTTCTCCTAGTGTCAGTTACTCCGCACCCGCAGTTGACCTCAGCTATTCATCTGCCCCATCTGTTAGCTATGCAGCTCCATCTATCAGTTACTCAGCTCCAGCAATCTCTCACTCAGCCCCTGTGTCATACTCGGCCCCGGCTACCCGCGTTATTACTGTCAAAAAAGTTGTAAACGTTAAAAAAGTTGTCAATGTACCCAAAGTCGTTAATGTCCCCAAAGTGATCACTGTTCCCCAAGTGATTGCCGTGAAAAAAGTAGTGCCCATCGCTGGTATCTCCACTGGGTACGGCGCGCGCTACGCCAGCAGTTGCGGTTCAGCTTGTAACAAGGGCTGGTAACCTATATTATTAGAAATCTAGTCAAATTATCAACATATTTTTACGCTTATGTTATTATTATTTGAATAAACGAATTTTTTTTTACAATATGACCTTATTATTTAATCATCATCAAACACTCAAGAACATATTAAGAAAATTATCGCAAAATTAACTATACGTACCTAATTTATTTATTTATTTAAGCACACAAACAGAATACAATCAAAAGATACAATAAAATTCACACTCTTAATATAATTTTAGCTAGATTATATTCCTAAACAAGTGTACACGGCATGACCATTACAATAGTCTAGGTGCTATTTTTACAGAAATTAAACAATTACAATACATTAAAACAAATTATGAGACAATAATGTTAATAAATTTATTAATAATCAATCAAAATGATGACATTAACATTAATAAAGTAATCTAAACAATATTAAATCATTGAATAATTAGTTATTACAGAAATATAAATTAAAATACATATATTTATTCAAATTAATGGAATAATGACAATATTTTTTTCTAATTAATCAAAACATAAAAAAACATCAATTTAAAAGATACAAGCGGTCGTTTTTTTTTAATATGTAATCTTAAGAGTTTAATATTATACATCAATTCTACTATTTTAATTTTAGTTATGTATTTCTTATATTGCAATATTTATTCAATAATCATTTAAATTAGTCCATGGAACATAGAATCCTCGTTCAAAGATTAGCTCTTTAGAAAACAAGGCTTGACCACATTAGAATTCGTATCTGACTATATAGGAACCCAATATTGACACTTAAAACACACTTTATTTAACTTTCAAATGCTTAACATCCGTCACGGCGGCCTTGAACCTTAATTAGTTTTTTTTTTAATTTCCACATCAGTTATGCTAATGTGATAATGGTTTTCTTGTAACGTTAGAATCTGTTATGTAAAATGTTAAGAGTTTGTTTGTTTGACTAAACTAATTTCAAAAACTACCACTTCGATTTTTGTAAATTATGTTGATATATTATATATATAATAGCAACCGCACAAACTCAGGTTAAGCTGACAAATTTGCCTGTCAAGTAGGCAAATCTGTCAGGTTAACCTAACTCTGTCATACCAGTCACTTTTTTACCTGAACAAAATCCATACAGAACAATCGATGCCATAGCGCAACAACCTGAAGAGATATCTGTATAACGAGCAGGCGAGGCACCTGATGTTAAGTGATCACCGCCGCCTATGCACATTTGCAGCACCAGACAAGCCACAAATACGTTGCCAGCTTAAAAAGGAATATGGGATGAAATGGAATAAGACGTAAGGAAAGGATTTGGGGAGAGGATTAGGCTTCCGGCTCTTTCACTCATCGTTCGAAGCGCAGCTATTTTAGCTACTTCACGCCGATCTATTTATTGAGATACTGCCCCGGTCGAGTCAGCCTGTAAACGAGCAGCAGTCAGAAGGATACAGAAAGACTCGACTTCAGTAATGTTGATGACTGGTCATGTCAAAATCAAATAATCAAACCAAAATATACTTAACACAAGTAGGCTTTCACTTTTGAATCGTCAATACAGAAACAAAAAATAAATCAATTTATGAATTTCCATGACGGCTCGCTTTGAAAGTCCTCTGGGTCTATACGCAACGAGTCATTGAAGCGATTCAGCTACAACATGTAAATTGAGGCGAATAAAACCACGAGGCATGTTCAGTGTGTGATAAAGCTATTTTAAATTAATTGTAGATACACTAATGCACGGATGCAGAAACATAAATTGTTTAATAAATATTATTCATTTTAGAGGTTAAGTTTAAGATGTATTAGTTTAGAACGCAGTTAGTAGGTTTTTCGAAATTCGGACTACATACAGTTGGATATTTATATATATAAAATATACAAAAAAAAAAATCGTTAAACTTTACAGTAATTTATGAATACAAATCATTTCAATATCCTAAATACTTTTAGGGTTTCGAACCCAAGGGTGCCAATGAGACCATATTGTTAGGTCTCCACTGTCCGTCCTTCAGTCTGTCCGCAGGCTATATTACGTGAACCGTTATAGATAATAAATAAACGCTTCACACTCAATCCCCCATTAGGATCTCATGATCCTGCGTCGAAGGTTCGAAAACACAACACAAACACGAACACCCAGACCACGACAAACATAAGTATGGCCAATACAGACGTTTGCCGTGAGCGGGGATCGAACCCGAAACCATTAACGTTTCAGTCAGTTGCAGTGACCTCTGTTATCAAAACCTGTCGTTATAGATAGAGAATTAAAAAATTTCACTGAGTGTGTACGACTATTCCTGCCATAGCAATAACAAAATCGATCAAAAGTAGATCAATCTTTGCGAATTTTAACATTTTGTTATAGGGCCTCCTTTGTTTATTTTACAAAAGTATTTAAAGAGTAGGTACATGGTGTTATATGAACGTTGGAACGAAACCCTTTGTGAACGAATTCGACTCGCACTTGGCCGGGCTTTTTACGGACAACAGAACTGAGTATTAATAAATTATATCTTAATTAGTTTTGGAGTATAGTTAAATGTCACGTAAATTAATCTTCAACCGAATCGCTTCCTACCACATAAATATCTACTTAACTTCGGATACGAAACCTTTAAAGTGATATAGGTTTTGCAGATCTCCAATTTGCAGTTTAAAATAGTATAGGATGTTTTATTTTGAAGGTGATTCGCGACTACATTAACTAAGACTTTAAAATGAGAACCGACGTCAAAAACAAATTACGCAATTTCATTAACTTAGATGACATACTATTCCCAGTTATGTTCTTAAAAAAACCAAACTGCTGAACAGGTGTTGATGAAAATTCTGTAGGATTTAATGCTTGATGTTTAATATACGCTGGTTTTCATTCAGGATGTTCAATAAATTTGTATCTTGTAAGTGTATAATATACTTATATACTTTTGTATTGACGACTCAAAAGTGCTCGTGAGAGCCTCCTTGAATAAAGTATATTTTGATTTTGATACGCTTTAAAATAAAAGAAGAATTTCCAATCAATTAAGATATGACGGAAGAAAAAACACTACGAGTTGAGAACCTTTTTTAAAGTCGGTTGAAAAGGTCGAGAAACAGATAAAAACAGAGGCCAGCGCAAATACGATGATTTCGTTAAAGGCGACCGAGTGTCAACAATCGTAATGAGGTACAACCTTTGAATGTCAATATTAAGGAGCAAAACGTTCGGTTAAAGACGATCAGGTTTTATTAAACGAACTGAGAAACATCTCAGCATTAAAGTCGCACCGCTTAAGTTTTTTACCTGACTGCGCGACTCAAAAGAGGGTAATGTATTTATTAACCTATGTACGTATGTGAGTTTGTTACTTTTTGGCACTGTTTAGAGCAAACGTGTGGATCGTTTTTTGTCATAAGGCGCGAGTATTATAGAAAGCATTAAAATTTGAAAAAAATAAAAATGACCGATTTTTAATACCATAATGTGAAAAATAAAAAAAATGAAAATAAATAGAAGTATATTGAGTGGGGTATCGTTGGATATGTATTAAAAACCATTCCTACGTTTTTGATATCGTTTTTCAATCAGAACGACCATTTAGATTCAACAACGATTTAAAGTCGGTTCGTAACGATTCTCACTTATTGGTTTTTGGACAAAAGTAATATTGATACGGTACTGCTGACTGCAGGTGATCTTGTTTCGCAGTCGGGTTTTTAATTTTTTTCAATTAATTACTTGTATATTGGTATGACGAGCCATTCCAGCGAGTCGCAAGATGTGCCGTCCACGAATAGACTGACTTCGAAACCGAAGAATTCATATTGTCTGCATTAATGTTTGTATGTTACGCGATATTTCTACCATTTATAAAAAAAGTAATTGGAAAAAAATCGACAGCGTTGCGAAAAATCTTCTAATTAAATTTCTATACTAAAAGTCAAGAAGAGTAAAAAATCTATATAATTTGTAGCAAAAACTTTATACCCCTTTTTACGAAAATTGCACGGAGGAGTATGGAATTTCACACACGTGTAGATTATATAGACATGAAGAAGCAGAGCAGAATGTATTTTTTAATTATACATAAAAAATACCTTAAATAAAAAAAAAACATTACAGATACTACCATGTATTTAACACACGTAATACGCGGATCCAGGGTTTTTTTTTAACTGGGCATTATAGGCCAAATCCGAAAGTCCTTCCATCCATGCCTGTTAAAATTATGTTGCACAGTCTACATGACCTTTAAAAGAATCTACGAAAATAACTTGTTATTGAATGATTTTAGTATACACATTATTCATATATTAGTAATTATATATCGTTGGAGAAATCCCTAAGAAAAGAATCCCTAAGAGAAATAGGAAAAACCCTCAATCCTCTTCATTTCGATGAACCTCAACACGATACTTCTGCTGAAAGTAGGCAAGGAGTTGTCCTGCTGAATCCAGATGATCACCTCAAGGTTACGCAGCTGTGTTATTTTAGTATCAATCATAGTCTAAAAAAAATTTATCGATTAGATCACTACACGTTTCTCAAATCATTTCAACAACTAGAAAAGAGCTGATAACCTACAAACTAATCTACAAAAATTATAACTAAGAGCCATTTAGATTACATCGGCTTTCAAACAAAGAAAAAAACCATTAAAATTAATTTGTTCGTTAGAGAGCTATGATGCCACAGACAGACTGAGACGGAACTGCACAGATACACAGACATACAGACACGCAGCGACACATGATGTTTTTGGTCGGGGGTTAATAAAATATGAATAGGTAATTGTTTACACTATTAATTTAAAGCACGTAAGTACGTTTTTGTATATAATTATTTATCAATATAACTAATAGCGCGTGTTTTTAGCACACCTTAAGATGTTTACGTTGTCGATAATTTAAATCTCATTGATCAATTTTAATGTATCTTTTTATATAAACCATGTTCGAATATCTATACTATATATCCATACTGATAAATAAAATTTAAGTTTCTATTTGTAATTTCAAATTAACAGCTTTTAACTAAATGCATATGAAATATGTATACTATACTGTATATATGAATTTAGTTAAAAGCTTTTAATTTGATAGTAGTATATGGCTATACAGTACTCGGATAAAAAAATCAGTTCTTAATTTTTTTTCTGTCCGTCCATCTGTCTGATTGTTGCTCTTAGTCTTAGAAACGACTAGAATATGTTTTGAGTTTCACTAATAGATAGCTAATGTTATAAGGAATAACTTAGGCTACTGTCTTTTTTTAATTTTATTTATTTTAATTTTTCGTAGACGAAGTTACGGGCACCAACTAGTAATTATAATAATAATAATAAATATTAATATGAGTGTCGCTTCAATAGATTTGAGCTGAAGCCTGAAATGAGGTTATGATAGGTGTTAAATGTACTATTGGGAAGATTTAAAAATGAATTTAAATAAAAGTCTTATTTCAAAGTCTAGTCAGTATGAAACAAAAGATTTCCGGTACATAGTTTTAAACATAAAATAATGTCTATACGTTATTATTAGGTGTCAATGAAGTATATTATTCTATAGAAATCATCAAGAATAGTTATGATTAGAATTTTATTCTATTTTATTATATTTATTTTTCTACATAAGACCTAATAAATACGCATCGATATAAGTTCTCATAATTTTATTAATAGCCAAAAACAAAGGGAACCTTCAACACTAGAAACACAAAAAATACAAATGTTATAGTTATTTTACATTATTTATTAATAAACAAAATACAAAAACGGTATTGGCAATGAATTAGCAAGGATTATAATTTACGATAGGGGCGCGGAAGCGCCGAGGACGGGTTGCGTCACCGGGGGAAACCAAAATCTGCAGCGCTATATATGCGCCCGCGGAGCGACCGGAGCACAGAGCACTCGTCTCCACCGAACATACTAACTAATATGAAAGCCTTTGTAAGTACTTTGAATCACATTAACTACATATGACCATATTTTTAAAGTTCGATAATTGTCTTTAAAGATATATATATATATATATATATGTAGATTTCAAAATCGTTGAGTGTTCAACACTAAATGTAAAACGCATCTCCAATATGATATTGGCATATATATAAATAAATATGTTTTGTTATTAGTGCATTTGTAAATAAGGATTTTAGTGCATTAACTGTACTTATAACTTACTATTTATCAAATAAAAATGTGCCTAATGTCAAAGATTAAATTTTAATATTTTTTTATCACTATTATAATAATTTATCTTTCAGATCGTCATCTGCGCCCTCGTGGTCTGCGCTGCCGCTGGCAGTGAGAAGCGCGAGAAGCGTGGCTTCCTCGGCGGACTCCACTCATACGGCGGCTGGAATGGTGGATACATTGGTGGCTACAGCGGCGGCTATGGCGGCTATGGTGGATACAACGGCTACTCTGGCTACTCCGCACCCGCCGCCAAGGTCGTCACAGTCAACAAAGTCATCAACACTCAAAAGGTCATCGATGTCCCTCAAGTCGTTAACGTGCGCAAAGTAGTGTCCGTGCCCCAAGTGGTCTCAGTGAACAAAGTGGTGGCCGCTCCCAGCTACGGCAGTTATGGTAGCGGACTCGCCGGCTACGGATACGGTTCTGGCTACAGTCACGGATACGGCTATGGTTCTGGTTACGGATCTGGCTACAGCTCTGGCTACGGATCTGGCTACGGCTCTGGTTACTCAAGCGGTTGGTGGTGAAGAGTTTAAACAAGTTTAGTGAAGTTACTGTGATCTTGTACATATTATTTATGTTTTCAATTCTTCCTTAATTTTATTTAAACATCGTATTTCTGTTTCAACGCAATGTTATAATAAATATATATTTTCTTTACATATTTTTTCTCTTCTACATTTTCCCCAGTGCCCCAGAAAAATAATATGACAAAAAAATAGCAACATAATTTTTAGAAGTAATGCACAATTACACTCAGAGACAATATTAAATTTATAATTAATAATTGTATAATTTATGTCGTTGACTTATAGCCCATGTTTATATTCAATCCAATTCAATTCTATGGTTAGTGGCTTTTAGTTATGCCAATTAGAATTATCTATATTGCTTCTTTTTTAAACTATTCACTGACAATCAATATGGTTGATTATATGTACATAACCTAACCTCACAACAAGACATTTAAAATACATTAATATAGATGCATTTTACTCTAATCTTATTAAGAAAACAACCGTAATATATTAAAGTGGCAAAAATTGTACAAATTGAAATCATAATTTGAAACTGCGAAACGATTTGAACGTTTACAACATGATTCTAGTCAGATCAAACCTTGCTTAAATTGAGGTTCGAATTAAACCGATTTTTTTTACATAATATTTTCGTAAAATTCTCGGGAACTACTAAACTAATCTGAATGAATCATGTTTTATTTTATTCAAGCTTATAAAGACCATAATATACGAGCAGAACGTATTTTTTTATTAATCTAATTTTATTATGAAAAAATAAGCAGTGTAATAAAATGTCTTTGAAATCGCGCTTTTAACGAAAACATGGATGCGCATGATATCCACACCCCTAGACCCTTTCCCACTCTTTCAAGCCTCACCTGATTAATAGACGATCTCTGAGTCGTAAAACCTTTACATTATATCAATTAATATCTCACGAATTTATAATTCGATACTGGAGACTAACCTAATATGTAAAATTTTAAACCTGGAGGGTTAGGCATTGACTTAAAACGGTTGACGTAAGTTAACAACATCGGTTTTGGAGAAAATGCTATATTTTTTAAACAAAATTCAATTATTTTAAATTTTAACACCGTTTATTATTATTATTATTTCTTTAAGTCGTTTTTTTAAATTATTTTTATTGAATTCTTCCGTATGTCCAACCAAAGTATCCACCGTTAGGTGGATACTCAAAATCCCATGTCCAAATCCTACCCAAACAATATGTGTAAAGTATAAAAATATAAATGTTCTAAGTACATATACCAGTAAAATTTTCTTCCTTCCGAAATTATATACACTCTAGCGCTTAAATGTGGGATGATTTTGAAAACACAGGAACCTATTTATTCACTCTAAGGATTATTTATACTAAGTTTAAAGTTAATCAGTTCATTTTTTTTCATACGTACTTCACCACCCTATTGCATCCCAATGTGATATCGAAACGTTTTGTGTTTTACATTTCGTTATTACTATTAAACTATTAAAAAATATGTGTACTAAGTTTTAAGAAAATATGGTCACAAAATCAGATTTTATATTTAAAGGATAGCAAAAAAATACTATTCAAACAATTTTAATATTTCATTATTTACTGGAAGCAATAATAACATATTCTCAATGCTTTCTAACAATAATGAACGCCCGTTCCACGAATTGTCATCTATTTTAAAAGTGCCATCAGCCAGCTCGCGCGTTTATATTACAGCCAGTACTCGTTTACTAAGCGCGCCTTACAATGGTCATAATTATAGGGAACATGTACTCCAAATTTTAAATCTTTATGATCAGTGGTTTTGTCTGCGCGTTGTGCCGCCAGTCAGTCAGGACAAAACATTTTACAAATGACTAGCAGATGCTCGGGCTTGGCCCGCGTATGTTTTGGAGTTTCAGCTAAATAAATCTACCAGCGAAATTTGTACCATTCCAGGATTTAATACTCCCTAGCGTTACTATAAAGAAAGATTTTGAAATTCGGGGATACATATATTTAGTTATTCTTCCTAAGTAATGTTTCTGCTGAACTTAAGGATAACCGGCCAAAAAAATACATTTCCTCCATAAAAACTTTACTACCCCCTTGCACCCCAGTATGGAATAATAGTACCCCGTATTCTATTTTACATTGAATGACTATCACCCAGAAGTATGTATGTGTATTAAGTTTTAAGTTAATACGACCACGGAATATGATTTTGCATACAAACGTTATCTTTTCACCCTCTTAGGGGTGAATAATTAAAAGAACTCTTTCTTAGTGGATGCCAACAACCTAAAAGCCGAAATGCCAAAATTTCAAGTTCATAGCCCCAGCGGCTTAGGCTCTGCGTTGATGAATCAGTCAGGACAAGTGATTTTATATGTATAGATTAATTGATTTCATGTAAATAAATACCTTTTAAAACTCAAGGGCAAGATCATTTTGAAAATCCTCTCTCTCTACCTCGATCCACCTTTGAAAAATACTTATTACATGTCTTCCTCAGAAGCAGGGTAATATTGTTTTCCGAATAAAAAAGACGGCATGCTGTGGACATTTGCAGCACGAGAGGAATGGGGAATGAAGAGACAAGGACGTGAGGGAGAGAGCTTCCGCCTCTCTCACTCACTATACAAAACGTAGTCACATTATCTACTTTTTTCGATCTTCTGTGAGAGAAAATACTGCCCCGGTCGAGCCAGCCCGTATACCAGCTGTATTTAGTAAGCTACAGCTTGACTCTACCTTAGTATGTCTATTTGTTTGACACGCTCGTTAGCCTTAAGAAAACATTAACATATAATTATTTGTATTTGTCATTATAGTTTTCTTAATCGTGAAAGAAGTATGAGCTGTAGATTTTTATCTTTAGTCGGCTTTTCATAACATATTATTTTTTTATTAATTATAGTTAATTGATTAATCAATGTTACTCGATAACACAAAATGTATTTAGTTACATAAGTGAAACATGTGATACTCGTACATCACATACAAATATTAAATTACGAAGTCGTGATAAGGTCAAAATCACATGTGTGGCCTTCATTGACCAAAATAGTTTTATGTAAATCAGATCAAATAGAAATGAAAGTTTTGCCGATGACAACACAACTCGTTTGAATTTGTGCAAGTGATTAATATATCCTGCATCTTCGTATGACTTAATTGGAACAACTTTTATGAAAATATACACAATAATATAATATATAACATCTTAACTTAGACTCTATTTAAATCTAATCATAATTTGATGCATTTTTCGTTATTCGCGGTTATATACAATATTTATTTATTGAGGCAGAGGCTCGCTGTAGCCCACTGACTACAGCTCCTATACCAACAGGCTTAACTGAGGTAGTACCTCACATTCACAGAACATAGACGTGTAGTGAGTAGCCTTTCATACGGTGAGTGAGAAAGCTGGAAGACTAACCCAGGAGGAGATGGGCTTCAGTCTCCTTTCCTTTTCTAACTTTCCATTCTTTTTCGTCCTGTATTCCTTTTTAAGCTGACAATGCCCCTTTGGTGCTGAAAATGGGTGGCGGTGATCATTTAATATCAGATGTCCCGGTAACTCGTTTTACAGCTATTTTATAAAATAAGTATATTTTTATTTATACTATATTCCTATCAGATTTTAAAGATTACAGTTCTACGAGCAGTTAAGTTAATTTCGAAATAATAATTGATGATGAATTAATAAAACAAAGTGTATTTAAGATAGTCTTAAGTCAAAAAATAATATAAATCAAAGAGCAATCTCGGCGTTTGACGCTAGATAACACAAAACGAATTTCCGGAAGCATACAGAAATCATTTTGTAAAATGCAATTTACAGAAGACAAACAGAATGTAATGTAATACAATAATTAATTTCCCACCATGACAACAAGACCAGATATTTTAATAAAAAATAATATTTACAAAAAAATCCTATCAAAATTGCAAGGACTTATTTAAGAAGTAAAAACTTAGATCTGCGAGGACGCAATTGTGACATCGAGTGGTTGCAAACAGAGTATATAAAGCGCGGGGTGCGAGCGACTGTATCATTCACATTCGACACTTCACACAAAACTTCAAAATGAAAGCTTTCGTGAGTACCAAACGTCTCTTAATTTAGAGTATATTTCTCAATATTTTTTTTATTAACGTTACATCACTAAAAATTAATTGCCGACTCTTTTGATAAATTTATACGTATTTGTTACAGATTGTTTTCTGCGCCATCGTAGCTTGCGCTTCAGCCGGCAATGAAAAGCGTGAAAAGCGTGGATTCCTCAGCGGCCTTCATTCCATCGATGGTCTTTCCTATGGAGGCTCGTATGGTGGTCTCTACGGCGGCGGCTACTCTAGCTACGCTGCGCCTGCAATCAGCTATGCTGCACCTGCAATCAGCTACGCCGCACCTGCAATTAGCTACGCCGCACCTGCAATCAGCTACGCTGCACCAGCTGCCAAGGTCGTCACAGTTAACAAAGTGGTCAACAGCCACAAGGTCGTCGACGTCCCGCAAGTCGTGAACGTGCGCAAAGTAGTGTCCGTGCCTCAAGTGGTATCAGTGAACAAGGTGGTGGCCGCTCCCAGCTACAGCGCCTACAGCAGCGGACTCGCCGGCTACGGATACGGATCTAGCATCGGCTACGGTTCCAATTACGGATACGGCGCCGGTTACGGTCTCGGTTCTGGTTACGGTGCCGGTTACTCTGCCGGTTGGTGGTGAAAACTTCAAAAATTGTTATTCTAGTCGACGTGTTTTTATAATCTTTTTGTTTGTAAATATTTTATTTGTTGTTAAAATACAAAGACATATATTTTCATAAATCTGTTTTATCATTTCTATAAATCTCTTGCAATCGCGTAAAAATTTTGTAAGCCTTAAATTTTATGAATTATATATCTTCAATATAATTATTGGAAAAAATTAAGTTATCTGATAATAATTATAGACGTGATGTGAAAGTTTTTGTTACTATAAAAAATATATCAAATGTATTATTAGTTATAAATATTTATGTCGAACCATTTTTGTAAAAGCATCTTACTATTTATAAAAGTAGTCGCGCTGCATTTACATCACTCGTCTTGGCAATAGTATAACTAGATTTGGAAACCCGATCGGTGCAATCTTCAAAAATGGTACCAAAAAATAATTTTATATGTGTTAACGTAAAATTACGTCATTTTTAAACCCATTCATGAGCACAAATAATACTCTTTCGGATGTTACTAAGCTCTACTCAAATTTTGTATTAATAAAAGATTTAGACTTTGGACCGCTCTTACTTTTAAATATTACAAACAACAGTTTTTTATATCAGCCCTCATACTATGACGCAAAGGAATTAAAACCATTTCTCTATAACTAAGTATAAATTTATAACACACAAGCGTTCTTATTTATCAGTAAATATGCACATATATGATCCTTTTGACATAATTGTTTCTGCCTTGTCTTAAATATGAATTTGTATTTTAATTTTACAACAGATGCTTCTGGATGTTATATAATATCTACAAAATAACACAAATACGTAATTTATTTTATGCTCATTCATTCTAATCCAAATATAGCCGATTTTAGATACTTTCAAGTTAAGTTAAAAATTCGTTTTATTGTAGAAATTTATGAATACTTCTTAATTTATCAATTATTTTTTATTAATTATTAATTGCACTGACATGACTAAAGCTGCGTGTAATCGAGAACCCGCAATCCTGGGGAATTCTCTGATGTGATATTTCCGGCTGAGACTATCTTGCTAGTGGAGATTATCTACACAAACACAATCAGATAGCCATGATAATCTAGTAACGACTTAATCTACTTTTTTAAAGTGCCCCACTATAGATACAACACAGCACAAAACCAAAAATTGACTAAGAACGGTTAACCTAATTAAAAACTTAAAAAAAAAAATCGACTTCCAAAACGAAACTAGTAAACTAAAATAAATATTTCTTATAACATTGAAGTCGGTGCCAAGTAAAGCATTCGCAATCGGCGCCAAGTAAAACCTTTTACGTGTTATTTACTGGAAAAATCAATAAATAAACTCCTCCTATTTCGAAATCGGTTAAAAATGGTCATCCTTTATCTACTAGGACCGGTCTCTCATCACTGACAGGTATATTAAAGCTATTACACACAGTTCTTGACATCACTATTCCCCATTATGATTATCTGGTTACGTTTGAAAAAGAAACAATAAGTAACTATTTAGACTCAATAAATATGGACAATATACCGTAGACATCTCAGTTAATGGCCTAGTAGCGGAGATGTTCCACCAACATCTTTAGAAACTCTCGCTTGGTTATTGGATCAAGAGCAGAATACAAAAGGCAGTGCTGCTTGAGAGACGTACAATGAGCAAGTCCATCAGCCTGGAACCCCAGCTGCCGGAAGCTCACATTATATTGTTTTTAAATATTTTTTTAAAAATTTATGAAATAAAACAATAAAAGAAATACAAGTAATATTTCTAATAATTCTTAGTAACAATGACATTTAAAAAAAATTATCTATTCCATCTGAAGTAATTATGTTTTTATTTGTTGTTATACATTTATAAGATACCAGAATATTGGTATAGAATTTTTATTAACTTCATTATATAATACGCAAATCTATACAATCTAGCGTGATTTGTTTGTATTCATAAGGGGATGTTAATTTATAATTTATTTTATCAAGTAGATCAAGGTCAAAGCTGCGCGTCAGCCTTCTTTCATATGATGATGCGTTATGCTAATGTATACATATGTTAATACAAATGATAGCATTTGATATCAATTTATAAATATTAATGAAAACATCTGAAAGTAGATGCGTTCTGTTACGTTAAGACAATCAGTGACTCGATTTTAATAACATTTAGTGTTGAGGTGAACTTGAACTTTGAGAAAAGGGCATACTTTTTAAGAAATATTAATATTTTACATTTGTAGCATAAAGATGCCTCAAATGCGTTGTCAGAATAATAGAGAATAATGAATTAAATTGAATAGGAAGTAAGGAAAGAAATGTGGACGTGACTCTATTACTTACCGTACGAACCGTACCGTAGTGAGATCAATACCTCACTCTCAACGGTAGTCAGTAGTCTCTACCTCAGTCTCTTACTGCCTTACTACAAAAGATTTAAATAGACGTTAAACGCGTGTTTATAAAAATCCGTCCTACAAATCCGCGTCTAAGCACAGTTTTGAGTTAAACATGCTTTAGATATAGACTAACACACGTGTAAGTAAGTTTAATAGATGTCTAAAACCTATTTCAGCTGTCGAATGTAACTTATAACATTTTATTAATAAGTTTTTTTATGAGTTTTCAATGTTAAGCAATTTATATAATATTTTAAGCAATGTTTAATTTTTAAACACTGTTTAGCTAGACACGTGTTGAACATGGTTTAAATGTGTCTTTTGTAGTATGGCAGTTAGAGTTTAACTCCCGCATTTAGAGTAATATTTTAACGGCTCCAAGTTCTTAAACTAAAAACAACTTACGCGGACAAAACCACTGGCAGAAGTTCCATCTGATAAAATCTAAATTAATAATGTTATACACCCTAAAGAAAGCTTGCACAATCCAATACGAAAGTAATAAAAACATATAAAAAATATTTTAAAACTTAATTGGGATATACGAATAAAGATATATATAAAATACCCCACTTAAAAATGTAACATTTAACGCAAGCAACGTAGTCAATATTATTTGGGAACTTATTCTACAAATAACAAACAGTTATGCTTAATTAATTCATTCACGTTGAAAAATTCGCTAAATATACTTAAATAATAAAATTTATGTCCTATTGTTTAATATGTTATATTTTAGATTATTTATAATAATTAGAAATTTAATATTGTTTTATAAGAATATAATAAAATACGCATGTAGAAAATTTCGTGGGAACCTTCTTTAAGCTGTAGGTTATATTTTGAAAAACTTCACTTCACGTTCACAGTTTCAACAGAGTCGGGTAGTATCGGCGAGGATACGCTTTTTTTTCTGAATGTGTTGAAGCTGTTGGCCCCACTGGCCTCGACAGCGTCACCGGGGCAAGTACTGAGACTCGGCCTTGAAATTAGGAGCCATCGTTGGGGCTCAGAATGGACGTCCGTGTCTAAGGGTGTCTCCTAGTGAGATCGAACCTCGGCTTAGAACGTCGTCGGTGTGGGCGAGGACACGCTTGCGCCACCAAAGTAGAGTGGTATAACTATATAACGCGCAGGATTCCGACCACGACATCACTCATCTGCATTGCTTTATCACATCACCAGGCTTACAAACACGCCAATATGAAAGCTTTTGTAAGTAAATATTCAACTGAAACAATAATAATTTACAGATCAATAAATAAAGTAAATCAAAAAAACAATCGTTTAAATAAATGAAATACAAATTTAGTCTTTACTTTTTTTAAAAGATATCTCATGTCACTTTTACATTTACAGATTATCATTTGTGCTGTCGTAGCTTGCGCTTCAGCGGGCAATGAGAAGCGTGAGAAGAGAGGTTTCCTCAGTGGACTCCATTCTGCTGATGGACTATACGGTGGCTCGTACGGTGGTCTGTATGGAGGCGGTTATGGCAGCTATGGCGGCTACTCCGGTTACGCTGTACCCGCGATCAGCCATGCCGTACCTGCAATCAGCTATGCTGCACCTGCAATCAGTTACGCTGCACCTGCAATCAGCTATGCTGCACCTGCAATCAGTTACCCTGCACCTGCGGCCAAAGTCGTCGCTGTTAAGAAAGTAGTTAACAGCCACAAGGTCGTCGACGTCCCACAAGTCGTGAATGTGCGCAAAGTAGTCTCCGTGCCTCAAGTGGTGTCAGTGAACAAGGTGGTGCCCGTCCCCAGCTACGGACTCGCCGGCTACGGATACGGATCCGGCTTCGGCTACAACTCCGGCTTCGGCCACGACTACGGGTACGGCTCCGGTTACGGTTACGGATCTGGATACGGTTCAGGTTACTCTGCCGGTTGGTGGTGAATACCGAAAAATATGTTTTTCTAGTTATTGTATATTATTTTTATTTATTGTTTAAATAAAAACATTTATTTTTCCATGAATTTTTCTATCATTTATAATCATTAAAGTTTCCATCCCATGAAACTAAAAGACTTAACTGCGATACAAAAAAGTTTACAAATAAATTTATACACTGAAAATAAAGAAACAAGATACAATCGGGACCCATTTCCGACTAAAATTTGAACTAGGGTGGCAACGGGTGGCAGTGATTGAGGAATAAATATTGAGGATAGTTAACTTTTTAAAAGACAGGCCTGAATTTCATTGGAAGATAATAAAAACCCGAAAAATTTATAACTTTATAGTATCAAATTGCAATTTAAAAAAATCTTCACAATCTATTCATTGAGGTTATTTCAACAAGCCCCAACAGTTACGTATTCCGCTGATTCTAAATGATGTTACGTATTTAGCAGCAGGGCCAGATTACTCAACTATGTTATTTTGATATCAATAACTATAATCGTAAGTTTTAACGAAATTAGACCAATATAAATTCCTCAGATCCCTTCAAAAACCAGAAAAAAGCTAATAACCTTCAAAGATCTGAAGTAATTGTCATAAATTATATCTAGGGACCATTTCGATTACATCAGCTTTTAAACAGATGCACACGACAAACTTATAACTCTCCTCTTTTTGGATTTGGGTTTAAATGATATCTTAAATCATGAATTAAGTAACAGCTAATATTTTTATAAAGAAGAATTTGTTTACATCAAATGCAATTCTGCTATTTCTAATACATGTACTCCGTCTAAGAGGCTACTGAGAGTAATAGGATTCCTTTGCGATTTATCTTAAGCGAGAGATAATGACGTACACTAAATGCCCTTAAAAAACAGTATTGATATACTGTTAAATGAATGAGAAAACTCATACTCGCAAAGAAAAAATTTCTACAAGATTTTTTGGAAATAGAACTTATGTAAATCTATTTTATAATCACTATGATCAGATACGGCGATGTACAAGGCTCAATTTTGATTTATTTTCTTTTCTTTAGCGTTTTCTACCTAAAATTTTAATGTAATTCGTAAATAAAATAAACGTTGCTATTAAGATGTGGTTATTATTGTATCGATACCCATTTTTATTAGGTTAAAAACAGTATTTTATAAAATTCTCAATATTGATTATATTATGGTTCTATATGTAGGACAATATATCTAACTAGCTGGTGCTCGCGATTTCGTCTGCGATGTATGTGATGCCTACGTCATAGTAGCTTTATGCATGCAAAGTCTCAGCCCGATCCGTTTAAAATTGACAAGGTTTTATACAAATTTTCATCCCCTATTTATCCCCTTGGGGCTACAACTAATCACAATATTTTCTTAGCGGATGCCTATATCATAACATCTACTTGCATGCCAAATTTCAACCCGATCCGTCCAGTGGTCTGGGCTGTGTGTTGATAGATCACTATGTCAATAAGTCACCTTAGAATTATATATATTTAGATATATAAAAAATAGTGTTTACGTATTTATTAGTTTCTTATGCATTCCATGTTGTTCAGCCGATTGTGATAAAACTTTGTCATTTTATTACTTACACTTTCGAGAATATTATAGGCATACTAAAATTAAAATCCGAAATAGTAAAATTGAAAGCGATGCCGCAAGCAAAAGCTGTACCTATTATTTAATGATTTAAGTACTGTCGCGACTTATTTATATACTTTTAAATTAATTCAAAAGATCTTAAAACTATTTCGTCAAACAAAATTAAGCTACTTAAGTTATTTATAATGTTATGAAATATCACGCGTAACAGATACGATTACGAAAAGTATTTTTTTTTAATGAAATTATAACATTTTTTTTTATTATAATTAAATCTAAACAGATAAAAACCCAAAGTACAGTGGTTTGCTAATTTTGTTTAGCATAAAAAATATTTAAAATTTATTTACATAAATATTTTTTGACAAATGTATGATGAAGAGATTTGTAAAGTAGCTCAATGCGAAATCATCGCAAGGTCAAAGCCACGCAGCAGCTTTAATTAATACGATTAATTTTTAACGGTACTATTTCATTTCACTATTTTTTATTTATGTTTCTTAATAAATTTTCTTATAAATGCATTTTTATAAAAATAATAAACCATAAAATATAGTATTAAATACAAAATGAAACTTTTTTTTCTTTAATTACAATAACACAATTTTTTCTTTTAATCAACAATATATTAATTCGAACCTATGTCAATACCGTGGCAATACTTTGGCTTTTGACATTTTAAACATTTTTAGTCTACTTTAAAAATTTATCTTTCGAAAACTGTTACAATTTTAATAGAGCCGCGAAACATGACCGAGGACGCGCTTGCGACATCACAGCGATGTAGTATAACTATATAACGCGCAAAATTCAGAGAAAGATATCACTCACCTGACTCGCTTTACCGCCTCACCAAGCTCACAAAGACGCCAATATGAAAGCATTTGTAAGCATTTAAAATATTTAAGTGATACAATATTCATTTAAAAATAAATCAATTTAACCATAGTTAAATATTGTAATAGCTTATAGCGACAAATAAACATAAATCATTTTATTTAAAATAAATTGAAAGTTGAGCTTATATTTGTTTTATACGATATAACAACTAATGCATTTTATTACGTTTACAGATTATCATTTGCGTTGCCGTAGCGTGCGCTTCAGCCGGCAATGAGAAGCGTGAGAAGAGAGGTTTCCTCAGTGGACTCCATTCTGCTGACGGACTTTATGGTGGCTCGTACGGTGGTCTATATGGTGGCGGTTATGGCGGCTACTCCAGTTACGCTGCACCTGCTATCAGCCACGCCGTACCTGCAATCAGCTACGCCGCACCTGCAATCAGCTACGCCGCACCTGCAATCAGCTACGCTGCACCTGCAATCAGCTACGCCGCGCCCGCTGCTAAAGTCGTCTCTGTCAACAAAGTAGTCGACAGCCACAAGGTCGTCGACGTCCCGCAAGTCGTGAATGTGCGTAAAGTAGTGTCCGTGCCTCAAGTAGTGTCTGTGAACAAGGTGGTGGCCGCTCCCAGCTACGGACTCGCCGGTTATGGATACGGATCCGGCTTCGGCTACAACTCCGGCTTTGGCCACGACTACGGATACGGCTCCGGTTACGGTTACGGATCTGGATACGGTCCAGGCTTTTCTGCTGGTTGGTGGTGAACACTGAAGATATGTTTTTCTAGTCAATGTATATTAATTTTATTTATTGTTTTAATACAGACATTAATTTTTCCATGAATTTTTCTATCATTTATAATCATTAAAGTTTCCATCCCATCAAACTAAAAGACTTAACTGCGATACAAAAAAGTTTACAAATAAATTTATACACTGAAAATAAAGAAACAAGTACTAAAAACATTATAAAATTATAAAAAATATATAGAAACAATCGGGACCCATTTCCGACTAAAATTGGAACTAGGGTGGCAACGGGTGGCAGTGATAGAGGAATAAATATTGAGCATAGTTAACTTTTTAAAAGACAGGCCTGAATTTCATTGGAAGATAATAAAAACCCGAAAAATTTATCGATTATTCGATACGAAAAAGGTTAAAAACTAAGTATACACTGAAAACAAGAAACAAGTAATTAAACTGAAAAATGCAATAAACCCTTATAACATTATAAACAATTTAGAAAATAATCGGCACGCATTTCCGAATATAATTGGAACTGTAGTGGTAGCGGGTGACAGTGACGGTGGAATAAATCTAGCCTACCACACAATTTTAGGCGCCATAAATCAACTTTTTTTATAATTTTTAATATATCTTGTAACAAACGCGCAACACAGACAAATATCACGACATCTCATTTAAAATTGGCCGTAAATACATACATAGAGGACAATAAAATTATCCCCTTTTGGCTTCACTGCAATCGTAACAAATAAAGATGCAAAGAGCATTGAAATGCTTCAAGAAATTAATTAATGCTTTTTACGACACATGTGCACTAAATAAGATTTTAACTTATAATTAACTAAATAGTTAACATTATAAAAGATAGGTCTGAGTGGCTTAGAATAAAATGGAAACCCGAAAAATTTGATAACTTTTTATTATCTATGAATTTTGTTTTCTAAGGATAATATAAAATTAAAATTAATAAAAATCCCGGAAATCTATTCCACTTGAGGCTATATTAACGAACCCATTGCGGCACTTCTACTGTAAGTTGGTGGGAAGTTGCGCATCCGGCTGCTGCAACAGGTCAAGATTATTAACTATATTATTTTGATTTCGAGTCGTTTAGACCGAAAAAAGAAACGCAGATCCTTTCAACAACTAGAAAACGGGTGATGACCTCCAAACGACTTTACAGATCTTCATAAATGACAGCTAAGAACCATCTCGATTACATTAGATTTCGTACAAAGAAAAACGCATTAAAATTGATCTATTTTTTGACGAACTACGATGCCACAGACAGACACACATACACGTCAAACTTAAACACCTCTGTTTAGGGTTGGAAGTTAAAAAATATGTTTTAGTACTATGAATCTTAGTTGTAAGTCAGTAATAAAAGGAACTTTGAAAACCATGGACGTATTTTATTTAATAACGTGGAATAAGCAATACGAACCTTACATGGCCATCCTGCCAAGATAATAATAATATAATAAATCATCACTTAAATAAAAGCAAAATATTTGTAAAGAAAAATTAATTTGCACAAAATGTAGTACCGATACTTCAATACATTTACTGTCTCTTAGACGCTACAGAGAGTGATAAGATTATTTTGCGATATATCTAAATCATTATGTAATGACGTACACTAAACGCCCTAAACAAAACAAAGTGAAAGAGAAAACTCGTAAATCACGCAGAAAAATATCAAAAAGTTTTTTTTAATGGAACTACGTTAATATGTTTTACAGTCATTACAATCAGATACAACGGTGGAACAGGTGTCTACAAGGATAAAATTTTACTCATTTTTTTTTCTTTAGCTTTTGCTACCTAACATTTTCATGTAATTTGTAAGAAAAAAATAGTTGTAAAAATGTGGTTATTATTGTATCGATACACAGTTTAACTATTAGTTTAACAACATTATTTTATTGTATTCTAAATATTGAATATATTATACTTCTGCAAATTATTCGTATTATTAGAACTGTTTAAGCTATTTTTATTGTAAATAAATATCTAATGTAAATAGATATTGTTACTGAAAGTGTATTTTTTATTAAATAAAACTTTTTTTTTATAATTAATTTTAAACAGCAATAAATTAGTAGTCCTAAGTACTATCGTTTTCAAATTTTGTTTAGCATAAAAAGATTTGAAATTTATTTTACATAAATAATTATTGACGAATGTATAATTATGATTTATAAAGTAGCTCAATGCGAAATCATCGCAAGGTCAAAGTCACGCAGCATCCTTTATTTATCCGAATAGTTTTTGGCGGTACTTCATAATATGATTATTTTTTTTATATTTATAACGTAAATTGTTGTTATGAATTATAAAATACTGTCATAGTAGTTTGTAAATATTATTGAAAATAGAAAATTTAGCACAAGTCTTTACCCTAGCTATTGTCTTTAAAAGATATTTAAGTGCAATCATTAAAAAGTAGAAATAAAATAACATCTTACAAATGTTCTACTAAATTTATTACCTTGCAAAAGCTACACCAAAATTGAACTCATTTATATTTTAATTGCACAAATAATTATTCTAAAACTATTGAAGATAATAAAGAAAATAAACTTTTTTATTTAATTACAATAAACAATATTAACATTAAATCAACAAAATACAAATTCAAGCCTTAATACCATATAAAGTCCTAAATATTACTTGAGCTTTTTGCATTTTAAACTTTGTTAAGACTTTTTTACAATTTTAATTGAGTCTCGGAACATGACCGAGGACGCGCTTGCGACATCACAACGACGTAGTATAACTATATAACGCGCAAAATTCAGAGCAAGATATCACTCATCTGACGCGCTTTACCGCCTCACCAAGCTCACAAACACGCCAATATGAAAGCATTCGTAAGCATTTGTAATATTTAAATAAAACAATATTCATTTAAAGATAAATTAATTTAAGGATCGTAAAACATTGTAATAGCTTGTAGCGACAAATAAACATAAATGATTAAAATTAAAATAAATTATTATAAAAGTTGAGTTCATATTTGTTATATACGTTATCGCAACTAATGCACTTTATTACGTTTACAGATTATCATTTGCGTTGCCGTAGCGTGCGCTTCAGCCGGCAATGAGAAGCGTGAGAAGAGAGGTTTCCTCAGTGGACTCCATTCTGCTGATGGCCTATACGGTGGCTCGTACGGTGGTCTTTATGGCGGCTATGGCGGCTATTCCGGTTACGGCGCACCTGCAATCAGTTACGCCGCACCTGCAATCAGTTACGCCGCACCTGCAATCAGTTATGCCGCACCTGCAATCAGCTACGCCGCGCCTGCTGCTAAAGTCGTCTCTGTCAACAAAGTAGTCGACAGCCACAAGGTCGTCGACGTCCCGCAAGTCGTGAATGTGCGTAAAGTAGTGTCCGTGCCTCAAGTAGTATCCGTGAACAAGGTGGTGGCCGCCCCTAGCTACGGACTCGCCGGTTATGGATACGGATCCGGCTTCGGCTACAACTCCGGCTTCGGCCACGACTACGGATACGGTTCTGGTTACGGCTACGGATCTGGATACGGTCCAGGCTTTTCTGCTGGTTGGTGGTGAAAACTGAAAGATATGTTTTTCTAGTCAATGCGTATTATTTATATTTATTGTTTAAATAAAGACATTTATTTTTCCATGAATTTGTTCTATCATTTAAAATAATTAAAAGTAAAAACCTCATCAGACCTGTTAAAGTATTTTTGTGTAAAAGAAGGAAAAATATAATTAAAAGAAAAACTAAAATCTCCCTGTGGTACGAAAAGAATTATATTTTAATTAAAAATAATTTATACACTGAAAAGCAAGAAACAACTTAATAATATGAACAAACGCAAATTAAAAAATCTTAAATATTATATTTTTTTAAAAAATTAGACACAATCGGGAACCATTTCCAAGTAAGTTTGGAACTAAGGTGGAAGCAAGTGACAGTAAAAGTGAAATAGATCCATAAGTTTGCTATTTTAAATTATTTCTTTTATTTTTAGCTTCACTGCAATCGACTATTTATTCGTAACCAATCAAGATGTTCAAATGCTGAACAAACTAATTACCCTACAACACATGTGTAATAAATAAAATTTTAATAAATAATAAACTAAATAGTTACCTTTCTAAAAGATCTGAATTTGAGCTGCCTTAGAAGATATATTGAAAACCCGATAAAATTGATAATTTTTTAGTATCTATGAATGAATGGTTTCTGAAGTATATGAAATTGAAATAAAAAAAAATCCCGACGAACTATTGCATTTAAGGCCATTTCAACGAACCCCAACAGAGTACTTCTTCTGTAATTTGGTGAGGAGTTGTGTATCCTGCTGATTCCAGGTGATGCTGCTGCATCAGATCAAGGCTACACATCTACGTTATTTTGATATCGAACACAGTATAGTAATTTTCGAATCAATTAGACCAATTGAAGCTACTCAGATCCTTTCAACGACTAGAAAACAGCTGATGACCTTCTTCATAAATGATAACTAAGAATCATCTCATCATTTCATCAGATACAAAAAATGCATCAAAATTTCATTCGATTGCAATAATACTTGGTCAACTTATTGTTTACACTTCGGAGAAGATTAAGCATTGTCAATTTAAAATTTAGTGGGTGAGACACATCTCTTATCGGCCAGACAGAAGATAGTTGAAGACGGTGACCTGGGGGCTTATTTCTGTCGTTAATTGTAAACGATCGCGATAGAATTTATAGCGATACGTCCAAATTATATGTAGATGCACTTAATTTCCGATCGTTATCGTTTTTGAAGTGTAAGTTTTGTTGGTGCGAATCCGTATGTATTATTTTATTAAATAGGTTGCTATTATTTATCTTGTTTTACAATATATTTCTTCAAAGAAAATATAATAATGATGATAAAGTTAAAAAATAATAATGCATATTTTAAGTAATTTAAAATATTCTTGATAGATTTTGAAATAAAAAATCATTACAAAAACATTTTTGCTATCAACAATGCGAAAACTGAACGCATTTTTATTAGTACTATTCATTATTATCTGTAATTAACCAAGCGATTGCATATGAAGGTCAAAATAAGTGTTAATATTAATAACGATATTGCAATATTATGTTGTGGGTGTTCAAAATATTAATTATAACGTTTTATGTTAAACTCTTCGTGTATCGCTAATCAAATTTAAGTTACAAAAATTAATATTTATCGTCTTTTGTCCTATAAAGAATTTGTGTTTACTGTTTAGTTTCTTATGACTAAAATAATTTCAGAACGATATCAAAAAACTAAAGAGGAACAATGAGGATTACGTAGAAAGCTCCGATGTTCGCTAACTGATGCTCCTGATAGAAATATTTAAACCCTTATCTAAAAGTTTAACAAAAAGAAATTTGGCATATTATTCACTTCACTACTAACTCAAGAAACAATAAAATCACCTTATTATTTTAACGATGTCAAGTGATTAGTGTTTTGCGTTTTGGGTGTTATATGTATATTAATATTTTGTTTTCTGCAGCTCGTCGTGTAATTTCTGCAAATAATATGGTTTCTCGACTGTAGTAAAGGAATATACAGTTAATGTTTGGTTATTTAAGTATATCTATTTATATATAAAAATAAGTATACGCGGATGAAGCTGCGGGAACTGCTAGTCATATATAAGATTACTTTCTGTCTAACTACCATGAAATTGTAATAAAATTAGTAAAACCCTATATTTGTGGTATTTTTTTCTTACATTTCTCTAAATAAATTTAATTTAAAAAGTGTTGCTTGGTATTTGTCAAATCATAATAGTAATATTATATTTAGTAATGAAGAAGATTAAAACTATTTACAAAAAAATGTGCGTTTTATTTACACTGCATGGTTTAAATTTATCTCGTAGAGACACTGGGTAGGCGTGAAATAAGTAACACATGTTTTTAAATCGTCTTTAATTTTTATTTTAAATAATAGTCATTTTTAGTTTTATTGCTTTATTATTTGATAAATTATGTGTTATATGTGAGTTACAATACCTACCAGCAAGTTATCCTTTATATAAATTCACTATAATAACCGGTTTTCACTAGTGACAATAACGGACACGCACAAAAAATGGATTCATTAAAACAATCTTTTTCTGCAATGTCTGAGATGTTTTATGCAAAGATGGATGAGTTTCAGCAGGATTTACAGAGAAATTCGACTGGGAAGGTCACTGCGACAACTTCGTCAATAGCTGCTGATTTTGAGTCCTTCAAAACGTTTATCGTTGCTACATTGAACACCTTGCAGCATCAGGTTGAATTCCTTAAGATGGAAATAGATCGTCAAGAGATGCGAGGAAGGCGTAAAATGCTGCTCTTGCATGGCATACCCGAGACAAAGGCAGAGAATCTAAATGCGCGGGTCACTACCGTTATCGCCGAGCATTTGGATCTGCCAAACTTTGCCAGCTCCAGTATTAAAACAGCTTATCGTCTGGGCCGCTCATTAATTAAAAAACCCAGGCCCGTAGTTGTTAAGTTCACTGATGTTGCAGTCCGTCATAAAGTGTGGTTTTCCAAAACAAAACTCAAGGGCACTGGCATAACTCAGTCAGAGTACCTAACGAAGCCCCGACACCACCTATTTCTCGAAGCCCGGAAGCGTTTTGGCGTCACGAACTGCTGGACACGCGATGGGTGTATATACATCATTGGCTCAGATGGAGTTCGACATCGAGTGGAATGCCTCAGCGAGCTAGATGTTGTCCCGGTTGCGTCGGGATCGGCAGCTGTAGCAAATTCACCGGTCCAGAGTCCAGGGACGATTGTCAGAAGTCCAGAAACAAGGCTACCTGTTTCCCGTACTAGACGAGCGGTTAAAAAATAGGTTCTACTATATAAGGTATAGAACGTTTTTGCCAGTCCTTTTTTATTAAATTGAATTATTAATTTTAGATTAAGTATTAAATAAAACAAAACTTTTATTAAAATGTAATAACAACTTTTTAGATAAATAATTAAATATCTACCCTCTCTTTAAAAATATTATCATCTTAGCTGTCAAAAACGAAAATAACAACGTCACTTCAATTATGACCATAGACAAGCATTTACTTCTTATTACTAGTTTTAGCTATAGATTCTAGTATTTTATTTTATTTTTTTGTTGTTATAGTTTAGTTATTCATTGTTGTAATTGTTTAAAAGTTTTTTTATTATTTAATACCTTTATACAATAAGTATTAGCTGTAGATTCCATGTTTTGGTATTTTATTTCTTTAAAGTAACTTATTCCATTAAATTTATTTTATTTTATTTTTGATATTTGTAGTTATTTCTTATTATATAGTGACTTTTTTTTTTTTTTTTTTAATAAGTTGCAGCTAAAAAAAAAATGTTTGTTATTTTATTTTATCTATGTGAGTCTTGTTTACTATATTGTTTTTGTAGATATGTTTTTATCAAAGTCAAAAATATCACAAAAGTAGTATATATTAATATTAGTAGATATAGTTATCTTATGGTTATTGTAACAAGACCTTTTTTTGCTGGTGGGTACATAGTAACCTGTTATATATAGTATATATTTATTTATTTATTAATAATATTATTAGTTTTAATTTTATATTATTTTGTATATTCCTATATTATGTCATGTCAAGATATAAGCCTCAATGACTCATTCTTCTCCCTTTCTTCATCGGATGGATTGAGTACGAATAACAGTTTTTACAGTCTACCCTCCCTTAATGAAACTCTTGATTTGCATTTTTCGGACGTAATAAAAAATTTTAACATTCTCCATATTAACGCCCAGAGTATTCCTGCACATTATTCAGATATGATCTCATCTTTTAATAGCAGGCATATTCATGCTATTCTGATATCAGAATCATGGCTCAAACCTTGTTTGCCATCTTCATCTTATGCTCTCCCTGGTTTTCAACTTATTCGGAATGATCGTCCAAATCGTGTCGGCGGAGGTGTTGCTATATACCTTCGTTCTCACTTACCGTTTACGATTATAAGTATGTCTAGTTCCCAGTCAACACCAGGAGCAGAACATTTAATTATTGAACTTCTTTTTTCCAATACCAAGCTTCTACTCGGTGTGTTCTATAACCCCTGTCTAACAATCGACTATTTTTCTACATTTGAAACAATTTTAGATAATTATATTCCATTGTACCAGCATTCGATTATCATGGGAGATTTTAATACATGTCTTTTAAAAAACGATTCTCGCTCTTTTCGCTTAAAATCATTAGTCAAAGCAGCCAATTTACACATACTCCCTCTTTCAGCAACTCACTCATTCCCCAACTGTTCTCCATCTCTTCTAGATCTTATCATAGTTTCTTCCACAGATTATGTTGCTAAACATGGCCAATGTTCTGCTGATGCCTTTTCATACCATGATCTGATTTATTTATCCTATAAAATACGCCCGCCAAAAGCTAAATCGAGAATCCTTCTGCAACGCAATTTTGGTGGAATGGATTTGAAGCGCCTGCGAGATGACGCTTTGATGATTGACTGGACTGATGTTCTTACTGGAACCAATATTGATTACCGGGTGGCAAGTTTTAATGCACTACTTACTCAACTATATGACACTCATGCCCCTATACGTCCAGTTCGGCTTAAGCATTTTCCTGCTCCCTGGCTTACTTCGGAAATAAAAAAGTTACAGCGAAAGAAGAATATTGCAAAAGCAAAGTATAAGCAAGATAGTTCCGATGTAAATAAAGATAAATATAAATATATTCGGAATCGCTGCAACAGGTTGTGTAGGGATAAACAACGACGCCACATTCATAAATCTATCCTCGAAGAAGAAGATTCTGGTAGAGTATGGAAATTTCTTAAATCACTTGGAGTTGGGAAAGCACGTTCGAATCGTAATTCCAGTAATATTGATTTAAATCAGCTTAATCAGCACTTTTCCTCTTCTTGCGCCATTGATGACGCTACAAAATTAACAACTAAAAATCAAATTCTAGCTTTACCCACTTCTGATGATCCTGCTTTCATTTTTAGTCAAATCACTGACAGTGATGTTAAGAGAAGCATTGTTGAAGTCAACTCCGATGCTATTGGTATTGACGGTATTAGTCGTAAAATGATCATTCCTATCATTGACATTCTAATTCCTATAATTAAGTCCATGTTCAATTATTCCATTTCTTCTGGTTTTTTTCCCTCTTCCTGGAAAGATGCACAAGTTATTCCTATTCCTAAAAAAGCAAATCCCACCAGTTTTTCGGATTACCGTCCCATCTCCATACTCCCTTTTCTATCAAAAGTTTTCGAACGTATTGTGCATCGACAATTGAGCCTTTTTCTATCCAGACAGAATCTTTTTAATCCTTTTCAATCTGGTTTCCGAACAGGTCATAGTACGACTACTGCTTTAATCAAAATTACTGACGACATTCGACTCGGTATGGATAATCAATGTCTAACAGTGATGACCTTACTTGATTTTAGCAATGCATTTAACGATGTTGACTATGAGCTTTTATTAGCTATTTTAGGTTCTCTTAACATATCTCCTGAAGTGGTTGACTGGTTTCAAAGTTATCTCTGTGGTCGCCAGCAACGGATTCGTATTGATGATTCTTTTTCAAACTGGTGCACGATCAAGGCTGGTGTACCACAAGGTGGCGTGTTGTCTCCTCTCCTTTTTTCAATTTTCATTAGTTCTATTACTTTCCGGTTATCTTCTCTCTACCACCTGTATGCTGATGATCTCCAAGTGTATGTACAGTCAAAATTAATTGATTTGCCTAAAGCCATTGATGCATTAAATAGAGATCTTAAATCAATAGTACAATGGAGTCAATCACATGGACTTAAAGTAAATCCGATAAAATCTAAGGCAATTATAATAGGCAGTCAGAAATTAGTAACGCGCATTAATTGGTCTAATTTGCCTAATATCATTATTGATGGAACAATTGTGCAATATAGTGACACTGTATTAAATCTTGGAGTCACTTTTGATAAATTTCTTTCTTGGGCTCCTCAAGTGAGCGAGGTGAGCAGGAAGGTGTTTGCGTCAGTCGGATCTCTTCGTAGGCTGCAGAATTTCCTACCAATACCAACTAAAATTGCACTTGCACAATCTCTCCTTTTACCGATTCTCGATTATGCTGACACTTGTTATATCAATCTAAGTGAGGAATTGCTTAATAAACTTGAGCGCATTCAAAATCTTTGTATACGGTTCATATTTGGACTTCGCAAATATGACCACGTTTCCGAATTTCGCGAAAAGCTCAAGTGGCCCCCAATCCGCCTTCGTAGGAATACTCACATTCTTTTTCTTTTATTTAACGTACTTTTCAATCCATCCTTTCCTTCATATCTAAAAGAGCGCTTTGAGTTTATCGGTGATACTCATTGTCGCTCTCTTCGCTCTAACGATAACCTAACCTTAATTATTCCACCCCACAGTACTTCCTTTTACTCTAAATCCTTTTCCGTCGAAGCTGTTCGTCTTTGGAACTCCTTGCCTGTTGAAATTAGGCGAGCACAATCGCTAGTAACATTTAAACGATTAGTGAAAGCGCATTTCTTTCCTCCTTAAACTATCTTTGACCTTATCGATCCTATTTACAATGCCTCTATTCCTATACATTTTTTTTTTTTTTTTTTTTTCTTGATGTCTTCTGGCTTACATATGTATTTATTATATTAGTATAAACGTGTATATATTATGTATGTATAGGTTTATATTTTAAGTACTTGTATCTATTTATTTATTTAAAATATATATTATTATTAGAATATTCTTTGTAGTTACTGTTGTACGTACACCCAATACCCATTATTCACTGGTCATGATTTCCTTCGCAACATGGTTGCCTGGTAGAGATCGCTGCTCAGCGATAAGGCCGCCAATTGTACATGTAATACTGTATAATATTATATTATTATTTGTATCCTTGGTGTACAATAAAGTATACTTTCTTTCTTTTCTTTCTTTCATGATTTTTCGTGAAAATTAACATTATAGCAAACCTCTATGCATTCATTTGAAAATTAAAAAGTAATTGCCATTGAACGACATGATGACAATGACATGACAAATGGTGGATGACAAAATGGTCTATAAGATAGCTACTGCTATCTAAAACACAACGTCACCAAAATCGCACAATGCATTAGCGATAGCGATACATTTAAAACTAAAGAAAATATTATTTTTTTAATTTTATGACATATACTTTATTACATTATTTTATTTTTCCTGAAGACATCTGTTATAAAACATGGTAAATATATTCGAGAAAAACCTATTTATTCATCTACGCGGATTTGCAATACCAAAAATTGTCCTTCAAAAACGATAACGATCGGAAATTAAGTGCATCTATAACTTGGACATATCGCTATCAATTCTATCGCGATCGTTTTAAATTAATGACAGCGGTAGTGTCCCCGAAATTAGCCCGCTGATAGATCAGCGGGCTAATTTCGGGCTAATTTAAAAGACAACATCTTTTATTGATGGAACTTTTTTCATGACACAAAATAGAACTGCTAGAGCTATTTACAGTGTAATTAAATAGCATGCATAACCTGTTACTATTTCTAAAAGCAATTTTTCCTTAGTATAAATAAAAAAATTAAAATTATTTCTAAACGTTGAAGGAGTATTCCAAAGTAAGGTTTGCTAATTTTGTTTAGCATAAAAAAATTTAAATGTTCATTAATAAATAAAAATCGACGAATGTATGGTGAAGTGATTTGTAAAGTAGCTCAAAGCGAAATCATCGAAAGGTCAAAGCCACGCAGCATCCTTCATTTATACTAATAGTTTTTTACGGTACTATTCCACTTCACCGATTCTTATTAATATTTTTTGGTCGAAAATTATTATAATGTCCTTAAAAATGCTGTGGTAAATATATTCCTCAAAAGAGCAAAATTGTTTTATCCACCAATTTTTATTAGGGTTCCCTAGTTCCCTAGTCCGCGGCTTTGCTCCGAAACCCTTAATACCAGAAAGCTGTAATTCGGTATGAGTATACATATGAATTACGCCGAAAAAGTCGTACAATAAAATCTTAAAAATATTTTTTTTCAGGGTGTCTTCCCTATGTGTTAAAAGAGAGCAAAAATTTTTTTTCTCATTTATCCCATGTTGTGGGGTATCGTTAGATAGGTCTTTTAAAAATGTTATAGGTGTGGGAAAACCATTTTTCCGAACGACGAACTGTTTCCGAAATATTAAGCTTTGAAGTGTCAATTTTTCTTAGAGTCAAGTGTCCCCCCCCCCTCTACGCACTAAACTGCGTGAAATTCAAAAGGAATGAATTGATGAATTTAAAAGGAAAATTATCACGGCTATGTGGGTTCTTATGGTTATCGAGTTATAGATGATCTAAGTAAAAATAAATAATTCACTTTTTAAGGCATCACATTATGTAAATATTAATAATTTTAAATTAATATATGAATTTAAATGAATAAATAAATAATAATATAAAATAAATAATAAATAAATAAAATAAATTATCGGCGCTAAGTATATTTTACAAGTGTTAGAATAATAAATAATCGACGAACATATAAAGTTCAAAATCGTTAGTAGGTATAATTCACATTCAAACATTCATTTTACATTAAAAATATTTTAGTCTCGAAATATAGGTACCTACCTAATTTAGTCTCTTTATCATTACATAGATTTTAATATTGTAAACACTTTAAGGATTAAATTGTTAATTAATTATATAAGGTAGGTAAGTAGTAAATAGGTATATCATTCTAAATTATTACCATTTGTATTATCATCATTAATAAATTACCTAGTTTGATTTTGAAAAATAAGAATGAAGCCATAATAGCATATCAAACTATCTTATTCTTTTCTTAAAGAGAAATTAAAAATAATTTTATAATAATAAAAGGTTTAAAATTGTAAGTACGTATATTGTATAAACTGACTTAAAAAAGGAAATTCCCAGTTCGTCGTAAACTTCTTTACGAAAAGAGGTACTCGAAGATTGCTTGACCGATTTTGACAATTCTGACAACTACGGAACCCTACATTATGCGTGGCCCGACACGCACTTGGCTGATTTTTATTATTTATTCTACTGTGTTTACAAAAAGTACTCTAAAATTCAACTCAACTATTTAAAAATGTACCAATAATTATTCGGTAATAAAAATATTGAATTGAAAACGAAAAAATAACAAGTTTCTTAAAAACGTATTTTAATAAAGATATAAGCATTTTTTTCTTTAATTACACTATATTTTTTCTTTAAATCAACAAAACATAAATTCTAATAACAATACTATAAAAAGGTACTGAATCTTACTTGGGATTTTGGCATTTTAAATTTCTTCAAAAATTTATTTTCAGAAACTGTTACACTTTTAATAAAGTCACGAACTATGACCGAGGACGCGCTTGCGACATCGCACCGATGTAGTATAACTATATAACGCGCAAAATTCAGAGAAAGACATCACTCATCTGACTCGCTTTACCGCCTCACCAGGTTCACAAACACGCCAATATGAAAGCATTTGTAAGCATTTGTAATATTTAAGTAAAACAATATTCATTTAAATATACGTAAATCAATTTAAGGATCGTAAAACATTATAATAGCTTATAGCGACTAATAAACATAAATTATTTTAATTAAAATACATTAAAAGTTGAGTTTATGTTTGTTTTATACGATATCACAACTAATGAATTTTATTACGTTTACAGATTATCATTTGCGTTGCCGTAGCGTGCGCTTCAGCCGGCAATGAGAAGCGTGAGAAGAGAGGTTTCCTCAGTGGACTCCATTCTGCTGATGGACTATACGGTGGCTCTTACGGTGGTCTTTATGGTGGCGGTTATGGCGGCTATAGCGGCTACTCCGGTTACGCTGTACCTGCTATCAGCCACGCCGTACCTGCAATCAGTTACGCCGCACCTGCAATCAGCTACGCTGCACCTGCAATCAGCTACGTCGCGCCCGCTGCCAAAGTCGTCTCTGTCAACAAAGTAGTCGACAGCCACAAGGTCGTCGACGTCCCGCAAGTCGTGAATGTGCGTAAAGTAGTGTCCGTGCCTCAAGTGGTGTCAGTGAACAAGGTGGTGGCCGCCCCTAGCTACGGACTCGCCGGCTACGGATACGGATCCGGCTTCGGCTACAATTCCGGCTTTGGTCATAACTACGGATACGGCTCCGGTTACGGATCTGGATACGGTCCAGGCTTCTCTGCCGGCTGGTGGTGAATACTGAGAGATATGTTTTTCTAGGCAATGTATATTATTTTTATTTATTGTTTAAATATAGACCTTTATTTTTCAATGAATTCGCCTATCATTTTTAATAATTAAATGTAAACACCTGATCAGAACTTTTACAGTATTTTGTCTAAAAAATGAGAAAATATATAAAAAATATAACTCAAAACTCCCAACAGTACTACAGTACAAAAAGGGTTAAAAATAATTTATACACTGAAAAGCAAGATACAAGTAAATAATATGAAAAAAATTAATAATTAAAAGCCTTAATAAAAAAATTAAAGTATAAACAGTCGGGACCCATTTTCAAATAAAATTGGAACAAGGGTGGAAGCAAGTGACAAAAAAAGTTGAATAGATCCGTAAGTTGCTATTTTTTGTTTCATTTAAAATCAGTTCAATCGTTAATACATAGAGGTCAATAAAATGATCCACTTTTTGGCTTCGCTATAATCGTGTATTTAATCGTAACCAAAAATATGTTCAAATTCTCCAAACACGAATTAGTGCAACACATACATATATTAATAAATAGAAATTAATTAATAATAACCTAAATAATTAACATTTTAATAAAACCGCTCTAAATTGCATTATAAAATAATGAAAACCCGAAAAAATTGATAATTTTTTAGTATCTATGAATTTTTGTTTTTGTCGTATAATATAAATCCATATCCACGAACCCCAACAGGGTACATCTACTGTAAGTTGGCGAGGAGCTGTGTGTCCCGCTGGTTCTGGGTGATGCTGCTGCGTCAGCTCAAGGTTACGCAACTATGCTATTTTGATATCATACGCAATATAGTAATTTTCGTGTCGATTAAACCAATAGAAATTGCTCAGATCCTTTCAATACCTAGCTAACAGCTGATAACCTTCAAACTTCTGTACAGATCAGATAAATGATAGCTAAAAGCTATCCCGATTTAATCAGATTTCATCCAAAAAAACGCATCAATATTGATCCATTCGTTGACGAACTACGGTGCCACAGGCAGACATACAGCTACACACGTCAAACTTATAACACCCCTATTTATGGGTCGGGTATTAAAAAATATCTTAAATTATAAATTTAATGAAAGCATAATATTTGTGAAGAAAAGTTTGTTTGCATCAATGCTGCTATTTCTAATACATATACTGTTCCCTAGACGCTACAGATAGTAATATGATTCGCTTGCGATTTATCTAAAGCATTAGGTAATGACGTACACTAAACGCCTTTAAACAAAATTAAATACTGCTAAGTGAAAGTTAAACTCGTAAATCTATAATGAAATTGCTTTTACTCACACAGAAAAAATATCAACAACTATTTTAACGGAACTATGTAAATATTACTTACAATCATTACAATCAGATGCGACGATGCAACAAGGACCATTTGCTACCTAAAATTTTCATGTAGTTTCTAAAAAAAATAATTTTGCTGGTAAGATGTGGTTATTATTGTATCGATAGACAGTTTTACCATTAGGTTAACCACATTTTTTTTATTGTGATTGTTGATTATATTATACTTCTGCACAACATTTTTTTAACATTTTAGTAAGTTATATCTAGTGTATTGTTGGAATATTACAAAAATCCAAGTCTCCACAGATACTAAATAATTAATTAGTTATTTGATTACATGTTTACATTCATTCAATCTTTCACTCACTCAATTATTGTTAAGATACTCGGTTACTTTGTGTCACATTAAATTAAACTGTCGAACTGTGCAGACGTGTTTTTCTTTCTACCTGCGACCCATTTCCAACATGTATAAAATATAATGTTTGCTTGTATGTTCATTTATCAGTTTGATCTTCTGCGGTCTACGCTGTTCATCCGATTGCAATAATCTTTATCAACTTATCGTTTAGACGTGAGAGAAGATTATATGCATAGTGAAATTAAAATCCAGTGGGCATGTGCCGCTCCGACAATACAGAGAGATAGTCTGAGACGGTCATCCGACTTATTTATCAAAACAAATCAAATTAAAATATGTTTTATTCAAGTAAGCTTTTACTAGCGCTTTTGAATCGTCAATACAGGAACAAAAAAAGAAAACAAAAAACTAATTCATTAATTAAGAACCGACAAGAAACTCGATAGTTACTCTTTTAAAAAGTTATATATTTGGTATTTTCTTCAAAATAGAATTGTTTAAGCTATTTAAAATTTAATTAAATCGCACACCTATAACATTAATACAAAATTTTGATTGTAGTTATATCATAAATAAACATTGTCACTAAAAGTAACTTTTCTTATAATCAATATTCTAAATAGTAGAGGATTAGTAACCCAAAGTACAACGGTTTGCTAATTTAATTCAGGACGAAAAAATATATACTTTACATAAATAATTATTGACGAATGTATGATAAAGTGATTCGTAAAGTAGCTCAATGCGAAATCTTCGCAAGGTCAATGCCACGCGGCATCCTTCATTTATACGAATAATTTTTAACGGTACTATTTCATTTCACTAATTTTTATATATAATATGTTTTTTTATGGGACAAAGTATATGCTTCTATAATAAAATCACGGAACAATATTAAATTTTCCATTTTACAAATTCACAGTTTGCATAAAAAAAAGTAAAAGAATACTATTCAGTATATGACTACATTAATGATAAATAATACGTTGACATTCTCGCAGGATAACTGTAGCTAATTGTATCACTCAATATTGTACAAAAATATTTTTAAAATAGTAACTACTGAGTTTCTCGCCGGCTCTTCTCAATAGAGTCCACACTCCGAGCCGGTGGAAGCTTTACGTGAAACTGACATCACAAATTTGTAAATTAACGATTCGAAAGAGCTTGCAAAGGCCTATTTGAATAAAGTATATTTTGAGTGAGTTTGAGTTTATTTTTATTTTTATGCCGGAAATTGCTAACGAGCTTTAAAATACTGTGATAATAGTTTGTAAATCTTATTAAAAAAAGAAAATTTATCATAAATCTTTATACTAAAAATATCGTTTTAAAAAATTAATTACAATAATAAAAAAAAAGAACTACAGTAACGTTCTAAAAATGTTCTATTGCTGAAAACAAAAAAATAGCAATTTTCTAATGAATATATTTTAATAATAATAACCAATAAAATATAGCGTTAGATGAAGAAAGTAAACATGTTTTCATTATTTACACTAAAATAATTTTTGCTTTAAATCAACAAAACACAAATTCAAATAACAATACTATATAACTCCGTTAAGATTTCTTCAAAAAATTATTTTCAAAAACTGTTACAATTTTAATAGAGTCGCGGAACATGACCGAGGACGCGCTTGCGACATCGCACCGATGTAGTATAACTATATAACGCGCAAAATTCAGAGAAAGATATCACTCATCTGACTCGCTTTACCGCCTCACCAGGTTCACAAACACGCCAATATGAAAGCATTCGTAAGCATTTGTAATATTTAAGTGAAACAATATTTATTTAAACATAATTCAATTTAAGGATCGTAAAATATTATAAGAGCTTATATTATACTAATAAACATAAATTATTTTAATTAAAATTCATTAAAAGTTGAGCTTATATTTGTTTAATACGATATAACAACTAATGCACTTTATTACGTTTACAGATTATCATTTGTGCTGTCGTAGCGTGCGCTTCAGCCGGCAATGAGAAGCGTGAGAAGAGAGGTTTCCTCAGTGGACTCCATTCTGCTGATGGACTATACGGTGGCTCGTACGGTGGTCTATATGGTGGCGGTTATGGCGGCTATGGCGGCTACTCCGGTTACGCTGTACCTGCTATCAGCCACGCTGTACCTGCAATCAGCTACGCTGCACCCGCAATCAGCTACGCTGCACCTGTAATCAACTACGCTGCTCCTGCAATCGGTCACGCTGCGCCCGCAGCCAAAGTCGTCTCTGTCAATAAAGTCGTCGACAGTCACAAAGTCGTCGACGTCCCGCAAGTCGTGAATGTGCGCAAAGTAGTCTCCGTACCTCAAGTGGTGTCAGTGAACAAGGTGGTGGCCGCTCCTAGCTACGGACTCGCTGGCTACGGATACGGATCCGGCTTCGGCTACAACTCTGGCTTCGGCCACGACTACGGATACGGCTCCGGTTACGGTTACGGATCTGGATACGGTCCAGGCTTTTCTGCCGGTTGGTGGTGAACACTAAAAGATATGTTTTTCTAGTCAATGTATTATATTTTTATTTATTGTTTAAATACAGATGTTTAATTTTTAATGAGTTTGTTCAATTATTTATAATTATTAAAGTTTCTATCCCATTAGAATTATTAAAGTATTTTTGTCTAAAATAATTAAAAATAAAATAAAAAAAAAAAACTAAAATAAACAACTGCGATTCGAAAAAAATAGAGATATCCTACAAATATAATTAAATAAAATGCTTAAAAACTTAAATTGTTTATGACACATTTTAATAAATTCAAAACCTGATGATCAATTGAATACAAAATTTATATAAAATATAAAAATAAATGATTTTGACGATAATACCACAAAATGATGAGTATAGAATTGAAGACATAAAAAACTTCTAGAACATAACTACTAGAACACTAATACTTCTAGAACATTTGCTGATGACACTTCACTGTTATTTAAAGTGAGACGTAACTCATCCACATATGATGAAGTAAACAATGCTCTCTCTGATGTTGTACATTGGTTTAGTATTAATAATTTAATGTTAAATTGTAATAAAACTAAATGTATAAAATTTACAACGCCCAATGTTAAAAATGTACAAGCCTCCGTATTTATAAATGGAGAAACGTTGGAACCGGCGGAAACTACAGTATTTCTTGGTATCACTGTAGATTCCAAACTACAATGGGCCCCCCCCCCCCCCCCCATATTGAAAGGTTAACGAATAGACTTAGCTCTGCAGTTTTTGCTATTAAAAAGATTAGAAAATTAACAGATGTTGAAACGGCACGCTTAGTTTATTTCAGCTATTTCCATAGTATAATGTCATATATATATTATATTAGTACAATATCTGTTCTGCAGAAAAGAGCTGTTCGCGCAATTTATAACATTGGCCATAAAGAATCTTTAAGAGAAAAATTTAAAGAAATTAATATATTGACTGTTACTTCTCAATTCATTCTTGAAAATGTAATGTATGTACATAGAAACATTAACACATTTAAAAAAAATTGTGATATCCATCATATCAATACGAGGAACAAGGACAAACTCATTGTACCTGCTACTCGACTACGTCGAGTAAGTAATTCTTTTGTTGGGAGATGTATACGATTTTACAACAGGATCCCAGAAAACGTTCAAAATGCTTCTATAGCAAAGTTCAAAAAAATTGTAAAGAAACGTTTGTGTGTTAGAGGTTACTATAATATTAAAGATTTCATAGATGATGACACACCTTGGGAATAATGCGATCGCTTCCAGGCTCTCTCAAAATATTGTAAGCAATCTTGACGTTGTTAAAAAAAAAAACTAACAAAAAAAAAAGTCCCTCTGAGTTTCTTTCGCGGTTTCTTCTCAGGCCTGAGGTTATACTTTTCCGAAACCGTGGTAGATTCATTTTCTTGACGTTCAAAAAGAGAATGTAAATTCCTATTTTGAATAAAAATATTTTGATTTTGATTAAATCGGAAAGTTATTACATATTGTTGATAAAATTGTTTTTTAAAAAATTAAACTGTTGTGACCATATGCTTTTAAATAAGTAAGACACTAATCGCCGACACTGCGAAGCCGAGGTAACGTAGTGGTTGGAACACTTCGATCTCAAACGATGATCAGAATTCAAACCCTGGCTAGCACTGCTGCCTTTCATCTCGAGCTTGGCGGTGAAGGAAAACATCGTGAAGAAACCTGCATGTGTCGAGAAATTCTGACACATATATATCTGCCAACCCGCAGTGGAGCAACGTTGTAGATTAAACTCTAAACCTTCTCCTTAATAGGAGAGGTTGCTTTTGCCCAGGAGTGGAACATTTAAAGGCTGTTACTTTACTTTATTGTAGCCGATATTAATATACATTATCTACCCGTAAAAAATTACTAGTATAAAATCTTCCAAGATACTAAAACGTTCTTATTTTATCGTTACATGGCCGCACACTAAATTTAAATTCAATATTATGATTCGTATTATTATTAGTGTTAGGCGAAAATTACGTTTAAAAAAAAATTTTGTTCTCACACTTTCATAGAGATTTAAAAAAAATTGTTTGTCATTGCTCTACACATAAGAGAATTATACTATACTTATGTAATATATACTGTATATTTACTATATATTTGACAGTAACAAGTTTCATTAAGCCACCTAGGTAACTGTTACCTGGTTATAAATTTGCTTTATATTTAAAGTTACAAATGTAATTGTTGTTGTACTGTTTATAATCTTTATTTTTTCATTACGTCATTTAGAGTGTTATATTTATCTTTTATGTAAATAGCATAACGGAATACACGTACTCTTTAGTTTTTTAATTTTTATGCGTATTGGTCGAAGCGTGATAAAAGTTTCTAAATATGTTTTATCTTGAATCTAGATCTCGCTACCAAATCTAATTTTGCCATAATTGTTAATGCCTAAAATAGAATTCAAAAGTTTTCATTATTTCTAAAAATTTGAAAATTCCAAATTCTTGTACGACCAGTGCAACGTAATATTTTGTCGCTATTGGTTACCCTAAATTACAATGATAAAAATATACCGCTAGGCGTGTAATTTTCCGCCGTCTTTTTGTGAGTCCAGATGGCCTAGTGGTTATAATACGTCGACCTCAACCGATGATGACCGGTTCAAACTCTGAATAGCTGAGTTTTCAAGTAATAAATTTGTGTTTAAATTCATCCCGCGCTCGGCGGTGAAGGAAAACATCGAGAGGAAACCTGCATGTGCCGAGGGAAATTCTGACACATATATATCTGCTATGAGGCTTCTCCTTAATAAGAGACTTACATTACCTGACAGACATTTTTGCGCAGTGATTTTTGCAAATGATTGTAGCTTTAACGTTCGCGGGCTCGATTCCCGCTCACGACTGATTGATGATGATTTTTAAAATTATAATAGCCTAATGTCAACTGCTTGTCATCATTTACAAAACATTGCTTTTCCAGATGCAGGCTGTTAATTAGTAAGTAGTTCTCCTAGTGTTGCACTATAAGCTCCACTTCACCATGAGCATTGGACCGAGCATAAGTCGCTTAGCAATCATATTGAAGAAGTCAAATCGCAACCCGTGAAATATTTGCTATTGAGTAGTCCGGTGGCAATCTGTATATTTATCCTCAGTTGCACTTCACCAAAAGTTGTTTTCCGAGAGCAAATGCAGATGTTACAATAAAAATACCTAAATCATTGTGAAGTGTCTTTTTAAAGATGTCTCTTCCAGGTAGACAGCATCAGATCCTGATCTAATGAAAATGGGGGCAACTTGGAAGTATACCGAACTACATCTCAAATATCTGTGTAAAATATGTAGTGTCTGTTAAAAAAACGCGTAAGGCATACATCTATATGTATATACATCTAATATTATAAAGCTGAAGAATATGTTTATTTTAACGCGCAGCTCTTAGGAGCCACTGGTTCGAATTGAAAAATTCTCTTTGTTTTAAATATTTTACTTATTGAGAAAGGCTATAGGCTATATTACATCACTCATAGGAGCGAAGCAGTAACCATAATCGCGAATAAATCTGCAAAGAACATCTAGTATGTACATACAGACACCGTGATTTCATAGGTGCTCAGTTTATCGAAGTACGGAACACAAAATAATATGATCAAGTGATTTGTAAAGTAGCTCAATGTAAAACCAACACAAGGTCAAAGCCGCGCAGCATCCTTCATTCATACGAATAATTTATTAACAGTGTCATTGGATTTCAATTCATTAGTATTTTGTATTAATATTAATATTTTAGAAAGTATATAAATAAATTTAAATACTCGGTATATTCTTTATTTGAATAATTTAAATCTTTACTAAAACATAAAATACATTATATAGCTAAAACTCATTCTATTAAAGGGAAAGTTAAGTTAAAATTTGTTTTTCAATTAATTACTTGTTATCAATATAAAATAGAATTAATTTAGACAAGTGATGATTGAATTTGTTAGATTCCATTATATTCATACACTGGCTTCACGATAAGCAAACAAAAAACCCGCATCAAACTTTGTCCATTCGGTAAGGGAGCTACGATTCCACAATCTCACAGATAATCGTCTAACTTATAACATCCCTTTTTTGTTTTAGGGTTTTAAAAAACAAATGACGAAAACAAAAATTTCATACACATATTCTGAGGTTCTAATTTGAAAAAACTTTGACAACAATAAAGTAAAAACTAGAAATTATTATTTTAAGCAAAGTTCACTTGCACGATATTTATATCAAATCAGTAAATTATATATTGAAGTCCTCATATCATATTTACCGCCTTGAGGCGAGAAATACACATGTCAGTTTTACAATCGTAATTGATATAAAACAACTTCGTAACCTGGTAATACTTACTTCTGGTTACCCCATGAGAAACAGAGAATGCCAAAAATGAGGCACTAATAGTAAATTCTTACAGGTGTAAAGCAATGACACACATCATTTGTAAATCTTTATGAAAGTATGAGAGCAAAACTCATAAGTATAATTCTCGGGTAATACTTAAAGCTACTCAATTTATAGTTGGCATTAAAATCTTGCTTTGCTTTTCATCAAGATAAGAGTGACAACAGTACGAGATAAAAAATTGTTGCATTCAATTGAATAGATGTTTGAGAAATCGATCTATTGTGGATATACGGAAAATTTCATCGGGTCTTCTTTATGCATAAATTAATATTTAAAATAAAAACTGTTACACATTTAACAGAGTGTCGTGTGAGCATCGGCGAGGACACGCTTGCGCCACCACAGCAGTGTGGTATAACTATATAACGCGCAGGATTCCGACCACGACATCACTCATCTGCCTCGCTTGTACCACCACCAGTCTCATAAACGCGCCAATATGAAAGCTTTTGTAAGTAAACGTAAATGGAAAATAAAATACATAGTTTCTATTTGCTTAAAATGAATATTTGCAAAATAATGTTTTTTTTTTCTTTGGATTAACAGATTATCATTTGCGTTGCCGTAGCGTTCGCTTCAGCCGGCAATGAGAAGCGTGAGAAGAGAGGTTTCCTCAGTGGACTCCATTCTGCTGACGGACTTTATGGTAGCTCGTACGGTGGTCTTTATGGCGGCGGTTATGGCGGCTATTCCGGTTACGCTGCACCTGCTATCAGCCACGCCGTACCTGCAATCAGTTACGCCGCACCTGCAATCAGCTACGCCGCACCTGCAATCAGCTACGCCGCACCTGCAATCAGCTATGCTGCACCTGTAATCAGTTACCCCGCGCCCGCTGCTAAAGTCGTCTCTGTCAACAAAGTAGTCGACAGCCACAAGGTCGTCGACGTCCCGCAAGTCGTGAATGTGCGTAAAGTAGTGTCCGTGCCTCAAGTGGTGTCAGTAAACAAGGTGGTGGCCGCCCCCAGCTACGGACTCGCCGGCTACGGATATGGATCCGGCTTCGGTTACGACGCCGGTTTCGGCCATGGCTATGGATACGGCTCAGGTTACGGATACGGATCTGGATACGGTGCCGGTTACTCTGCTGGTTGGTGGTGAACATAAAAATTACTGTTTTTCTTGTTAAAATGTTTTGTTTTTAAATATTTAATTATTTTAAATTTTATTTTATTTATATTAAAATAAATTTTTAATTTTGTACAGAAACATTCTTTTAATTATTCAAAAATGCTACAATATTTTTTTTATAGACTTAACCTTATTAGAAAAATGATCAATCATAATCTTCTATATTGATTCCTGACGATATAAACATCACAAAACATTAACACACACGTTCATAATTTAGAAACAGTCGCCTTCTTTTGATTTGAGCATTATTACAGACTAGCAGTTGTCAAGATCGGTCAAGCAATCTTCGGGTACCTATTTTCGTAAAAAAGTTTACGACGAACTGGGAATTTCCTTTTTTAAGTCAGTTTATACAATATACATACTTATAATTTTAAACCTTTTATTATTATAAAATTATTTTTAATTTATCTTTAAGAAGAGAATAAGAGAAAGGTACGTAATCCGTATCTTTTATATTATACCATAAATGCCAAAGTGAATTCGTTTGTTTGATTGTTAACTCGCTCTTTCGCTATAATGCCGTAGGTAAATACTGAGCTAATATTTTATTGAGACATTGTTTTATACCTTATTTTATATTTTATTTTAATTTAAACTTATTAAATATTTATTTATTTATTCATTTAAATTCATATATTAATTTAAAATTATTAATATTTAATGTGATGCTTTAAAAGGTGAAATATTTATTTTTACTTAGATCATCTATAACTCGATAACCATAAGAACCCACATAGCCGTGATAATTTTCCTTTTAAATTCATTATATGTACCACTATCTTGAATTTTTTCATATTTATAGAAGCAGCAGTTTAGTGGGTAGAGGGGGGGGACACTAGACTCTAAGAAAAATTGACACTTCAAAGCTTAATATTTCGGAAACAGTTCGTCGTTCGGAAAAATGGTTTTCCCACACCTATAACATTTTTAGAAGACCTATCTAACGATACCCCACAACATGGGATAAATGAGAAAAAAATTTTTTGGTCTCTCTTAACACATAGGGAAGACACCCTGAAAAAAAAAATATTTTTAAGATTTTATTGTACGACTTTCTCGGCGTAATTCATATGTATACTCATACCGAATTACAGCTTTCTGGTATTAAGGGTTTCGGAGCAAAGCCGCGGACAGACAGACAGACAGACAGACGGACATGGCGAAAGTATAAGGGTTCCATTTTTTACTACGGAACCCTAAAAACTGGTCAAGTGCGAGTAGGACTCGCGCACCGAGGGATCCGTACAGGGTTCTTACTTAGACCCAAAGTGCACATTTGCGATAAAAATTAGTCATCAAGAGGTCCACCAACGGACGCGACGTCTCAGCCCTCCGTAAACTCATACCATTTGTAGCCGCTTTAGCCATTTTGGCTAGATATAATAGGTAAATAAATAAAAATAGTTGATCAATTACGAAAATTAAATCTTGAAGATTTTTTCGCTTTTTAATTACGTTGTGTACCTTTTTTTATTTTCGCAGGAGAAATCTTCGAAAGGTACCCGATTCCGTAAAGAATACCGAATGTATTATTTCTTGTTTTGTTGCGGATAGCTGTATGCTATTTAATTTTTTAAACAATGAAATAGAAATTGTGAATATATGCAGAAATACAAATAATAATACTGTTTAAAGGACGAATATATGTAGTAAGTTGTAGTAAGGGACCGTTTGTGATTTACCTAATTTACAATAGCCTAATGTTAACTGCTTATCTATATCCTTGGTTTATTTTCCAAAAACAATGCGTTTTTCATTAATTAATTAGATACGTATTGATTTATAATTTAGGTTTTGTTAACAGCTTCAAGTGAATGCAGCTCTGAATATTTGATATAATTTACAACTTGATACATTTACGCGTTCCTGAGAAAAAGGTTGAAGGACAGATGTACAGACTGACAAACACACAAACAGAAATTTATAGTTTTCGGTCTTTTTCCATTATTTATACTACAAGACCGAGCTCCTGGCCAAATTTCATTATCCTAGGTCAATGGGAAGTACCCTATAGGTAGATTTTGATTCCCTTGCAAAAACGCTAAAATGGTCAAAATATGCGACGTATTTGCTATTATTTTTTGATTGTTTTGACTTAAAACTTTAATTTTTTCACAGTCGTATGTCATCGTAGATTTGAATATATGATATTAATTTCAATATGATACGTCCATGCATTTCTGAGAAAAAAATCTTGACAGCCAGACAGACAGACAGACAGGCAGGCAGACAGATAGATAGACAGACAGACAGACGGACAACAAAGTGATACAATAAAGGTTCCGTTTTTCCTTTTAAGGTACGGAACCTTAAAAATTAAAATTGAGGTTACCTTATTGTAGAAGGAAAAATGATAAATGGTCTAAAGACGTGATAGAATCCAAGACAAAACAAAATGAAGAAACGGAGACGATGCCGTAGATGGAGAGAACGACATAATAAGAGGTATTAGGCGGGGGAGACACATGTGACATGCTTTAGGGCTTTAAATCAAGACTATTTTTTTCAATCAAAGAAAACTAAACACACATACACAATTAAACTGCATGCAAATTTGTAATTTTATCAAATAATTTTATCAAATAAATATTAAGTATATTTTATGTATGTATTGATATCTTCCCCCCTCACTTGGAAGTGCTGTGCGAGCAACTAACCTGAATCAACTAACCTATCATCAATCTACAGCGTTTCGTAAACAAACTGTGAAACCTACTTATATAGTTTTCGATCAATGTTCCAATTTATCAATCAATATATCACTTGATAAAGAATAACTGTTATAATAACACATTCTTGTAATGGAGCTATTTAATTGACTGAAGTCGTAACGACATAAATTTTTACAAATAGAAAGAAGCAAACAACTTATGGGTATAGATATCGTGGACTGCATGTGAGATGAAGCCAGAGTATCTACATAGGTGATATCCCACTCAAGTAAACTGCAGAGTTTCTACGGCCCCAAACTCATGTCGTCTGTTCATCTGGGACAGAGCAATGGGCTCTAAAATTCAAGTCATTCATACTAAATTTCTTTCATTTAGACGGAGAAGAATATTTAATGTAGTAAATATTACCTCTAACGTTTTACAAGGAACGTGTTTCAAAAGAAAAATCGAACTATTATTTTTAACTTTCCATCACTTTATTTTCCGTGTGGTTTATAAATATGAACTATTTTAAATGTACAAAATCAACTAAATTTTTTTCTTATGAAGAACCGTTTATTGGAATTTATTAAGTTTAATAAAAATATAATGGGATGCCGATAAGCAATGATGTGTCAACCCACATAAAAGTGAAATTTAGACATATTTATGTATTTTGATAATATATTTCGCACTTAACATTTTTCAAGTCATCTGTAATATTTAGAATATTGAAGTGTGTTATATATTTTGAATTGTGCGATAGTTTCATATATTAGAAAAACTTATTATTAGATAAAACTCTATACTAGCCTATCTGCCATATATAATTCATTATACTTTTTATCAAAAAAGAAAAGAATATATAGATACATACTTATTCAAACAAATTTATTAAGAATGGAATTGAAATTTTTAGACACCATTTTCTCAAAAAGAAGTCCGTGTGGCTTGACACATTATTGCTTATCAGCGTCCAATTATCCTAGTGTTGTGTACTAAACCAGTTGAATCAGCCGAATGAATAGATTAGTCTGCGTGGACTTATCTTACATCTGTACGAATTACACTTTCAATGTTTTGTAATGATAACGCGGACTGGCCTCGTAAGTACGTAACAACATTTATCTATATATAGAACACAGCAATGAAATTACGAGTAGAATAGTGACCTATATTTACTTCTTCTTGATGTAATAACGTCATATTTAATACGTAACCAATACACTCGCACACACATAGCAATAAGAATTGACAGCACATAGGAGCATACATTAGAGCTTAATATTTCTGTCGTTTGAAGAAAGGAGTTAAGAGAAATTTGAAAAAGGTAACAGGAATATCTAAAATTACCAATTTTATTCTTAAGCTAAAAGATTTATTTTCTTCATTAAACTTTTACGTATTTAAAAATCTCCACTGATCTTACAAAAATTCCTTTAATCGTTGCTTACATTCGTAACGGTCGATATACAAGAAATGCTACAAGCGGCAAACTGGACGACTGGCTCAGGTGGTGCAAGCAACGGATAAATATAATCGTGCTATTTAAATGAATTGAGATAATATGTATTGACGAAACACTTATTTCTGGTGATTAATTTTTGTCACAGAAGTACATTAATTTTAGTCACGAGAGAATTAGGACACATTATTTATTAGCAAACCAAATCAGAAGTTGTGTCCGATAATAAATATGAAATATATTTTATTCTAAATTGATCATATATTAATGGCAATGAATGAAGCGAGGATAGTCTAGTGATGTAGGGGCAGGGGCGTGTTAGGAGCGCGGAAGAGTCGCGAGGACGACATTGCGCCATCGCGTCTGCAGCTCGTATAAAACGGCCGATGCAGGCCTCCGCATCACTCATCTCAGTGCACACCATCCTGCTAACGCTAAAATCTGCAATATGAAGGCTTTTGTAAGTATTTGCCAATAAAATTAATTGTTCTAACTAATTCGTTATGCAATTACATCTGCAATTGTTTCTATATTTGAGTGCATATTATCATATTTTTTTTTGAAATTCTTGAGCTTCTTCTGTTAGAAATAATATTATTAATCATTATAGACAATTACACAGCAGTAATTGGAATATGATATATTTGAAAATGCCTAAATAGGAGCAGCAAATTAAAAAAATACTAGTATGCTTATGATATCTCTACATCATACTTGTAGGTAATAAATCAGTTTTGATTAGATTTAAGCATTATGATATTAAATGTAGTTTATGGTATTAGTTTTAAATTAAAATTTTGAATAATTTCATGAAGAATCGAGGGCCGATAAAAATATAAAACTAAAAAGGTTAATCAATAATTATAAGTTATAATTTTAATAGGTAGGCGTTGGCGAGGAGCACTTTAATGTTTGTGATAAATTAAACTTGAGCATAAATGTAGACAAAAGCTGATCCGACTATGATTGTAACTATTATTTATCTATTTAATTTTTTATCAATATTTCCAGATCGTATACTGTGCTCTGGTAGCCTGCGTCGCAGCCGGCAGTGAAAAGCGCGAGAAGCGTGGCTTCCTCAGCGGTGGCTACAGCGGTGGCTACAGCGGCGGCTTCGGAGGCCATGGTGGCTACAGTAGTGGCTACAGCGGAGGTTTTGGAGGCCATGGTGGCTACAGCGGCGGCTTTGGAGGCCATGGCGGTTATAGCAGCGGCGGCATTGGAGGCTATGGTGGCTACTCTGGCTACTCTGCACCCGCTGCTAAGCTCGTCACTGTCAATAAAGTAGTCAACACTCAAAAGGTCATCGACGTCCCGCAAGTCGTGAACGTGCGCAAAGTAGTGAACGTGCCTCAAGTGGTGTCAGTGAACAAGCTGGTGGCCGCCCCCAGCTACAGCGGCTATGGCGGTGGACTCTCTGGCTACGGACACGGAGGTAGCTACAGTGCCGGCTATGGCGCCGGCTATGGCTCTGGCTATTCTAAAGGCTGGTGGTAAATGTTGTAATTAAATTTAGCCCAAAGCGTATTGTGATTTTTTCCACTTTTTATTGTTCCTTCTTATTTTCTACTCTAAGATTTTTTATTTGATATATAAAATAAATATACTTTATTTTTTAAAACAAAATAATTTTATTTCGACCACCTTTATTCAATACTGTGATTTTTCAATATCTAGTAAACAAAATAATTTTGTACCAAAATTCTCCTTAGTGTTAAAATAAAATATGGCATACTTTAAAAACGTTAGTTTTCGAGATTTAACTATCTACTTTATTTAAGTACACGAATTTAATGAAGTTTATTTGAATTCATAAATATATATAAAAAGTAAAACACAATCACATAGGTTAAAACGTACCTACTCGAAACTCAGATTGCGTTGATGCCTTTTATATAGCAAGTGACAAAGTTACTCATTAAATATGTTTTATTCAATGTTTAGAATCTTATTGATTACCAGTTATAACACTAGGTCATAAAATATTTATACCTATACACCGCTCAACAAAAAAATTTTTTTTGAACATGAATTTTACACGACATTGGCCTGGACGAACTGAGTACGAAGTGAGAAAATGCAATATTAAATTAAGCAATTGTCGATAACACTATATAAATGCCACCATTGCAAATAAATTTGGGCCTTATTAAACAATGTGTAAAGGCTCGCATGATCAAATCGAAGAAGGTGCGCATAACGCCGTCGTCTTCCTCCCGGTCGTAGTTTGCGGATCGCTTTTCGTTCCCTTTCAGCAGCCACCTTCAGCGACATGACAAACTCGCTAAAGGACACCATGGCTGACCAGCATCGCTCACTGTCAAGCATGGCACGAATTACACTCAGTACGAGTGTAATTCGTGCCATGAACGAGAGATCTCCACCTACTTTCGCCACTAGGTGGCATACTCTTCCAGGGTGTGACGTGCCGTGTCAACGGGCGCGCCACACCCTGAAAGAGTCCCAATTCGATCCGCACTCGGACGTTCTCCAATGTTACCAAGGGCAGTATACTCAAAACAAGATACTCTTCTTTAGAAATACTTAAATTTATTTGGGCGTTAATATAAGAAAGTTCTACTGAATGTTTCAGGAAAAGTAAAACTGTTTATTATTTAGCATTTGGACTGTACTTTGAAACGTCTATTGTAAGTCTGAATCATAAACGGATGTTTCGATTTTTTTAATAAAAGAATCTATGTTTTCTCGTTATATATTCACATTAAGTTTATTTTTTCCATTTTGTACACATAAAAACAAATTCAGAACAATTTTTTGTTCTAATTCTTATTTCTAGGTGGAAAAGCATTAAAAACAAGGTATGTACGGTACCCGTTCGCAAAAATGCTGTAAACCGGTGTTATTTACTCGGCTTATAAGGTTCATTAATGCAGTTCTTTGTCACGTCATTTTGCCGCTTATATCTTTACAAGCTATAATTAATCAAATATCATTAATATTAATATTGCATATTCGTAACATTTTAAAGACATAAATAAAATGCAAGCGGCTAAAACAATTCAAAACAGCTTTTCGACATCGGCAATTCCAAGGTTAAAATGAAAAAAAAACTGAAAATTGAATTTGTCAATAAGAATACAATACAAAACGAACTTATTAGTTTAAATTAAAATACAACAAAAATAAATTATTATGCACTAAATAATTTTCAAAAAACATCCAAGATAATGTAATTTCGACAACAATATAAAAAAATTAAAGTATAAATTTGTTTTATTTATTCAATAAATATGTAAAACAAAAGTTTGCTCAATTATTTTTTTATTAAAGCTTGTTGAAGTAATAATATTTTTAAAAACTCCGTAATGACAAATACTAAAAGTAAACGTAGAGTAAAGTATTAACCTGTAAATGTTCCACTGCGAGGCAGAGACCTACTCTCCTATTAAGGAGAAGGTTTAGAGCTTAATCTACCACGCTTCTCCACTACGGGTTAGCGGATATACATGTGTCAGAATATCTCCCGGCACATGCAGGTTGCCTCACGATGTTTTCATGTCGTGTATGAGATGTATTTAAACACAAATTAAGCACTTGAATACTCAGCGGTGCTAGCTTGGTCTTGAACCCGCAATAATAATCTCTAATATATAAAATTCTCGTGTCACAGTTTTCGTTGCCATACTCCTCCGAAACGGCTTGACCGATTTTGATGAAATTTTTTGTGCTTATCCGGTATCTATGAGAATCGGCCAACATCTATTTTTCATCCCCCTAAATGTTAGGGGTAGTCCACCCCTAAATTTTTATTTTTATTTTTTAGACAAAATTTTTAATTTCTCTTTTTTTATGATACAACATACAAAAATACATACAATCCTCAATTTTCACCCTTCTACGATCAACCCTTATTTTTTAATAGCCATTTTAGTAATTTAATCATTTTTCCTCTCCGGTCGAAAACTGATCAATCATGGCAAAACAACGTTTGCCGGGTCAGCTAGTAATTCATGTAAATTCTTTTACCAGTACTTTATACAGATGTACCGATAGATATTTGATATCAAATTTACATGTAAAACTGCATGTCAGTGAGACTGAATAGTAATCGCACATAAGACGAGTACCACAAGTAGAGTAACTGTATTCGCGCGGCAATTTCTAACGTAGTCATCATTGCTATAGATATTGTTGGATCATTGGAACTTGTTTCAAATACGGGTTTCTCGCACGCATTTCTTCATCGGCAAGAACTAGATGTACGTACAACTAGCTATTCATAATTTTTTGCGGTTATTAACACACATTTTTAGAACCATCTGTTTCGGCTTTCTGAGTTATTCGTCGAAATATTGGTTCTAATTGTAACGATTGAGGGTACTATAGGGTATTTTTAGATTTAAGTAAAGGACATTTTTTTAATAATAAAAAAAAATGAATTAAACGACGTTTGCCTAATAAATAATTATCTCTATAATAATTCTCTGTAAATACCTAGTAAATAATAAAGTTTGTATATATTAATTAATTTATTTTTTGCCATATAAAAAAAAGTCTCGGCAAATTGGGTACCACCTCCTTTTTTGGAAGTCAATTAAAAATAACACGTAATATAGTTTATATATAATAAATGTAATATAGTTCACTGAATTATAGCATGAACATATTATTACCATTATTTTCGTATCTTAAATATATAATTCTCGGTAAGAATATTATACAAGATAACATAAGATATTATAATTTAACACGCAACGGCTGTCGTAGAGCCTAATAGTGATTGCATCGTAAACTAAATAGTTCCACAATTAGGCCTGACGTTACTCAAACTCATATTTTGTAAAACTCGGATAATTGTATGATATTAATATTAAATGCGGGATCAAGATAGCCAAGTCAATAGAATATGCGGATCTTAAACAATATTATAAGATCAAATAAGAGCCAATGGATTTACGAAGTAAATCACGTGCATCTTAAGTTCGTGAGCGAAAACACTGCATGAGAAAAACTTTAAATTTACTCGTCTGTTGGGAGGCGTAAGTAAGTCGCCAGCACTCTAAGATAAAAGTAATGTGTATAGCGCGGCGGATAAAAACCTTACGAAGATTATTTTAAATTGTGGACGTACATACTTATACGTACATATTTGCTATTCATATTCAGGGAATATTTTACAACAGGAGCGCTTAAAGTAGTCAACTTAATAGCACAGAATAACAACACAAATGATTCTTTGCATGAACTATATCATAAAGTTCCATCGTTTGAATTTTGTCAGCTCTTTCCTAGTTGTTGGATTTGAGTTATTTCCTAGTTGTTTTCTACTGTTCTGATTGAATAGAAATTTACTGTACCTAATATACTTTAATGAATATAAAATAACATAACAATTACGTAACCTTGGCCTGATACTGCAGCGTTTTCTGGAATCAGCAGAATACTGAACTTTCCACCAACTTACAGAAAAAGTATCATGTTGGGCTCATTGAAGTTCGTGAGCTCGTTGTCTCAATAAGTAAGTGTCGAGTAGATTTTTGAAAAATATTCAATTTTAGATTGTGATGAAGTTAATTAATTTTGTGTTAGAACTTTCTGAAATTATACTTTGTTTTTAAAGCAGATATAATGTCTCCCTACACGATTATGTCTCGTAATATTTCAGTACAAATCATATTATTATTTATGTTAAACAGATTAAAGATTATGCGTCGCGAAGCAACAGCCGGCGATGACTGTTATAACATTAATATTTTATTACTTTTAGGAGTTATGCAAGATTCGAAATGCGATCTCAATCATGACCTTCCGTGAGGCCGATAGCCGTGCGCATCGTTTATGTACCGACACATGTCGGACGCTTTAATGTGTATCGGACGTTCAGCGCACAAGGATACTCCGGTTTGCTCAACACTACGGTGATAAACTGTTTGATGACTTCGTCGATTCGTCCTTCTGAAGATTATTAAAAGTCCAATGAGAATATTTCTTAAACAGTGTCAAGTATTTTCGTGTATTTGCATGATTTAAATCCGAAGTTTTATTGTGAAACCGACACATAAAATATTTGTTAATATTTTATTTCGTGATGACTCCGCAGATTATCATCGACTTACGGCAACTTTTATAATCTGATTAAACGCAAGTATGAACGTTGCGTTTTCGTAATTGCAAGATTTATATTAAAACTTCTTCAATAAATAATATTTAATTGAAAATGAAACAAAACGCTATCCACCATTCGCCTCCAGAATACATCAGGCTCTCCTCACCAACTATGATGTGTTGAAATCGTCAAGCAAACCAATTGAGACCAAACTCAAATGACACTGTATAAGCTATAGACCACATTTTCTACCACTAACCACCTTTTATATAAACAATTACATTTTTTTTGTTACATCACCAGACAGCTCGATGACACCAAATGTTTATATTGTCATCAATATTAGGTACATACATATGCAAAATTTCAAATCGATACGACTAATAGAATTTCTATTCGACTTTCAAGATTCGTTTACACAGGACATAATTATTTATATAGTTTAGTTTCAGTACTAATAAAGAGTGTTAATAAGTGAGTAATAATTTAGATAATCAATAAAATCAATCAAAAAATCGTAAAAATATAAATCTCTCATAAAATAACGCAAATAACTGATACTAAATTTAATACAAAAAAAAGTTACGTAAATCATACAGTTTGTTTAATTCACTGTCTCATCCAGCAACAAGACTATTTAATGTAAAATAAGAACCAACGATGCAGCGTAATTAAATCAAAAAAGTGAAGTGAATAAACCAATATAAGGTGTATAAAACAAGTACAAGAAGATTGCGATTTAATTACGCTCATACCACGTTTCTCTCGGTCACCGCTGCGAGAACTAAAGTTTTCTCACTAAAACAACTATTTATAGTGCAATTGATTGAAACACTTGCAACGTGAAGCTCATTGGAACCTGTAGCAGGTTCGATGCGCGGCTGCTCTGCATACTAACACTGACTTTGTCGTGCTCCCTGCGTGCGCCCAGCATGTCGCTTATTGCATTAGGCGTTACTGCAATACGCTATGATACACGTAAACTCACTCATTTTCTACTAAAATTTAGTAATCTGAACGAGGACGAGTTTATAGAAATACCCATTTGTGTGTTCTTACAAAAACATCAAAAATACATGCCTTGAAAACGAATGGACTTTAAGAAAATAACGTTTTTGCTAAATTTCTTATTACTAGATGTGACGTAACACATAAATTTACTAATAGTAACGTAATCGTTTAGACACATGTTTATAAAGATTATTTATACCACTTATCATGGGACAATTGAATTGAAAGCTTCGACTAAATTTATGAGCTACTTATTATAATGAACATAACATTATTTATATCAAGTATAAACTCCAAAACCAGTTACACTTGTCTGTTGTAAATCAAACATTTTATAACTTAGGAGTATAATTTTATGTCTTAATGTCTTAAATATAACTGTGAAATAATGACTGGTAATCACCCGAGAACTAGAAATATTATCCGTTTTTCAACAACGAGTTTTGTATGAGAACTCGTAAAACGCCTCTATGGGTGAATAAAAATGCCAAAATTGAAGGTTTATTATTATATGATTTTAATAAACGCTACATTTCGCAAGATAAGTGAGAGAGACGAATCTTTTCCTTTTCTTTCTCTTCGTCCCTTATTCCCTTTTAATCCGGCAACACTTTTGTGGATCCTCTAGCGCTAGAAATAGTCAAAGATGGAACTGGTCACTTCACGCCTGAACGCCGCCTGAGAACTTCCTTCTTTTTTGGAAATCGGTTAAAAAGGATACGACTTCAAAACCAAAATATGTAAAAAAATTTCTTGGATCACATACTTATTCCAGTTATTTTGAGTTCAAAACCTTAGTACCCGGTTAAAAGGTCTTGAAATGATAACCTTCTCCTTCTTTATTAAGCGGTTAAAAAAATCCTACGTCTTAGTACATATAATAATAAACAATATCTAATAAACTCTTCACATTCAACGACCCCCATTAGGATCTCATGATCCTGTGTCAGTAGTCCAGAAACATAAACACCCAGACCGCAACAAATATCCATATAGCACATACAAATGTTTGTTGTGAACGGGGATCGAACCCACGATCGAACACTTCGGTCAATTGAAGAGACTAGTACCTGTCGTCAAAACTGACTGCACTATGTTGAAAATAATAAAACTTACATCAGTCGAACTATTCAAGTTGATAATACGAGATAAAAAAGGTACTTTTTATAGTTCTACTTTACGTTTACGTCTTAAGCAAATAAGGCTGTGTACATAAAGATCTCGTTTTACTGATTGTGCCTGAATTTAGCAATTACTGCAAACTGGGGCTATTCCGTAACTTAATAATAGTCGGTCGTATCTGGCTACGATTAAACATGAAAATCGTAGTGAATCCTGGACATTCGTTATGCGACATGCCTGCTTGGTATGAGTATAAGTGACTAATACTAATACAATAATTCAAGTTTTTGGGCACAAAACGCAAAAACGTTTTACACTTGGAACTTCGATCAATAATTTAGACTTTAATGATACAATATTGAAAGATTAGTTTTTTGATCATAGATTATGAATTTACAAACTCGTTTTACTTAGATTCTGATTTCTGTCACTTTAATACTTAGCGTTCGATATAATAGTAAAGATGCAATGCGACAATTTAGAGACCGTGTACCATAAACTTTAAATACTTTTCCAATACATTTAAAATTTAAATTTTATGGTCTTAATTTATAATTGCTTTTTAATATTTATATAAAACCTCAGATTTTTTTAAGACAAAAAATAATAAGTAATAAAACTAAGTATTAAAACGTCACAAATTTTAAGTTTAAAATATAATAAGTATTGTTAAAACAGTATATATAATAATATAATGCGCATGAGAACTCCAAAAATGCCTATCTTATTAAAGTAAATATAAAATACGTAAATAAACTTTTAAGACATTAGCTGGGTAATAAATAGCATTTTTTAAGAGTGACCATTTGATTTATACTTATTTGATTAATAGATACGAAAGCCATTTAAAGACTATATAATTCATTACACAAATCCTCAGGCATAATTTAATTTGACAAGCAGCATTTCGAAAATCGTAATTGATAAGCCTATTTTGAAAGTGCGCTCGCGAATGCTATCCGATGTCGAATTGGCCAACTAGAGGCGGTTACTCTTATATTTCAGTAACTGGATCAATAACTTACGGCGTTTATTAACTTTACGATATCGGTAATTGTAAACCCCATAAAAATACGGAGATTACGACATACAGCATCCTATCGAATAGCAGACACATAAAATAGTTAATTAAAAATATTAAAATCGAAAAACAGTAATGTTATATTAGACTATTAAACTTGAGTACATTTATATTGCATCAGTTAAGCTATATTTGATGAAGATGGTTTCAGTCAAAAATGTAACCGTGTATTGCTATACCAATACATTTAGTCGTCGGTTCCTAATTGTTTGTCTCAAATCTTGATGAGAATGCTGAAAGTAGGTACAGTAAATAAAACAAAAATAATCATTCAAATCTGCAATCATATTGTATAACAAACACAAAAAAATTGAGCTAAAAGGAATTAATTTTTATTTTGAAGCAGCTTAAAATAATTGAACCAATAATAATTTCAACTTTAATTCTTTTAATTTTTAATTTCATGCAACGCCTCCATGTATAATGTACATCTAGTGTAATGCGTAAATAATTATGATTCAAACTCATATAACTACCAAGTAATTGTATAATCAGCCAGTAATAGCGGTGAAGAATTTAACGAGCCTCTTATGAAGGGTAATATCGAAAAACCGAAAAGACATTTCGGCAATTATTGTAACGACGCGAGGAAAGAGCAAGGATGTGTAAATGACAGATGAACACAGCTCGCACACGATCGTACAGTGTCGACGGATTGTCACAAGCGTCGACTTACTGTAACACTATTAACACACTTCTAGGTTTGCTTCATAATGTTTTTTCAACCATCAAATCATCATCACAAAATTTTGCACCCATATGCAAAGGACTTTAGAAAGAATAAGGAAAATATTATATATCGTGCGACTTTGCTTAGCGTTAACTATAACCAAAACGATAAATCTCAAAAAAAATTAAATTAAAGTGAATTTATTGCAAGTATTACGGTCATTAACATGAATTCAACAATACAAAGGAAGGCGAATGTTCTGTATCCATGCAGCGTAACCGAGTGCGCGCGACTTATATTTAAAAAAATCGCCATTCATGTTAAGACGGTCGCATGAATCAATACTCGGAGAGTATAATAAAAATATAATCTTACGCGGAAAACGCAGATGGGTAGATCCACGCTATGTGTTTGCTAGGCAAGATTTGGAGTTTTGGAAGTCATGGGACAACAAATGAATGAGGATAATTATATTCCGATTTAATAAATAATCTTTTTTAGTCAAGTATGTAAAATATCTACTACGCAGAAAAATGAAATTTCGTAAGCTGTTTTCAAGCTGCGAGCTTGTAGGAGCTCCTCTTTTATGTTGGCCATGAATGCCCTCGCTTAAATCCGACGCTGTGGTTTTGCAGCGTCTCTTCTAGTAAAACTTCGCAGTGATATCTAATAATAAATATGAAAATCGCAAAGGGTCATTACGACTATGGTAACGTGAATGGCCAACATTAACACATTTGTCAGGGCGATGCGTCGCGACCGCGAAAGTGAAATTACCATTTACCGTATTTACACATAATTAGCTGTTTTTAGCGTGTATGGCATATTTGCATGGACTTGAATTATCATTCTTACATATGTTCGTACATTAAAATCTCTGACCTGCCGAAGCTTGACGAAGATACTATAATTTTAAAGCAAGATACTAAAAAAATCATGTACCATTGATCAATCTATATCTATACTAATAATAAAATTCTAGCGGGTCGATGTCTGTACATGGAAGATATATGAAAAAAAATCTTCTTGGGGGCCTTTATTAACGCGATAGAACCCAAAACAATGATTTTTAAAATTCTTATCTGTTTGTCTGTTTGTCTGTTTGTCTGTTTGTCTGTTTGTCTGTTTATCTGTGCGTTTGTGCACGCTAATCTCAGAAACGGCTTATCCGATTTAGATGCGGTTTTCACTAATATATTGTAGTAAGCTTCACTTAACATTTAGGCATTGTTTCATGTCAATCGGTCCATAAATAAAAAAGTTATGTCAATTTAAAGAATTACGTTGAACATTTTTTGTGCCTATCACTAAATACATGAAAGTATATACAGTACTTACATCAAAAAATACATTTTTTAATTTTTTGTCTGTCAGTTTGTCTGTCTATCTGTTTGTTCCGATTAATCTCTGAAACGGCTGAACCGATTTTGATGGTACTTTTACTTGCAGTTAGCAAATGTTATAAGGAGTGACTTAGGCTTAATGCTATTTTAGATATTTTTAATCTATACATATAAAAAAAAATTCTAACGGGTCGCCGTCTGTACATAGAAGATATATGAAAAAAACAAATTATTTGGGCCTTTACATACGCAATAGAACCCAAAACAAAATTGTTAGAAATTTTGTCTGTTTGTCTGTTTATCAGTGCATTTGCGCCCGCTAATCTCAGAAACGGCTTATCCGGTTTAGATGTGGTTTTCATGATTATATTGCAGTAAGGTTCACTTAACTTTTGGTATTTATTTCATTTCAATCGATTCATAAAAAAAAAGTAATGTCAATTTAAGCGTTCACGTCGAACAGTATTTTATACTTTTCACTAAATGCATGAAATTATATACAGTACTTACAACAAAAATACAGTTTTTTAATTTTTTGTCTATGAGTCTGTTTCTTACGACTAATCTCTGAAACAGCTGAATCAAATTTGATGGGACTTTCACAAGCAACTAGGGGATGTCCATTAATCACGTGAGGTCCAGAAAGGGAGAGGAGATAGAAGAAGAAATTCACGAAATATTACAAATTCTAAAAAGTTCTTCAAAACATGACGTAATTAATGGACAGCCCCTATAGCTAATATTATAAGGATTAACTTTAGCTACTATTTTTAATATATTTATTTTAATGAATAAGTAAAAAAGAGAATTACGCGATAACAAAATGTTGTAGAAACCAATAAAATAGTGAACAATTTCCGATTTAAAAAGGGAAGGTATAAAAATAAATAAAATTGATGTGTCCGATTGTAATCATCATCACTACATAGTATAAAACAAAGTCGCTATCCGCCGTCTGTCTGTCCCTATGTATGCTTAGATCTTTAAAACTACGCAACGGATTTTGATGTGATTTTTTTTAATAGATAGAGTGATTCTTAAGGAAGGTTTATATGTATAATACATGCATAAAATAGTAGAGAAACGCTGATAAATTTAGAGGTTTCTAATGTGATGTCGTAAATAAGCACGTTTTTTTACGCTTATATTGCAAACGCTGGCTAAACCCTACGAGATAGACCAAAATAATGTACTACAGTATTGTCCACCTTAAAAAGTTCAACAAAAAAATCCGCGATGGTATATGTCTATCTCTTAGGGATAACCCACCATAACCATTTTTTATCCTTTACTAAAAAATGGTTATTTACGAAGTGATTTTAAACAATACAGCATTAATCCTTATCCAATTAAGTACCTTAAATAAATTGTGCATTTATTATAGATCAATACGCTTTTTACAGCATGTAATTTAAGTGAATATTTCCGAAGATATTACAAATTTAAAATGCAGGGACGTAGTTATTGCGGCGCCGCGGCGGAACCGACCCGCGGATTATCTGTTTGTCTGTTTATCTGTGCGTTTGTGCACGCTAATCTCAGAAACGGCTTATCCGATTTATATGCGTTTTTCACTAATATATTGTAGTAAGCTTCACTTAACATTTAGGGTTTGTTTCATGTCAATCGGTCCATAAATAAAAAAGTTATGTCAATTTATAAGGAGTGACTTAGGCTTACTTCTATTATAGATATTTTTAATCTATACATATAAAAAAAATTCTAACGGATCGCTGTCTGTACATAGAAGATATATGAAAAAAAAACAAATTATTTGGGCCTTTACATACGCAATAGAACCCAAAACAATAATTGTTAGAATTTTTGTCTGTCTTTCTGTCACTCAATTTTTTTCGGCTAATATTTGAAACAGCTGGACCGATTTTGACGAAACTTTCACTGGCAGAAAGCTAATGTAATAAGGAACAAAATTGAAACCAATGAAATTGTGAACAATATTTGATTGAAATAGGGAAGATGTATATTATGTAAATATAATAATTTTAAATAATAATATATTTACTGGGTAATTTTTTTACTGGATATGATAGACCAAAACCGAAACTATAAGCGAAAAATAATTAAAGGAGTCACAGAGCTGATTTGGATAAAAACTAAAACTGTATCATTAGTGTTTTGAAAAAAAAGGTTTTCCTAGCCAGAAACGAACACGTTGATTTTGCAGAAAATTAACATTCTGTATTATTGCACCATCTGATACTGTCACATATTATAAGGATCATCAACTTCAGGAGTATACAGTTAACTCCAACAAAAAGAAAAGGCTTATTTTTCAAAATTCTATCAAATTAATATTAATTAAATCTTTAGTAATTCTTCAAAAAATGATTATACCTAAAAGTGAAATTTTAAAATTAAAACGGCATGTTAAAACGCTAATAGCGGGTGAGTACACAACAATAGCCGAGTCCAGTGAAATGTAATTTTTTAAATAAATTGATCCATCCTTTTAAGAATTATCTAAACCTACCTAGGTAACGGAGTAGGTGAAGGGGACCAAAACAAACTTCACATTCTTTGAGTTTGAGTTATTCACTTTGTATATTTTCGATTGTATTGTTCACACTCTTCCTTACTTTAGTAGGTGACTAGCATTTCGATGCAACCTATAAACAAATCGTTCGAAGTAATGCAGTGTATTTTCTAAACTTACCGGGACCCATGACCTAACCCTCATATTTGATTATGTCTGTCTAGAATCGATTACTTAACTTCTAATTAATGTATAGATTTAATGTTATTTTGTAAAAAAATAAATCTTTTCCTTTAATTTGTCGCTTACTTTTAATTTCCAAAAGCTGATCCTTACAAGTGACACTATTAGGTGAAGCAATAATACCGAATGTATTAATTTTTCAAAATTAGTTGGTTCTATTCCTAGCCAGGAGAATCATGAAATCAAAAAAACTTATGATGCAGGTTTAGATTTCTCAAAATCGGACACGAGACTCCTTTAAGTATTTGTCGCGATTCCTTATAGTTCCGGATATGGCCTATCAAGCCCAGTTAAAAAAGTCACCCGATTTATAATACAAGGCGAACCTCGGCGGGAACATACTGTTTTACAGTCGAAATTTTAAAGACTAGCACAAAACACTTTTCTTCAACATTTATTGTGAAAACCGGAGAGGAATACTGTATCTGAGTTAGTGTCTGCTTATAAATACAACCAGAACGTTCCCAAATCCTATGTAAAAGGCTCCTTTCTTGAGCAGCACCGCAGACCATTATAACCTTTCCTTGCAGGAGACATGCCAAGCCATCTGTAATCCACGCGAACGAAGTCGCGGGCACAGCTATTAATGTATAAATTTAATGTTATTTTGTAAAAAATAAATCTTTTCCTTCAATTTGTCGCTTACTATTACTTCCTAAAAGTTGATCCTTAAAAGTGATATTATTAGGTGATATAATGATTCAGAATCTATTATTTTTTCAAAATTAGTGGGTTCTATTCCTGGCTAGGAGAATCATTAAATTAAAAAAAAACTTATGATGCAGTTTTAGATTTATCAAAATCGGACACGAGACTCCTTTAAGTATTTGTCGCGATTCCTTATAGTTCCGGATTTGGCCTATCAAGCCCAGTTAAAAAAGAACACGATATATAATACAAGGAGAACTTCGGCGGGAACATACGGTTTTAGAGTCGAAATTTGAAAGACTAGCAAAAAACACTTTTTTTCAACATTTATAGTGAAAAGCGTGGAGGAATACCGTATCTGAGTTAGTGTCTGCAAATACAACCAGAAAGTTCCCAAATCCAAAGTAAAAATCTCCTTTCCTGAGAGGTACCGCAGACTACAGCCTTGCTTTGCAGCAGACATGCCAAGCATTCTGTAATTCACGCGAACGAAGTCGCGGGCACAGCTAGTATGAACATAAAAAACTTGATTAACTGAAGTCAATCTTATATTCAGATAAAGTCTTGGGCCTTTAACGAAGCCACTGTATTCACGGTTTTAGTTTTTTTTTTTTCAGTAAAAATAACAGGCAAACGAGCAGGCGGGACACCTGATTTTCAGTGAGTAGATTGACACATTAACGTTGGCGCCACAGAAGCACACATACGTTGCCAGCTTAAATAAAATAGAGGAAGGAAATAGGAGTTAAGAAAAGAAATCGTGACGGGGTTAGGATTCCGAATGTCTCACTCATCGCATGTTTAGCTAATTTACGCTGATCTTCTGTGCTTATAAAGTACTGCCCCGACGGTGCCAGCCAGCTGAAGTCAATCGGCTACAGGTAGGCTCTCCCTTAGTAAAATCATACATAAACGGCGAAAAGAGAAATAGAATGTGCATTGGGCGCTAATACTTCTTCACGCTGCAATATACCTATTGGCTTATCTTATCGCTCGTTAAAGATGATTATAGGCTCTACCTCAGTAAATTAAGTTAAAGTTTGACTCACTCAGTGGTTCTCAATTACTTTTTTCTACGTACCAGTTCAAAAAAGACCTCAAATTCTTATACTCCTTCTCGTGTTAATGATAAATAATAGAATAAACATACTGTTTTAGATCATGAGTTGGATGCTGATAAGTAATAATGTGTCAACACACAAAAAGTTAAATTCTGAGGTGTCGGTGTAATCCGATAATGCGTCACGTGTTTTACATTATTCAAAATTTTTTCAACTCAATGTTTCAAATATTGAAGTATCTTCAGTATTTTGAAATATATAGCCATAATCTGATATCGTTGAAAAAAATATTATTATATATAAATTTTATTCTACCAACCTGCTTTTAATTAATGATACCATTTATCAAAACAGAAAAGAGAAGATTGATATGTATGTCTTCAACCAAATTTATTAAAAATAAGTTTGAAATCTTTAGACGCCATTTTCACAAAATGAAGTCCTTATGGCTTGACATAGTATTGCTCATCAGCGTCTAGTTTTCATTGTTGGCTTTACAAAGCACGCATACTATTTGAGTAAATAAACAAGACATATGTAGATCGATTAAAATTTATTTTCAACCGACTTCGAAAAAGGAGGAGGTTCTATGTTCGGCTGTATTTTGATAATTACCGTTTGCTTAAATTTTTTTTATTGATTTAATTACCTTGCACAAACATTAAAACCTACCCCTTGATGCACGTTTGCGTACCTTTAGGGTGCCACGCGCGCAGCATTCCAATGGCCTAACTGATTCCTTGTCTGAGTTAGCTGCAAATTCGTGATCCCAGTACATGGTACTGAAAATACCATGAGTATTTTCATATTTATATTGTGACACTCGAATATTACACAACAATGTTAGCTCCTCGGATTATTTCGTATTTGAAGATATGATTACTATTTTAATTAGGAGGGCTATTGTGACGATATGAGTAAAACATTCCTACTACGGGACAATGCATTCATAAAAACGTTATTATTATACTAAAACTTATATTGGATTCAATAAAAAAAAATTGTTACCAACTAGATGTGCCTCACAGCGGTTTTTGGTACAAATGCTTGTAATTTGCCAGATTATTGTATGTTTTTGTACGACTCCCATATGGACTGTAACGTGATAAATTTATAGGCTATAATCTTCCTCAATTAACTGTCTAACACAAATAGGAATTTTAAAAGCGGTTGTAAGTAGTTCCTACGATTAACACGCTCTAAACAAATAAATAAAAAATCTTGGGCTTTATCATTATAATACTCGATTAACAATCACATAGGAAATGCTTTACGAAAAATGACAATAAAGTTTGGGTATGTGAACAAATATTTTGTTATCATAGTTTATTTATAAATAGAATATTTGCCTATTTTTCTCTACGAAGTTTTGGTGATTATGTTAATATGATCGTTTTTACGACGTCGTCTCAACAAATCAGTTATGATTATTTCGATTACACATATTTTAATATAATTATACATTCTTATTTTTAATCGATTCGAATTTTAATCGATACCTTGATGGCTGTGACTGTCGCATCTAGCGAACCCTTACAATCAATGGTAATAAGAGCAGCTTGCGCAAGCGCCCGGCGTCGCCCGACCTCGCGCTGCCTTATATATACGTGGTTGACTTCTCAGCCGCATCAGTCAACTGCTCCCTCTCAAATCCATCACAAACAAACAACAGTCACAATGAAATCCTTCGTGAGTAGCCACTTGCTATATTTACTTCAAATTTAATGTTATAAGTTTATTTTAGATTTTTTGTCAAATGAAAAAAAGTGGGTTAATTCGTCTATTTTTGTCTCTGGTTTAGGATTTGCATTTATTCTATTTTTTAAAGCTTACAGCTTACCACATATTGAGTTTCTTTTAAGTAGCATTGCTTAATCAATAAGTTCCAAAGTGTGACAATATCGTTAGCCAGAGGGCGCTAAAACCTTATGGAAGAACGATAGTGGATACATAAGTACTTCTGAGGCATTTAGAAACTCCTGCTAATACTCAATTTTTTTTTATCAATTGTTCTAAATAATAGATACGTTGAATATTAATTACTTATTAAAGCGAAAGGTTATAAAAACACGAAATGAAATTGTGCAAGGAATTTAATAGTGCGAGTAACGTCTTCCTGAATACTCAAGCACTGGTCTGTGAGACGCGGTGGTATTTATTATCTGCCGTCAGAGCCTCAGTCCGCTCTAATATTAAATGATATTTTAACACTTACATGATACTTCACACCTAATATTCAGTTGGTTATTTTTACAGCAGTAAGTTACTTTACATTATCCTTCTTCCCTTTTATATAACAACGAAATAAAAACAATATGTAATAGGAATGTCAACCTTGTTACAGTAGAGTTTTATCTTCTCTTTCTCTGTTTTCTTTTGTGTCGTCTTATGACTTCCTTACCTTTTGTAGCCCCTAGACATTATTACGTTATTGTATGTGGTTCCATTTATGATCAGCAACATGTAATGAAATACGTATATATTGATTTATCATCATAATTTTATTCCCACAGGCTTGTGTAGTCCTCCTCGCGGCGGCGGTGTTGGGCGCGCCCGAGGGCAAGCGCGACAAACGAGGCTTCCTGCACGGTGGCTTCGGCGGCGGCTACGAGCTCGGCCATTCCTTCGGCCACGACTTCGGCCACAGCGCGCTGGACCACGGACTGGGTCACGGCCATATTGTGGAATCTGTGTACGCTGCGCCAGCGAGAATCGTCTCCGTTAATAAACTCGTCGAGGTCCCTAAGGTGCGATATTATTAACTCTTATTCTATATTCAAATATTTATTTTAATTCTTTTATATTTTCTTACCTATACTAGTATTATAAAGAGATAAAGATTGTTTGTAAGTTTGTATGTCCCCCCTACATATCTCTGAAACTAATAATCCGATTTGAAAAAATATTTTTGCGTTGGATAGCCGTTAGATAGTTATAGACTATATTACATCACGCTACGTCTCGTATAAGCGAAACATTAACCATAAACGTGATTTAAGTGTGAGGGGAATCTAGTCGCTTATATAAACCTTACTTAATTATGAGCGAAATAAATTCGGATTTGGGCTGTTACAAATCTGAATTTTATTCAGTGAATTGTCCTAAAATTTTTATTATATGTTACAGGTAGTTGAAGTTAAGAAAATTGTGTCAGTACCAAAGGTTGTGTCGGTACCGCAGATCGTAAAGGTTTCCAAAATCGTCGAGGAGCCGCACTACGGGCACGGCATCTCCTCCGGCTGGTGGTGAAGAGAATCGTTGCTTTAGAATAATTGTCTCGCTCAATATGCCACAGTAACTTTTAAAGCCTCATATCATCTTTATTTACCTTAAGAAATATATAAGCAGACGAGTAAATAGTGATAAAATAAATATATAAACAATACAACGAGTGAACTATAGTTCAAAACAAAACCTGCCGACTAAGAAATGCTACGCCATATATTGAGGCTTCCCACGACCAAAATTAGTTTTAAGAATAAATAAATGTTTTTAAGTATTTAATTAGTTTTATTTAAATATATGTGGCGATCCATTCAACGATCATTTGTTTATAACGAAAGAGTCTGAAATTCATATGCGACCTACACGCCACGACACACCACGACACTATTGAAGCTCTATCATGAAATACGAAGCTTACGTCAGAAGGTATCACAACATTTGACATCAAGTAATACACCCTTAGTTAACTCTATCAGTAAAATATCTTATAGAAATCTTGTATTCTATACGAGTTCTTCGCGCAATGTTTTGCGATAAAGCCCATTACGCAAACATGTTGCGTGCGCAGGTTTTGAGCCTCCAGTTAACAGAATAAACTAAATCGTTGGCATAGGGTGTAGTAAATGTAATTGATTTTCAACCTTCTGAAAGATTTCAAACAATTGTTTTTTTTATACTAGTGAAAAGTTGTTAGCAAAACGTATGTATTAAATAATTCACTAACTTATAACTGACAAAAATACAATATGGTTAAATAAAATATATATGATTTCTAATAGGCAATTTAAGAAAACAGTGATAATTATATTTTCATTTTGATTAAATAATTCATAAATTCTTATGAAAATAATGTTGTTGACAAAAATAACTGAAAAATACTTAATTTGATCCGTAAGATTAAAGTGGGTATTAATGTCAATATGCATGTATTGTAATATTCGCACGCAACGGGAAGTGAGGCAGAATCTCCCTCATCCGTGACTAATAAACGCTACGAGCACCTATACCCACTTTTATTAAAATATCTGGTTAAGACAAAATGTTACAATAATTTTCATAATCGTATTTTTAGATATTTATTTTTACAACATCCTCCCACCCATTATCCATTGTCAATTGATCAAGCGTAAAATTTTAAAAAATGTAATAAAATAATAAGTTAAATAATTATGCATTTTTTGTAAATACCTGCTGAGGTAAAATAGCAATTCTACCTCACGCCAAAATTGTGTGCACCCACTGTAAAATCCAAATTTTTCATAACATGGATTATGGGGTATAAATCTTACGGTCGCTACAGAGCGAGCTAGACCTCTTTGTGTACGTATACTTAAAATATACAAAGTATAAAAAATGACACTAACAAGAATAATGTTACTTAACGTTAAAATTAATCATCATAATTTGGTATAATATAAGCATCAGGCATCAGTTATATATAATTGTGGGGTCTGGGATAGTTAAGCATTCGTCGTTACTAGTCTACTCTTTTCTATGTGCTAGTTGTCACGAAGAAGGAAATATATCGCTGAATCGGAATCGAATAAATAATTATGAAAAGCAGTTCGCGTGAGCGCAGCCGTCCAGGAGCGCGCGGTAATATGGGTCGCCTGCGAGCGCCGCAGTTGCTCAGCTGACGGCGCGGCAGACGGCGGCACCGCAATTTAAAATGGATTACCTAGTGAGTAATACAGATAGTAATTATTGTCTCACAACAAATAGATAAACTTCTCGTGTTTCAATAATTGCGACAGTTGTACAGTTCAAACTGTCATTTTAAAGCCTTTTAATTCATACACTAATAATAAAAAAATAATAAAAAAATAGTACTATTTACAATAAGAACTTGAGAAAATTTTTTACCATCGTGTGATGTTATGAGCTCTTGCAGCTATATCTATTTAATCCTTTTATAAAAGTTGGACAAGTGATAACTCTTTGATTTACATAAGTTGTTTACACTAGTAACCCTATTTAAAATTATGTCGTTTACGAACAACACACATGTAAATACAACTAACAATGAACTGTTTACAGATTCCGATGATATTCTTGTCCCTGTGCGCGCTGGTCAGCGCCTACGAGCCTCTGGCCATGATGATACAGCGGCGGAGGAACGCGTACCCCGTATACGCGAGCGACTTCGTGGACGAGTACGAGCCCTACGCGGTCGCTGCCATCCCCATGCACGCTCCAGTGCCCATCTTCCAGGTCATCTCCCCCCCAACGTACGCGGGAAAACTGAGGAAACCAATCAAACGTCCCCAACCCAATAGAGACTTGCACGCGTATGCCTCGTCTAACATCGAGCAAGCGTACGAACCGTACGCCTACGAACACATATACGAGGACTCATTGCCGCAGAAGTACAAAGGAAACCCGTATGACGAGGAGGCGTCGTCGGTAGTTGTGTACGCTCGACCGAATAAAAACGGTGGCTTCACTTACCGCAAGCCGCCTGCGCCGACACCGGCTCCTAAGGGCACTCAACGAGAGCCAATTATCATCAGAATACACAAGTACAGAGTAATTCATTAACACACCAATCATGGCAAGCGTTACAAAAATGTGATAGTATTTATGACCAATTAAATTGTTGGTAGATATAATAATTATTGACGTTTTTAACTAGCATTAGAAGATCGGTGTGACAAAAAACTGGTTTAATTTAAAATTTTAAATTTTCTATAATTCGAATAAGAAAATTGTTTAAATACTTATAATTTATAATATCAGTGGCATCGTAATTTTAACGAATTTTTATAAATGGGAGATAATAGAAGAGACCAGGAACACTTGCTACCTGATTGCTGCATGTGCTTGTGATGTTCGTAAGGCAGTGTTACGTAGATTTGTATTACGAATATCCAATTAAGACACACGAATATTATAAAATACAGCTATCATAATTATATCTATTGAGAACAACTGGAACACAAGAAATACACATTTTATTATAAGTACACCATAAGGAATTTATGTAAATAGAAATAATAGATTTAATAAAAGAAAAAACTTAAATTTGAAGGATCTCCGTGAAATGCCTATATGAATTAGTTTGTATTGTAACAACAGTATTGTAATTAAATTATGTTGTCGATTTTTAACAATAATTGTATATATTTTAACAATTAGCTTTTACTGGTGACCTTAAATTAAATGTAAAAATTATAATTTTTAATAAATTTATATAAATAATTAAATTGTTGTTTATAATATGAATACAAAAAAGAAGTATGATGCATACGTAAGGTGATATGGCCGCAATTACCTCAAAAACCACTGATCCAATTTGGATGGGGTTTTCGCTATTTAAATGCAGTTTTTAGTTTTAGTTAGAGGTAAATAAGGAAACTCTTTAATGACTAACAGAAAATGACTACAAGTGACTGCGATAGCTTATCTAATACTTATCTATGAAGTCTGTAAATTTTACTAAATTTTAAATTATTTTCTATATTAAGAAATATTAAGTAAAAAAAAAGTCTTTGTTATGCCTCGCAATTTTAATCGCATGAGACGTTTTAACGCTTCCCTTACATGATTTGCGTCTGTGTTTTTTATCCAAAAAAAAATGAGCAGGCAGGATACCTGATGTTAAGGGATAACCATCATCCATGGAGATTTTCAGAATCAGGGGAGCCACAAATATAAATATAATGCTACATAAGTACCAACAAATAACAGAAATGTCAGAAGACAACTCTGATATGAGGAATAAATTCTCCGATCGGAAGGAGCAGGGAAGCGTAACGGGAAGTGCAGTTCATGAAGAAAATCAATTAATACCCATCGGCACGCTTTGCCGCGTGTCTGCTAACGACTGTTATTAACATATTTAATAGCTCTGTTATCTAGATAGTTCATTAAATGCTATTGAACAAAGGAAATGAAATTTCCGAACCATTAAACTGTTATTAATATAATCGAATAATATAAAAGTACTCACCTATTTTTATTAAGAATCACGTAACCGAAAATTAGCTCAAATAAACATTAGCCCCACCAGCGCCCCGGGCAGAATAAAGAGGGCGCACCCTCGGGCCGTGGATTTGTGAGATGGGAGTCACACGCATACGTTTTCATACGGCCCCGAGGAGGACGGTAGTCGGGATTGTCTCGAACTGCCGTACGCACCAGCGAGGGGCAGCGGATGCGCATGCGCAAACGATCCCGAGGCCTCTCCATTTCCGTGCTGAGAAAGGCCATCGCAGGGGTTTTAGTGGGTACAAATCGCCACATAACCCAATCTTTCCCTCAGGAATCGGATATCTTTTCGAAGATTTCCCCAGTGAATTCAATAAAAAGCTCAAATAAACATACTGATTAAAAAAAATTACGATTTTTGGAGTAGCTAAAAAAAAAGTAGTTATTTATTTCGAAATCGTATTTTTACAGACAGTCATCTAATTTAATACTCAGAATATAAATTTACAATTTTGGCTTTATCTGTCCGGCTGTCATAAAACTGACACATAAAAATTTATATGTCAAGTTGACAATTTGACTGGAAAACGTGAAATGTTCTGAATGTGTTTGAAAACATTGTAAAATGTTATGAAATGTTCGGACAGTAGAAATCTAAGAATTCAATTTCATTGTTTTCGTTTGTGAAGTGTAGGAAAACAATATTAGTTTAAAATGCCCCGTGTTAAAATTGACTATGTCGTCAGTTTCAGTAGCGAAGATCCTGTAAGAATCACAACATTAAAACAATTCTTATTTTTAAAATTTTAATAACAAATGTATTTTTTATGTTACAGACGAAAGTAAATATTTGAATTAAATTGTCGTCTTATCGTATCTTCTTAATAAACGCATTTATAGTTATTAATTGTTAATTTTTAACATCGTTTACATCTCTCAAATGTATAATCCAGTGCCACTGAACCCTATTCAAAAATTGTCTTAGATGGTCATAGCCCATACTTTTATATAACTGTATATTATATTTAAACAAATCGACGAGCAAAGGCTAGGTATTCATGGAAAAAAAAATTCAAAGTGTGGGTGAATGATCTACTTACATAAAAGATTATACAGTTTTTTATATAACATATTATTGATACAATTTACTATTAATACAATAAAAAGATTTTTCTGGAATACTTAAATTTGTATAGTCTATTTTTCTGTACTTGTCTTATGTAGTATCAATATCCAAAATGATATTTACAAATTTACAAACATTATTTTTCATTACAATTACGGAACATAAAAAATGACTCAATTCAATCATTTGATCGATAAGTTTTCACCTCTAGCTCTGTGTGGTTAGAAGTACACCATAATTGTTTGCTAAAAAGAGAAAAGAAAAATAGACTAAAGCTGTCATCTTTTTAATTATTGCCATTAGGAAAATCCAGCGAATAATCTTTTAGAATGGGAAGTGAGTAAGAAGAAATGGCTCTGTAATAAAGGGGAGTCTTCCTGCTCAGTTGTGCTGCAATTAAATAAAGCCATCAAGGTATGAAACAAAAATTAATGAATGTTATTTAGATCAAAATGTCTGTTCTATTGCTATTAAAAATTGTTACACAGAATCATAATTTAAATATGCAATTCTATAGGGTACACCGATTTCAAGTGGTCTGATAGAAATATTTTAAATCAGGATTGCAGTTCTCGGTTTATATTAAAAGATAATTTTAGTGTTATAGTTAATTTTATAAAATCATCTGACAAAATATTAAGACAGATAGATCAATTCTATCATACATAAGTAAAATATGTGATAAAAATTTAATAACTAATAAAAATGCTTTTTAGATTGAGTCCATCAATATCGGAGCGTATCATGTGGCATCAGTTGAAGTATTAGTGGGACTGTCAGAGAAACCTAATGATCCTTTTCAGGTGACCTAAATGTTGCAATATTTATAATTATTTTTTAAATATCATTACATGTAAATATATATTGTATTGCAATTACTTCCAAACACTTTTAATTTCTAGTCATATATTTTTATAAATCTCTTCTCATCTTCTTGAACTTTTAATATTTATTTGTTGTTGTGATTTTTCTATACAAGTACATAAATATGTACTTAACTATTTACTGTTATAAAATGAATCATAATTTAGCTTGGGAACAAACAATTGATTTGATTGTGCAAGTTTATACCAACTTATTCAAATATCATAAAATAAGAAAATAGTTTTCAATCACAATGATGCTATTCAATCGGCTGTTGGCACTTCACGTGTCTCAATTTAGCTTGCACATAAGCACGTGTCGCTCTCGTGCAGGTGCTGGTGCCCAGCTGCATGCTGCTGTCGCCGGCGGAGTCGCGGCGCGAGGCGGGCGCGCAGCGCGTGCGCTCCTTCAGCGCCGAGCAGCTGGCGGCGGCGCGCGCGCGGCGCTGGGACCGCGTGCGCGTCGTGTGCGCGCAGCCTTACAACAGGCACTGCAAGGTGCTCCTGCCATTCTCTTATAACGTGTACTTGTGTTTAGAGGAAGTTTGAGACAATTATATGGATTGATTATTTATTGAATCAGTGAACCGGCGTGGTAGTTTTAAAAATGTCCAAGTAACCATTCCAGTGTGACATGTACAGGGTACTTCAAAAATATCTCGTTGAATACCCATGATGATTATTTATTTCCAGTACGGCTTGTCGTTCGTGCACATCCACTCGCCAGAAGGCGCCGCGCCCACCGCAGTGCCTCGCGCGCTGGACGAGCTCGCGTCAGACGAGGAGGAGTTCCGGCCGGGCGAGCTGTTCGCGCAGCACTCGCAGCGTGCTTCCACTGGTTTGTACTCAGTGCATTCCAGCAGCAACGCTTTGTGCCCAGACGATAGGCCAGCTCCGAGCACAGGGAGCATCTGAGCGACCAAGCCGAACATCGCCGCGTGACTACGCTCGCAACAGGGGAAGTGTCGGTAGCTCCGGTCCATTTGGGCATCTCTACCCAACGTGACCCTTCTCAAGGCCTGACTTTCAGTGCCTCTACCTTGGCAATGCCCCATCCGATGCAGGCCCGCCACTAGCTTACGCACAGCTGTGACATTTAACCCAGGAGGTGCCGAGCAAAGTGGGTGTCCGGCGGATTTCGCCAACTCTGACTTTTGCCGCCTAGCATCCACCCGCCTCTGCAATCGGCGACGCTACATCGAAGCGAGCTATCTTGACTTGGAAATCCGTAAGGATATCCCGCACCCGCGCAGCGAGACGTTAGGCCTAACGGTCACAGTCGGGACCACTAAGGTTGAGCGGCATCCCTCTGTGGCGGGCTTTTTAAAATTTTTGATGCCGAGGTCATGCATCCGAATCTGAGCCTTTATAGCTACCATGACCTCGACGTATGTCGTCGCCGCACCTCTGACGACCGTGACAGTGACAGTGTCGTTGGCCTGGTAGCCTCTTCTTCTTCGGCACATTCTTGGCCGCAGATTAAGGAGATGAGCGCCGTAACTGTCGTCCAAGTCTCGGCAGGAAAAGCTACCGGTTGAAAAAAAGAGCAAAATGAAGCAGGCACCAATGGTAATTCGGTTAGGTTAGAAGTTTGTCTCTCTGGTGTATGAGCCACCATCTGCAAGCTCACACGCCCTAATAATACACACAGTTTAACATAAGACCCGTGAATATAGTGACTTGCTTTTTTTCTAGCAATAATATTATTTTATTGAAGTGATCCATATTAGTATGGTTAAAACATTTTTTACATGTAAAATCAATAATTTGTATAAATTCCAGATGCGCAAATAAGACAAGCATCGATGGAAGCTATCAAAAATAATTCAGATAAATCTACGAAGCTGTTAAAAACTCCTATTAATAAAACGAACAACAACGACTATCGTCCTAGAAACAATGAAATACCGAGCTCGAACCGGAAGAAGGAGAACCTAATGTATACAGACGACGATAAACTACCTCACGCTAAAATAGACCAAGTGGTCCAGAGACACAACCAACAAAAAGAAAAGGAGAAGACAGCAAACCATGAAAAGGCCGGCCAAAATCATGACAAAGAAAAAACTAAATTAAATAACAGCACACAAGACGACACAGGAAACAAAACGATGGAGCCACAGAAGCAATCAGACAAAACCCCGACACCACAGGGAAACGTTAGTAAAGACTCTGGAAGCCACAGCAGCCAGAAGAAACGTAAACGATCAGATGACAGTGAGTTCCTATTTATCAGAAACATCACTTTACTTATTTTGTTTTTATAAAACTGTCTGGCCAACCAGTAGGGACACTTGATGTTAAGTGATCACCGCCGCCCATGAAATTTGCAGTCCCAGAGGAGTCACAAATGTGTTGCCAATTTCACAATGAATGAGGGACGAAAGAGAATAGGAAGTAAGGAAAAATTAAATTTTTCCTTACTTCCTATTCTCCATGTTTGTTTTTATGTTAATATTACAGCTGTTTACTACATGCAATTATGGTTATACAGGTTTTGCCTACTGTAGATTTTCAAGTGGTTCTCATCACTAGTAGACTAAGTATCACTCGTTTAAAACTTAGTTACGTGGCTACTTCACGCCGAAAAGAGTTACAGCCTCGGCCGAGCTAGGGGAATGCGAATGGTCGTAGTTGATGAGCTACAGCTAGGCTCTGTTTCAATAGACGCCCCACGAATACCATTGTATCAATCTGTTACTAGTATATCATAAAAGTAATATAGACCATATTGTGTGAAAAATCGTTGATCAATTAGTTACTGTATAATGTCAGTAGGCAACCTCCCTTTCTCTAGGATAGGTTACTCGTCCTCATTCTCATAAAATATCAATCATATAAATTTAATTAAAGACAAGAACCAAAAAAATTAATTAGACTTTATTAGTTATTTTCAACCAAGTTATTAGCCTTAGCATAGAAAATGATCTCTCTGACACCGCTTCCCTCATAGGAAGGGTTGGCAGAATTTCAGAATAAAATGCATGCAGCTAGTCAGATAGGTCAGGTCACTGTCGGGCGCAGGCGCGGTGCTGGCGGGCGTGCACTTCACGCTGAGCGGCTACGAGAACCCGCAGCGCGCCGAGCTGCGCGCCGCCGCGCTGGCGCTGGGCGCGCGCTACGAGCCCGCCGGGCGCGCCTGCACGCACTTCGTGTGCGTATCTTGCGTCCGCACTGCCGCCCGCGTTCGGTGCTGCTCTAGAGTAAGAGGTGCCGCGCAGGTATTGGGCCCAATACCGAATATTTGGCAGGAGGCAACTCTTAGTACTTTCCGCGGGAGACAAGTCCCAACTCGTCATTTACAAGTTTAAACTTGCATCGCTGCAGTACGTGGGCAGTTTTGTTTCACTTGTGATAAGGTCGCGGTTATCTTAAAATACGCTTTATTAAGTGGTTGTTGGTGCATCATTCTGTACGCACTGGATACGAAATATTACTTTTAATGTCATTGATCACCTTAGGAAATATAACCCTTTGTTCGAGAAAAAAAATATTTCATTTATTATCAATAAAACATTGATGTATTAACTTGTCTGTAAAATTAATATTTTTGTGGGTAATATTGTGAGTTTTTCTTTTCATGATTTACTGTTTGGTGTTCGGCCGAATAGTTTGCAATATTCGGCCAACTATCGACTAGATCGCCATCTATATTCGTAGCGTCTCCAATAATTACACACATGTAGAGCTTCTCGCGATACTCACTAGTGACCGCTCATAGAGTAAAGCTTTAACGCTCGTGCCGTTGCCGCGACAGCTGCGCGTTCGCGAACACGCCGAAGCTGCGCGCGGCGCGCGCGGCCGGCTCGCGAGCGGCCGCCGTGTCGGGCGAGTGGCTGCGCGCCTGCCGCCAGCAGCGCCGCCGCCTGCCGTGGCGCTGGTTCGCCGTCGAGCGCCGCGAGCGCCGGGCGCCGCCCGCCGGCTGGCAGCGCCCGCCCGCCGCCTCCGGTACCTACAGGCTATCTCTAGTGTATTTATCTGTCTATGCGGCACTAGTTACACTAAACGCGTGGGCCGATTTTGATAAATAATACGTCGTTCGATTTATCACAACGGATCAAATGTCGTAGAAAACATATATATTATACAAATCTAAATACTCCATTTGGAAAAAATTAATAAGTATGCTCAATGAGGTATCATTGAGTAAATATTTAAAAATCACTTTTAGGTTTCTCATATCATTTTTCAATCAGTATAACCGTTTAAGATCTATAACAATTGAAATTTGATTAGTAAAGATTCTCACTCATAGACTTTTAGACAGAACTGATATTGATACGGTACTGCTGGACTGCACATGATCTTGTTACGCAGGCGGGTTTTTAATTTTATTATTTTATTTGTTCTTTATTTGTCCTATTTAGCAGACAAATCTAATACTCCTAATCACAAATAAAATATAGAGATTGTAGCATGTATTGTTTGGTACAAAAATTGAGAAGAATTTTAATAAATCAGAATAAAGTAACAATTTAATGTATAATATTACGAGAGGAGGTCAAAAAGTTCGCGGAATGGAGGGGTTAGTGGGGGTAGGTTCACTTGTCCAGGCACTAGTTAAGCACCTCATTAAGAGTATATATACCAAGTTTGAACCTAATTGGGTCATTAACTTTTGAGTTATCCCCTGTAAACATCTGAATCGGGAAGAAGTCAGCCAGTATGGAAAAAATTGAACACCGCGCCGTTATTAAGTTCCTTACCAAGCAAGGAAAATCCGCTCAGATTATTTTTCAAGAGCTGTTGGCGGTTTACGCGGACTCTGCCCCTGGTAAAACCATGGTTTACAAGTAGCATGGTCTTTTTAAACAAGGAAGAGAGTCCATTGAAGACGACCCTCGCTCTGGACGGCCAATTGAGGCCACCACACCGGAAATCGTCGAAAAAGCAGAAAATCTTATATTGAAAGCAAAGAAAGCAAAGAAGCAGCTTGCAGCAATGATTGGAGTATGCGAAACAACTATTTTGAATATTCTACATCATCATCTTGGGATGACTAAGGTCAGTGCAAGGTGGGTTCCGAGAATGCTCACGCCACTTCAAAAACGCGAGCGTGTCGAGTGTTCTCGCCAGTTTTTGGAGCTCTGTAGAGAGAGCAAGGAAGAAGTTATGGCCCGAATCGTTACTGGTGATGAAACCTGGGTTCACTACTATGAACCTGAGTCGAAGCAAGAGTCGATGCAGTGGCATAAAAAAGGCACACCTCCTCCAAAGAAGTTCAAAGTGTCACAATATGCTGGCAAGATCATGGCGACTGTTTTTTGGGATACAGAAGGTATTTTACTGATCGATTATAAAGAACGTGGTGTAACTATAACAGGACAATATTACGTTTCTTTACTTGAATGATTAAAAAAAGCCATCAAGGAAAAAAGAAGAGGAAAGTTGTCAAAAGGTGTGCTCCTTCTGCACGACAATGCACCCGTTCACACGTGCCATGTTGCGACGGCTGTCATTCACCAATCGAACAATTGAACCACCCACTTTACAGTCCAGACTTGGCACCCAGCGACTATTATTTATTTCCAAAAATGAAGAAAGAGCTGCGTGAAAAAAAAATTGACGACGATGAAGAAGTGAAGTCCGCAATTTCGGCCTATTTTGACACCAAAGGCAAATCATTTTCTTTTCATCTGAAAAATGTATTAGGCTCAAGGGAGAATATATTGAAGAGGAAAAATAGTTTGGTGTTTAATTTCAACCACCTTCCCTCTTATTCCGCGAACTTTTTGACCATCCCTCGTATTATATGCTGCTAAACATTCGTTTCTTCTAACGTGCACGTTAAATTACGGTATTTGTCAGGTTGTGTGATTTTTCCGTACCGTTTCCATCGATCGCACATCATACCGATATTCTAAGAACTTTATCATCGATATTCCTATCATCCCATTCACTATTTCGTATAGAAGTGGACACCGACGACGAAATCGAAAGAGTTCTCCAGCAGCAAGAAAAGAAGAAACGGTTAAAATCTCCTTCTCACGATGACGAGGACGAGGAGCCCGCGCGCGACGAGCGCCCCGCGCTGCACGCCGACACCGACTGCGACGAGCCGGAGGAGGTCGGTCGTCCTCTCGCTAAGGTTCGCTCTGCTCGCTGAGTTCCCGGCTGACGGGCTTCTTTCCGTATTTCACTGTCTCAAACATAGATGTTTTCTAAAGATGAAACCCATCTAAATCGATTTGTCGCCCCGAAACCGCCGGTATACTAGATTCATGAAAATCTATTTCAAGATTTGAATTTATTATATACGACAATTGCTCATTTAAAGATGTTATGATATAGATCACCATCTTACAGTTATTTTTCGACATCTCCACCACAATACTTTCTTTATATGAAATATACCCTATATCTTTGATAGAGGTTGGTGTATACAAAATGTCATAATAATAAGTTCAGTAGTTGAGACATGAAAACGTAAACAACAAACTCACACTAACATTATTTCATAAGATTAATTAAAATTGATTATTGAATAAAAAATTTTTTTAGAAGGAATTACCGAATTTCTTCGACGGCCTCACTTTTACGATCGCGGAGGACTTGGACCCCGAGTATGACCGCGCGCTGCTGGCGCGGTACATTCGCGCCTACGGCGGCCTCGTGGTGGAGGTAAGCTTTTTAAATGTATGACATTTTTGTTTGTAACGAATAGATCGAATCTTTATTAAGATAGATACAATAAGCTCCACACAACACCACATATCAATCGATAAAAAATTCCTACCACAATTGGCTTCACGAATACACTTAATCAAGTATCATATGCAACATTAGTATGAAGGGTTGCCAGATACAAATTTATTATTTTCGGGACAATGTTACTACTTACTCAAAGAGATGAAAATCTTCAAATCTTTTCAAAAAATAATATTTATTTTATTCTACTTATTAATTTAAAAAAGGTGAATAAATACCTAACCGATTTAATGTTTTTTACCCACATTAAAGAAACACCTTATAATCAAAAAACCTAAACGTAACGTAATAAAATTAGTAGGTTTTCGAAATTTGGGATAGTACAGACTACTTCCTGGACTAGAAAAGATGTGAAATTCCGGGACAATTGGAGATTTCCCGGGCACCTGGCAACCCTCCTAGTGAGACGCGTGCTCTGCCCCGCAGGCGTCGGAAGAGCTCGGCGCGGGCGCGGCGCAGTTGCACGTGTGCGGGGGCGGGGCGCGGGGCGGCGCGGGCGCGGGGGGCGGGGCGCGCGTGCGGCCCGAGTGGGTGTGGCGCTGCCACCGCCTGCGCGCGCGCGCGCCGCTCAGCGGCTGAAGCGCTGGGACAGGCCTCGCGGCGAGCACCCCGCGTGCGGCGCGCAGGCCCGCGGCGCGACGGACAGTATGATTCAAAGTATATTGCCACTATTTTTTACATGTTTTTTACATGTGTACTATTTTAATCTGTTTACTACTGCTACTGACTGATTTGTATAAAACAATTTTTGATAATTATATTATTGATTTAATAAAAAAAGTGTTTTCTTTTTGCTACTTTATAATTTTTTTTCTAAGCACAAAGGATTTTAAATCAACAACACGGGACTCGTGTAAATCTTCACTTTATTAAGTTCTTATGACGTTAAATTAAGATCCTCCGCAGCGCACTACTGCGACGTGAGCAGCGTCAGCTTCTCGTTGAGCTGCAGCTGCGTCTTGATGAGTTGCGCGAGAGTCACCACCTGCGAGATGACGCAATCATATGACAAAAGTTCGTTTTCGTTTGCATTCATTGATCTTTACACTTTAGTAGGAACGAGTAAATATTAAGGATTATTTTCATATTAAAATAACCTTAAAATAGATTAGAAATCTGTTTGAAAGTATATTTAGTATCAATATTCATGTGTGTGCAATCGTCGAGAACAGGTTGTCATTGTAGAGATGTGTGTAATGTTATGGTAAACTTTTGTGTGAGTGCGAAACTAAATATTGACATAAATTTAAAAATAAACATTAGTGTAATGCGAGAGTATATGATACCATAAACGAAAAACTTAACGTATGTGATGAATAATATAGTAAATATAATTATGTTAATATTTTTGCACCAGTAACTGCCATCGAAAGCCTGCGGTCACAAGTAGCTTCGACTGTAGTTTCCTACCGAGCGGTTGGGAGCCGCGCGCGTGTGAGTGTGTGTGTGTGTGTGTGTGTGTGTGTGTGTGTGTGTGTGTGTGTGTGTGTGTGAGAGAGCGTGCGAGTGTGTGTGTGAAAGCGGGCGAGTTTTCACCATGAGCAGGTCCTTGACGCCGCCGGCGAAGGCGTCGGCGAAGGAGGCGGAGGCGAGGTCGGGCAGCGCGCTCACCAGCTCCAGCAGCTCGCGCCCCACGGCGTTGTGCGGCGCCGCGCGCTCCGCCAGCACGTCCTCCACGTACGCCACCACCTGCGCAGCTCTCGTCAGCGCTACCGGGCCCTCCGGCCGCTCCGGCATCGACATTCAACACTCTAAATTCTTTTACTACTTTTTTTATTTAAATGTTCGGTCTCGTAGTATAAATATGCATATAAGCATCATTCATGAAAAAGAATTAAAGCAGTTTTTTTTATGCCGGTAAAATGTCCAACACGTGTCTAGTTGACACTTTGAATACATGAATAAAACTTAAAATAATATTTTCAAATAACAATGACTGAAGGCATATGTATAGTGAGTATCACATATCATTAAATAAGAAACGACTACTAAATATAAGCAATAATATTTCAACCCGCAGAAGCTCGAATTTAAAGATACTGATGTATTCAACACATTTACCATTAGTCAAAAATATTTCAAGTCCTCTAAACATTTAGTTTATTAAATGTGGAAAAACATATTCTAATTTCATGTTTAAAATATTGAAGTGTAATATAATAATTTTATCATAATCCGCTTTCAATTCATCAAGCATTTCATGAAAATAGTGTGAGAAGATGCACGTAAGCCTCTTCGAAGCAACTAGCGGGGCGCACCTGCTCCAGCAGGCCGGCGAGGCGCGCCGCCGCGTCCGCCACCTGCGCCAGGTCGGCGGCGGGCGGCAGCGGCCGCGCGCGCCCGCCCGGCGCCGTGGTCTTCTGGCACAGCTGCAGCCCCACGATCTGCGCACACGCTACGGTTACCCTTTGACGTTCACGGCACTGCTCGCCTCGGCGATCTACGTCGTTGCCGGATCCGTCACTCTATTCGTACGGTTGCCCGATCTCAGTGATCTACCTTTTTTGCCCACTTGAACCTCTTTAGTATGGCACATTTTTCATCAAATTGTCATATATTACATCATTTATGTCTATACTAATAAATAAAATTGAAATGTCTACTTGTATTTTAGGTTAACAGCTTTTCACTAAATGAATATTAAAGTATATACAATATTAACATCAATAAATCAATTTTAAGAAATTTTGTCAATCTGCCCGACTACCTGTTTGTTACGGCTAATCCCAGAAGCAGCTAGACCGATTTTAACAAGACTTTCACTAGAAGATAATTAATGTTATAATAGAAATTTTGCATATTTTAATTTCGCAGACGAAGTTGCAGGCTCCAGCTAATTTATCATACAATTTCTTCTCTCCACACCTTACACTACACATTAGCGAGAGCCGAAGCCCCGTACCTCGGGCTCGTAGTACGTGAGGCCGACATCGATGGGCGTGAACATGCAGCCCTGCTTGCCGCGCGGCACGCCCAGCGCCACGCACACGTACGCGCGCAGCCCCATGCGCGCGCCCGCCAGCGACGTGTCCAGCGTCACGTGGACCGGCTCGCGGCACTCGCGCGAGTAGTACTCGTGGATCACTGACGAGTGGTTGGTCACCTCGTTGCCTGTCGCCCACCATCCTGGAAAACAAAATTGTATATCAGCTCATGAGAAAACTAACTAATGTGATTACTTTTAAATAAAATACTAAAGAATCCATTAACCATTTTTTTACAAGCTTTTATTTAACTTGCAATGTATGTATGAGTGGAATCTTCCAACTTAATATTGAACCAGTTATCTTTAACCAAAAGAGCTGAAATTTTGTATACACATTAAGTATAGATTTCAATTTACGATAAGGTGTATGACGTCATCCGAAATCCAACATAGTGGTACACACAAGATGGTGGACTACTAGTTATTTTTAATGCATTCCCACAAGATGGATATAAACTGAAAGGGTTTACTAATAATAACTCGAAAAATAATTTGACGACTATCTAAATTCAACATGGTGAACTTCTAAAATTGGCAGACTAAGTTTTTATGCTTTCCTACAATATAGGTACCAAATAAAAGGTTTACCTGTATCGATAAGCAAGTAAATCAAATAACTTAATCCAATTGATTTTTATTCATACAATTTTCAAACTAAGTAAATACATACTAGAGTCTCACATCAAGCTTTTGTATTATATAAATTGTGTAATGATGTTATAAGTTGATAGTAAAACTTTTAAAGGACAATTTTATTTTATTCTTTTTAGCGCGTTTAATAAGCTAGTTTTTAAACACTTTTTTTATTTAAATTTCTTAATATTACTGTAAAAATACTTTGAATCATATCTTTTCTAAATATGTTTACTTTGTAAAAAACATTATAAATTCCTCAGACAGGAAACAGATATTTATTGATTAAAATTTTTAAAATCCTTTTGCAAATTTTTTTACATAATTTAACATAAAAACATTTTTTTTAACCCTTAAATGAGCACTGTGGTTATTAAACAATGTAATAACAGTTATATATATAGTATGAAATATACTATGTATTACTTTTGGTTTTTAAATTATGTTCTCATACTATAGTTATAAAATTAGTAATAATCCATATAAATTAATTGGCAATGCCGATTTAATATTTGTTTCTAGACAAATAATATAATTAAATTTTTCTAACGAAAAATAAATCACGTTTAAGGGTTAATGACAATTATCCTTAAATGTCTCCGGCACTGCGGGATGAGCAGCTTCTTCGCCTTAGCGTAACAAAGCGCAGGCATTGATGCTCGCCTCCGCAGCCGCGGCTTGCTAGTTGTTTTTCATTGTGCTTTGTTGAAATTACTAAATTATATTAAATTCAACTTTTATGTAATATTACACTTAAATTTTAAGATTTCATGTAATAAATATATAGTTCGTCATTAAAACTAACTTACTAATGATGAATGATTACAAAACCAACTTAAACTATTATTTACATCATATTCCTCAAGTAGTTGTCCTGTATTACTTATTATGAAAAAAGTGATAAAAATTTTTTTTGCATTTCCTCAACATGAGAATTTACTGGGGTGTTCAGGGGGTCCCCCCTTCCCCCCACATAAATTTTTTTACCAATTTCGTGCTAATGAAAACTAAAGCTCAACCCTCAAACAAATTTATTTATCATAGGTAGAGTTAAAACTTTTATTCCAGGAATCTCCAAACAACTCACCAACAATGTTTTCTGAAGCATTCACTCTGCGGTTTAGTTCATATACATCCATGGCATAATTTAACTCTGCTTCGACCTGGTCCGCATGTTCTTTGTGTGGTACACAGAAGCAGTTCGTCACTTCCACTACGCCTTTATCACAGGTACCTTTAACACACCAACAACAAATCATAACCTCGAACTACAAAACACAAGTCAAAATACAAGTCATAATGAATGTACACTGTTAAAGGTATATTCATTAAACATTTTCATAACTGCGTCTGTGATTAAAAACATGACAAACGCAAATTAGAATAGGGGTTAACCCTCATGACGTCGGCATAGCATATTGAAAATATTTCGGACATAAAAGAATTATAAACATTATTTACCTAGCAAGGTACCAATAACCCGATGTGAATCGGCATTTCGACGCTCATATGCATCGACAATTTGAAATAAAACAACAGGATGAACCTTAACAACTAAATTGAGTGCCATGTTGAGTTGTTTTTTTTTTTTTTTTTCTTATAGTATGGCGTGCATCCGCGCTGTTGAGTTGTTTAAAAGGCTTTTTAAAATGACATTGTATGTCATATAGACAAAAATGACATTGACAACAAATAACAGACTATAAAAAAAACTTATCTTCTGTCAGCACCCAATAATATTAACTATCAAAATATCACTAAAAGCCATTAACCAAAGAATTGAATTTAATTGAATCAAAATATCAAGATAATATTTATGAGGTTAAATTCGTGTGAAATATCTATAAAAAATTATATATTAATTATTCAAATATAATTTCACGTTCATAACAATTTTGTAAGGCATTCATATGGAATGGTTTTAAGCATTTGGTCTCTCTACCTCAACAGTTTTTTTACTGAATTTTTGTTTTTAAAACAAAACAGAGAATTACCAAAAAAAACTGACAATCTATTCATTGAGACCATATCAAAAGCCCCAACACAATAATTCTGGTATAAGTCAGTGTGGAGTAGTATCCTGCTGATTTCAGATGACGCTACAGCATGGCATTGCGTAGATTCTTTCAACAATTATATAAGAGCTAATACACTTGAAATGTCTTAAAAGACCTCATTAATTATAGCTTAGAACTATCCCGATTACGTCAGCTTTCAAACAAAAAGAATCGCATCAAAATCGATTAATTCGTTATGGAGCTATGATGCTACAGACAGACGCGTCAAACCGATAATACCCTTTTTTGGTCAGCAGTCAAAAAAATCTTTTGAAGATATGTCAATAAAGTTATCTAATTCAATAATAAGATATAACCTGTCTCTTAAAAAAAATATATCACAAAACATACTATATGTCCTTCCCAAATATAGCTTCCTATAAATTTATATTTAAAATCAGATAAGGAGTTGCAGAGATTACCCCCTACAGACAAAACAATATACATTTTTATCATATAAGTGTAGTTTATAGTTAGCCAACTAAGACAGTTATTATTTGCATATTTTATTATTTAATGGAAAGTTCCATTATAACATCAGTTTATAAACATATTTTAACATTTCAAACAAAGCCAAAAAAAAATATTAAATCACACATGACTTCTATTACTAAGACAATTATCACATTGTAAATGAAAAGAAATCATTACAAAAAGAGAATGACTCACAATACAATAAGCCAATGTGGCAGTTGGAACAAATAAATATTAAAATTTTCTCATATAGAAAACGGAATAAAAAATAGTAAGTTTTGAAATTTGTAAAATAAAAGACAACCATATTAAGTAGGATTGATAATATTGACTAATGCTAGACTATGGTTTCCACATCATTGACCGTTAGGAGAAGGTGATGTGTGTATTCTAATGCCATGCATTTCAGCAATTTCACTCTTCAGAGAATCAGTCACTAGGCGATGCTGCTTAACCCTTGATAAGCCTTTGAATTCCTTTGCTTCTATACTTATCTGAAACACAAGACTGAATTTAATACATATTTTGAATTTACACAATTTGTTTTAATCAGTGAGAATGTTGTTTCATCATCCAAACTAGTTGTTACCAAAATTTCATTATAATAACAAAAGCCAATATGTAAGCATACCTAAATGTTTGTCGCAATCAGATTATAATGGTACAATGTAAAATTTATTAATAAGAGCTGTTTTTATTAGACTTATTATTTATTACTTGACTGGAGTTACTTACTTCAAACATGGCACCACAGCCCCCTGATATATCTTCTACACTAACATATGTGATACCCGGTATTGCCTTTTTTAATGCTTCTGTTAATTTTTCCTCTTTAGAAACACAGTTTTGCTGAAAGGCATTCCCATTGCCAGCAACAGCCCGAGTCTGTTACCAAACGCGAAGATTAATTTTAAATATGAAAATTACTACTAGATTTTATTTTGAATTTGCAATAAAATTGAATTGTTATTGTAACTGAATTTATAGATAAATACGTTTTAAAGCAAAAAATGTTACAAAAAGTTGTTATCTCTTTCGGACAAGAAATCAAAGAAGTATAATGTTTTATTAACGTAAAAATTTTATTTTATATGAATTTGTTTAATATTACTTACTAGGTGGTTTTTAAAAGGTTCTAAAACTTTGATAAAATTTCGAAACATGATTAAGATAAACTGCTGCTTCGTTAAAATAATCAATCTGCTATAATAAGCAATGTTTTTATTGATTAAACATGTTGATAATTGTTACATTCATGTAATATTTTATTCGTTTTATCTTTTAACTTTACATAACATAACCTTACAGAGTTTGAAATTGTATTAAATCGGTCGCAGGCTGAACTCCAAAATCCATATTGACATTACTAAAAAAATTGCAAGCAGCATTTATTTTTATTTACAAATACTAAATATTAATTATTTTAATATTAGTAATTAAAATCTATTACAATAATTTTAAAGTTGTTGTGTCTTCCTTGATACTAAATTGTCAATATGCCCAAATGAATGTTATTTTTATTACGGCAAGTAACTTATACCATGGCAAGATAAAACTTTAAGTCAGGATTGACGAAATTTCTAATGACATTGACATTTGACATAACGTTGTTTTGTTGAAACACGTGTTTAACCGAACAATGTGATTATTTAATTTCAATAAATGAAGATATACCAAATTAAATATGCCTCCATATAAAGCAGGTTTAAAACGTAAAGTTAATTCTGACAAAGCAAATGAAAACGTTGTAGAAGATAAAGATAAAGTATGTGAATCTTAGCAATCAATTTTAAAACAACCGTGTTATTGCTGTACGCTATGGTAATATTTTTTATGTTTTACATAGGAATCGAATAGTGATTATGAAGGAGAAGATTTGTTGCGTGGTGATGTGGATAAAGAGAGCGACGCGACGGACTCAGAGCACGAAGTAGAAGACGCCGGGTCAGACGGTGAAAGAGATGTAAGTTTCCATTCCAAGATCATGGAATGTAGTCCTAAACTTGCCACATTTATCACTAAAAATTCTTACTATGTGTTATGATATTGTAATCAAATGATTTATTCTGGATGATTGTCTTATGAAAATTAGTATTATATTTATGTCGTTTTGGATATTGATTAGGTATATTAATATTTTTTATCATGTATATAAAATAATTTTCAGGAAGTATTGTTTGATGGTGATGACAGTGGTGCAGATTCAGTGTTAGAGGATGAGCCAGAGTCTGAGGAAGAGTCTTTAGCTGAATCATCAGTGAGTGTTTAGCTTATAATAATTTTCAAAATAAATTATTTAACTTTTAACATTTAATGAAATTATTACAATTATAGGATCTTACTGATTCAGAGGACAATGAATCAGGTGAAAGTGAAGATGATGAAGGGAGCAAGAGTCAACCAGAATCTGAAGAAGAGCAGAGTGCAGATAGTGGAGCAGAGACAGGAACGGCTCCATCTGCATCTGGTTCAAGTGATGAGTCCAATAAAAAAAACCAGGTGCAAAAACAAGGAAACAAAAAAACAAATACAAAACAGACTAACAAACAAAAACCTCCAAAACTGAAACAGAAGAAAAAAATGAGTAGTGTAGATGTCTTAGCTAGTAAAATAGAAGAAGCTACAGTTTCTACTGAACCTGTCCAGCAAAAAGGTATTTTCTTTATGTTAAATACGGTTGACAAAATATGAGCAGGTGGGACATCTGATGTAAAATGATCACCACCTCCCATTCACATTTGCAGCCTCAGAGAACTACAACAGATGCAAAGCCAACTTAAAAAGTAATAAGAAATAAGAGGGAATAAGGAAATGAACGGGGGTAGGGAGATTAGGTTTAGATATATGACAATTTAAATAGTTTTACTTGTAACTGAATATTAAGAGGAAATTATTGATATACTACTCTAATTATACTATGTGGTACATATATATACATATACAATTCAATTATTTGGTTAATAGCTTTATTTATTATCTTATGGTGTTGCCAACTGAGATTATTCACTTTCACTATCCAGCTCACAGGCACATAAAGTTTAAGATCCCAGGAGTCTGGTTTTAAGCACTGAATGTGTTAAATGTCATAACATATTATTTATTGGACATTAATTAATACAATAAAATTATTTTATAAAAATAAATTTTCATTTTAGATGAGTATGAATCAGGCGACACGTCAGACGAAGAAGATCGCGTGAACACGGCGGGCGAGGTGCCCATGTGGTGGTACAATGAGTACCCGCACGTGGGCTACGACCTCGACGGCCGCCGCCTTATCAAACCACCGCAGCGGGATCACATTGATGAGTTCCTTAAGTAAATAAAAGTGCCATTTATATAAAATAGATTATGTACAGGTTGACTTTACCTAGAAAGTACTACATTACATTTAAAGTAAGTAGTTCATTCATGTTTGGTATAGTACAGAACCAGAAGATTAACTCTCCCCACATCTCTCACTTTAGATCATATTTGTATTTGTCCCTTTTTTATTTTTAAATCAAAAATCAATTTAATTTCCTCTGGTTCATCAAATGTTTATACCCATAAACAAGCAGTGAACATTTTTAATTGGGTGTCCCATAATCCCATTTGCATTTGTTTAATTGCAAAAAAAAAATTAAATTAAATTTTTGGTTTTGATTTTATTCAGAAAATGCGAGGACCCAGAATTCTGGCGAACAGTACGCGACCCTTCCACGGGACAAGACATTGTGTTATCCAAGGAGGATCTTCAGCTTCTAGAGCGATTGCGAAACTCACGCGTACCCAGCGCCACACACGATGAGTATGAGGTCAGAACTTTGATGTTCAATTTGATATCAAATGTAAAAAATCTTGAAAAAATGTGTCAAAAAATTAACTGATTGGGGTCGCTTTGGGAAGAATAAAGACAGTAGGAAAGACTCAAAGGCACGATAAAAAATTATAGGAAAATTAAGATAGGAAATTCTAGGTGGTATCAACTTCATTGGGAATGTTATGTAATAGTACTAATAATGAGCATGTTTTCAGCCGTGGGTGGAGTGGTTCAGCCGCGAGGTGCTGGCCACGCCGCTGCGCGCCTTCCCCGAGCACAAGCGCTCCTTCCTGCCGTCGCGCTCCGAGCAGCTGCAGGTGGCGCGCCTCGTGCACGCGCTCAAGATGGGCTGGACCAAGACGCGCCGCCAGCTGGCCGAAGAGCGCAGGAAGAAGAAGGTATACTCGCCGGTCATGTGGTAGTGTGCTCGTGAGGGGCAGATGCAGGAGTTTAGAAACTTAAATAGTAAGAAGCGTAGTTCTCGCCAAATGTTCGTCAATTTCTTTCACGTCCTAAACAATGTACATAGGTCATATATTGACTGGTCACAACAATAAACCGTTTAACATGTATTTTGACAACGAAGTTCGAGTTCCGGCTTATCTCCGACATCATGCTCTCGCACATGCAGGAGCGCACCTTCTACAACCTGTGGGGCGCGGCCGCGGAGGCGGCGCGCGCGGGCCCGCGCTCGCTGCCGGCGCCGCGCCGCGCGCTGCCGTCGCACGCCGAGAGCTACAACCCGCCGCCCGAGTACCTGCTCGACAAGAAGGAGGTGCGCTGAGCTAGTCATGTCATTCTGTCAATAGCCGCTCCCCGTCTGTGTAGAGAAGTTAATTCCCGACACCACCTTTACATTTTTTTCACAACAAAACTAATCAATATTATCTAGCATAATGTAATTATATAGTCTAGTTTTAGATTCAGTCTTTATTAATAGCAAATATAAATTTATCACAAATGATTCAACAATTTCAACATTAATACATACCAAAGATGGACAGTTACTTTCACATTAATAATAATATCGGCGACGGATAATTATTTAATTTCCGTGAAAGAATCACTGTGCCTAATTCCTGAGCTACGTCGTATTCCAGATGAAGGAGTGGGAGAAGCTGCACGAGACGCCGTGGAAGCGCAAGTACACGTTCCTGCCGACGCGCCACGCCAGCCTGCGCGAGGTGGGCGCCTACCCGCGCTTCGTGCGCGAGCGCTTCCTGCGCTGCCTCGACCTGTACCTCGCGCCCAGGGCCATCAAGATGCGCGTGAGTGCCGACGCACATCCTAGCAAACCGAAGCTCGACAGGCTAGGACTTTAGCCATAGCTTCGACCGAGGCAGGAATACTCTCTCACAAAACATCGGCTAAAACGTAGCCCGAGTTTCTTTCCAAACCGGCTACGTATTTGTCACTTCTCTGATTTTCGGGCGATCACTCTGATTAAGTTAATCGCCTGCTCGCTATTCACATAAAAAAAATTGTACTTTCAGCTGACCATCAACGCGGAAGACCTAGTACCGAAGTTGCCGTCTCCGCGCGACCTGCAGCCCTTCCCCACCGCCGAGGTGCTGCGCATCACCGGACACGCGGCGCTCGTGCGCAGCGTGGACTTCGACCCTTCGGGGCAATATATCGTTTCCGGCAGCGACGATGGAACCGTCAAAGGTGCCATAAACTTCGAATTATTTAAATATCATATTAAGACTTGCAACACAGCAGTGATTAAACCCGTATGGTCTACATTCCAAATAGGAGTATGATCATTAAGTTATGGAGTGTACAGGTGTAATATCGCAATCTTCGATGTGATTATTACATTCGGTACGATACAGGTGGCGTTTATATTGGCTGCAACAGCTATTTCAAATAATTTCATAGTATTTCTTCATGTTGATCTACACGAACCGAAACACAAATCGAGTATAATTTATTCTCGGCCGGCGTGCGCAGTGTGGGAGACGAGCACCGGGCGCTGCCTGCGCACGCTGGCGCTGGGCGCGGGCGTGGCGCGCGTGGCGTGGACGCCGGCCGCCGGGCTCAGCCTCGTGGCCGCCGCGCTGGCGCGCCGCCTGCTGCTGCTCAACCCCGGCGCGGACATCGGCGCGCACCGCGTCGCCGCGCACACCGACGCGCTGCTCGCCGACGCGCCGCCGCAGCACGACGTGCTCAGTGAGTGCTGCCCCCGCGCTCCCGCCGCACTACTGTCTACATGCGCACATCATATACACATTTGACTAGAGGCTCTCCATCTTGGAGACCTGTTGCGAATATGGGTACGTTCCGAACCATACGTCCCTTCTTGACTTCAAAAAACTTTAAGGTAGAAAAGAAAACTTCTCAGATTCGTCGAGAATGACTCCAGACCACTTTGGTTCAATGGGGATACCAATGAACACGCGCTTTAAATAAAAAAAAAAGATTATGGAAACGGTTCTGCTACCGGGTTACCAAAAGAATCCGATTCATAAACACCCTTCAAACACACCCACACAGTAATCCAGACCTACACACATCACACTCCCACCAGTGCGAGGTTGACGCCTCCGTGCGTGTTGCAGTGGACGAGCGCACGGCGTCGTGCGTGCAGTGGGAGACGGTGGACGCGGAGCAGTGGGCGCGCGGCGTGCGCGTCGCCGTGTCGCACTTCAAGCCCGTCACGCACGTGAGTGAAACGACTGTGTTTTCGTCGTCGTGCTACTTTACAACACACACAACTTGTGATTTACTCTGTAACATGCGCAGGTGGCGTGGCAAGCGCGCGGCGACTACGTGGCGGTGACGCTGGCGGACGGCGCGGCGCGCGCCGTGGTGGTGCACCAGCTGTCGCGGCGCCGCAGCCAGCTGCCCTTCCGCCGCGCCAAGGGGCTGGTGCAGTGCGCCGTGTTCCACCCGCACCGCCCGCTCATCTTCGTCGCGGTTAGTGTTCGCGCTCCAGCTCACGCGTGCTCGCTAGCGCTCGCTAGTGCTCTCACGTGCTTACTAGTGCTCTCGCAGGCTGATTAGTGTTCTCGCGTGTTCGCTAGCGCTCGTTAGTGCTCTCGGGTACTTGCCCACGCTCTTTAGTGCTCTAGCACTAATGCTGCCTGCTCACTAGTGCTCCCTCGCAGACGCAGCGCGTAGTGCGCGTGTACGACCTGGTGAAGCAGGAGTTGGTGCGCAAGCTGCAGACGGGGGCGCAGTGGATCAGCGCCATCGCCGTGCACCCCGCCGGCGACAACCTGCTCGTCGCTTCCTACGACCGCAAACTCATTTGGTGAGTCTCGCTTTACCTTTACGTTTAATATTTCGGATATAGTTCAGTTCAGTTTTTTAAGTAATGATGTCCTAGTTGCAGTGGATATGTGATTTACGATATTTGGGAAGCTTTTTTTAAATCAGCCCCGATTTCCTTTAAGTATTTTTTATCTAATCTCCATTGTTCTCCATTGCTACGCGTTTGTGGGCAGGTTCGACCTGGAGCTGTCGGCGCGGCCCTACCAGACGCTGCGGCTGCACGGCGGCGCGGTGCGCGCGCTCGCCTTCCACCGCCGCTACCCGCTGTTCGCGTCCGCCGGCGACGACCGCTACCTCGTCGTGGCGCACGGCATGGTCTACAAGTGAGTGAGATAGCGCGGCTCTGCCAGACCAGACTAGTCGTGGCGTCTACAAATTGGACCTCTAACCGTTTTACCACATATGGCGGTGTGTTTTATCCACCCTAAATTTAAGACGCAAACCGTGTCGTATTCAGTTTGTAAATTTACACTAGACTCTGGATCTGTTTTTGTATCAACTAGTGACTATAACAAACGATAAATGCAAGAATTATGTCATGAAAACGACCCAAATCGGTGCTGCAATTTGGTCATTATTCATCCATTTGATTATCATAAATTAAATTTAAAATGAAAAATTATAAAATCGTACTACGATGCGACATCGTGCCGTGACTGACTACACATGTGCACGACACGTCGTCGCGGTGCGGTGACGAGCGTTCCCGTGTGTCGCAGCGACCTGCTGCAGAACCCGCTGCTGGTGCCGCTGAAGCAGCTGGCGGGCCCGGAGCGGCGCGGCGAGCTGTGCGTGCTGGACGTGCGCTGGCACCCCGCGCAGCCGTGGCTGCTGGCCGCCGCCGCCGACCACACGCTGCGCCTCTACGCTTGAATATTATTATATACATATTACATTTATGTGTCTTTTATTAATTTCCCCGTCCTTCAATTTAACGTTTTTTAAGTAAAGTGTTTTGCTAGGCAAATGACTTGGATCAATAGCATTTGACTAATTGCCTAGTTAATTCTCTCTTGAAGTAGGGTGGGTATATATAATATAAATGATATATAAATGATCTTGAATACCAAATTTCAATGTAGTGGAAAAGACAGTAGAGATTGATCAGTTGTGTAAATTCCTTAATGATACTTCTGTAACTTTTTGACGTATTCGTCTATTAGAACCTGTTGAAGGACAACACAAAGATAAAAGGATTATTTGAAAAAAGGAGACACTGGTAGGACGAGGTATCTTGGGAGGTATGATGTCATATAAAGAATTAGTATATTTGCTGTAGCCATAAAAAATGTGATCTTATGAACCTTCATCCATACCACACTCACAGAGAGTTATATCTTACATTTATTTTATTAAAATAAACTGGAGTGCAAGTATGGCCTATACGTAATCGACAGGCTATTAAGGTAACCTTTTTGCTAAAACATCTCAAACGAAAAAACCACGATTTGTGGGGGATTGTTTGTTGTACACTTCTATAGTATTTAGCAAAATTTGTGTTAGAAAGCACCTGGGATTCGATGAGTCAAATAAATTAGTGCGGACAACAGGGATATCACGTGAAAACCATCTATAATGTGACAGGGAACCAGATCAGCACATCCAGTGATCAGCACATTAGTTCGTATGTATGTATTCTAAGACATTAACTAACATAAGAACTGAGACCCGAAACATTCGGTCCGAGTTTGAGCCGGAGCCAGCGTCCATGTCTAAATCTGAGTCTAAGCAAAAGCCTGAGCTTAAGCAATCTGAGTCAAAACCTGAGCCAACATCTGAGATTCTTTATACTATAATTATCTGAGACATAAAGATCATTATATCTGAGATATTAAGAATGATCTTACGAACATTTGCCGACCGTAACTAAATATATAAACAATATTACCTACACATAAACCATGTAGTAACACATTATATCTGATAATAATCATATTATTAAAATATAAAATAGGCTTGGGTAGTTCGCGAACGACCTAGGTGGGAAGAGCGCTCCTTTAGGTGAACTATGCGAACTAGTTCATTGAAAATCCCGCTCTTAGTTCTTTTTATATTTCTTTTAGCGTCCACTTTACTAGACAGTGGCGCTATGTGACCAACCGAGTTATTTACTTTTTTTGTACGCGCCTTGATATTTCGATATCGATACTAAACAACTTCACATCCCCATGGTTGAAATTTTATCAAATCATATGAAATCATAAAAATCGTCAACTGAAGTATTGCTGACTAATTATTAAACAAAATACTAATACGATTTATGTCTTATTTTACGGTAAGTTTAATTAAAATTAAAATTTTTCTCTTTTATTTCCATTTATTGATACAAATAATTGATTATTATTATTATATATCGTGTTAATTAGCGATATATAACCTAAATAATCATAACTATATTTTTTTCTTTATTTATTGTTATTATTAAATTATTTCAAAAAAAGAACTAATGAACTAATAGAGCGAACTAGTTCATCCTTGGATTATGAACTAAATTGAGCGCTCTCTGTGGTGACCGGTTAGGCCCAAGACTAATATAAAACTCACCTATAATGTACACATTTTCCCGCGTTTTGTCTCTTACATTTTTTCTCTTTGTCAACCTTTTTTTTGTGATAGGCAAAGACCTTTAAGTTTACAGCCGTTGGTTAATTATTTTTATTAGTCGAATTTGTTATTTTAAGGCAAACTTTGCTCAAATGTATAATATAATAATCTGGGAAATCGCGACCCTCGCGACTATACGACAATATTAGGCAATGTGTGTTGCATACGGGACAGAAATAAACCTTATCATAATTTTCTGTAATCAAAACATATGAAGATAGTTTTTAATTAAACGTTATATTTACAAAAATAATGTTATAAGTTGTAACTGTTCCTTTTATTTTTAATAGGTAATTATTTTCAGCAAATTCGACGGGGGGTGAGATAGTCAATACATTGATATTACTGCACACATACTCAAAATTATTTTACAATAACTCGAAACTTAAAATTAAAATATTGTTTATTAAAAACTCATTTTTACTTTCATAAAAATATATAAATTATATTTTAATCGATACCTATGTTTATGGAGATATATATGTTTGTGGAGAATCAACTTGTAAATAATTTTTTCCACAAACCAAAATAAAGAAAAAGATATTTTTTACTTTTTTGGTTAAATAATAAAGTCTAAAATTGCGAAAAACGGTAGTGACATAAGACATAAAATTGTATGAAAATATCACACCATCTTTTTTTTTTTTCTGAATGTGTGTGCTGTTGCTGCTGTTGGCCCTACTGGCCTTGACAGCGTCACCGGGGGTACTGAGACTCAGCCTTGAAATTGGGAGCCCCCGCTGGGGCTCAGAATGGACGCCCGTGTCTAAGGGTGTCTCCTAGTGAGATCGCACCTCGGCTTAGAACGTCGTCGGAGTGGATCACACCATCGATCCAATTCTTTTGCACTCAAACAATCTATTTGTCATGTTCGAGAACATTATTTACTATAATATTTTATGGTGATTTTAAAAGAAATAGTGAATTAAATATGTCAAATATAATTACATATGAAATGTAACTTCCTCTTTTTGAAGATTAGTTGTGTTTGATCTCTTTTTGCAATGGCTAACTGCACAAATTGGATTTTTTTACGGAGCTCCGTACATAATAAAAACGATTATGATATTGTTGAAAATCGATTCGTGAATAGTTTTTATAAACGCGTTAGATCATTACATTATAAGATTTGCTAGAGGGGAAATGCCCTGTAAGGCGCGTCCCAATGCTTAATGATCTAAAGTAATTATAGTAGCTATTTCTAATTTTGAGAAGCTCGTCAGATGACATGTTGGCCCAAAGATACTCTCGTCTATCTACTCTTTCTCTAACTGGTTGCTAGACAACGTCGTCTAAAGTAGTCGGCATTCTGGGTTCCATATTCTATGAGATTTTAGCTTATAGCCTATCTATAATTATATAATGTCACAGGAATCTTCACTAAATTGTATTTAATTTTATTCTTAATAGTAATGAATTCTACTGCGTTCTGTAGGACTATCCGATTGTTTCGGAACTTGACGTTGATTGGAGCATTCTGTGACATTTCGATTTTTAACGCATTTTTAGCTAGCAACATTTTCATAAACAGGCAAATGAGACGACTTTACGTTATAAGTAGCGCTCTTTGTCAATAGTGTTTTTCCGTGCCTGCGTATCGTGTCGCGATGTAAATTATCTGCCGGTGTTTGTTGTGCCATAAAACGCGCGCTTCTCAATTTTTGTATGACTGTGACTGTTGCGGATTGTAAATATTTTAAAATTATGTCACCTGTAGTGCACAAGTCTATTTAACATCAATTATTGTTTGTGAAATCGGTACACTGATTTAGTATGATTGGGTCGTTATTTTTGGTCTCACCGGACGTATACGAATGTTTGGAGCTTCGTTTTTTTTTGTAGCCCTGAATCGTGTCGCGTTTATTTGTAAAATTATGAATGAGTGACTTGGAACCTAATCTTTGTTTATCGGTGATGATTGAGTGATCTCTCGTGGAACAAAATAGTGTAGTAACGAGGATGTCTGCGTCGGGCACCACGACGCCGACGGCGGTGGAGGCGCCAGCCCTGGATGACCGAGACATGGAGCCGCGAACTCCTATGAAGCGGCTCGGATCCACCAGAAAACTAGCAGCTTTTAACAGTAAGTCGCTAAATTAAATTTTGCAATATATTTTGATAAACATTTTAATGTCTCTAAGAACTGTTCTATGAATTGATATTATGTTGGTTTTTTTGGACATGTCTCTTACTTATACTGTATTATACATAGTGTAGATAGTAATTTAAAATACATCATATTCGGTAATAATAGATAGTATTATCAGAAGTCTTTATGACCTCTATAAAAGTTGATTCTAATAGTTTTAGATCTATCCTGGTTCAGTGACCTCTTGTACTAGTAATGTCTATATGATATTTCTATTATTTGTTTTTTTTTTCTCTTGAAATTTTTATCATGATTTCATCCATTTAATATTTGAAAATAGTAAATCATATATTGACATAGTGAACAATGAAAATAATCCCCCCTTATTTTATTGACCGTGAAAACTAACAGCGTTATCTTGTTATCTTACATTCTGGCCTCTGATTTAGTCCCATACAAACAATATTTTTCTTGATAAATATGTAGTGATTGTAACTTCAGTTGCAAATTAATACTTACAAAAGAATGAATCAGTTGTTTGTTAGAATGCGAAAATTGAAGCCACAAATTGTCAAGTACAAGAAGGTTACTAGTACTAAGAGGCCACAGTTAGAATGTTGATAAATACACAATTTAAGACACTTTAGAATTTGTGTTAATGATGATGTTTTGGATCAAGCTATCTTTTATCTATGACAAAGTCATAATTTGCCTCTTTTATCTTTAAATTATTGAAAGTATTTTATATTACTCATAGTCTGTATTAATTTGTTACCTTAGACCCAAATTTATGTGTAAACAGAGTTTTAATTATTATAATTTCATACAGTAGGTATGGGATTTTATTGTTGATATTATAATTCTGTTTTGCAATCAGTATCTTTATATAAAAAAATGTATTCATAAAATATGGAAGGTTTATAATAAAAAGTATTAATAAACAAAAACATGGCACCCAACATCTTTAAATATATCATTATTCAATAAAAAGTTTCTTAATTTAGTGATGTCGTTGTTGAAACATGCAATATTAAAGCTCGTCATAAAGCTTAATATCAATTAGGTCAGATATTGAACTTACTGCAATTCAGGTAGTGAAAAAATTTTGTTCCTATTTTTGTGTTATATTAACTCTAATAGTTATAGTTAATTTTATTTCTGTGCCTACGGTCAAAATTGTGATAAAACCATCAAAAATGAAATTGTAACTGGGCGATGTTTATTCGCGCATCACGGAAAGAGTACTCCACGAAATTGGATATAGTTTGCAGAGTTGTGTTGTTAAGGTTGTAATTTAAAATCTGTCAGCTGTTACATCGCGATACTCTGCCTAGAAACCGAGTTATCTATATAAACAGAAACGTACGTAGACGAAATCGGGAGGGCGAGCTAATATTTAATAAATGTAATATTCTCGCTTTAACGATTATCGTCCATGATTTCCACGCTCTCCAAAGCTTGTTTATGCTTTCCACTCGGCGGTTACGGGATGTATCGCCGGGTTGTGCGTAAACGCGCCGAGAGCACATAAACAGCGGAGCGGGCAGCTTTACGGGGGTGTTTGATATTTCGCATCTGGCGGCGCTCGCCCGCGCCCGCGCCCCGCCGCCGCCGTCGGCTACAAAAATCCCTTTGTCTCACCGTTAACTTCCACCCTACCTTTTAATCAAAGTAATTAAAGCTTTCAATATTTTGCATGTCTGTTATGCGAACTCTTATGTACTTATTAAAGGTAAAAAATAATGTTTGGTACTGATTACATTTCGATGTTGTTCGAATAAAATTGTTGATTTGATGTTATCCCAATTAGTAATAATAATCGGTATTCGACTTCAGTGCTAATGAGAATCTGTGATTGAAGTGTTCAACACGACAATAAAAATCGTCTCGATGATTATGACATGTAATAAAAATCGTGAGGTTTTCGATCACATGATGGCTCGCGAAATATTCCGTTAGTTTATTAACTGTCGAACGTCGGATCACCAGATGCTCGGTCTAATTACGTCCACGGCGTTCGGCCCGCGAGTGGACGCCGACCAATAAACTAGTTAGTAAACAATATAATAGCTTCATTCACCATCAGCTCTAATGGGCGGCTAGTAAATCGGATATATGCCATTCACGTATCATCGATTTCTCGTTTAATATGACGCATAAATTACACGAGTGTGCCATTGTGTTTAGTCGCAATGGTAATTTAATATTTCCGTCGTGGAGAGCATTTCCTTCGCATGCGGTAATGAATAAATGATGTAATGTAAGCCGCGGAGTCACGCGAGCGAGTGGGCAGCGCCGGCGAGCTGGTGGCTTCCTCCCGCCGACTGCGCTCCGACTCCCGCGGCAACGCTAATCACGCCCGTCTTTGCGAACATTGGCATCGCTTTCGTGAAGCCCGACTGTGATATGTTACCACCACTACACGATCGACTGCACCTTATTTACTTACTGTTTAGTTACGCATTATAAAACAAAAACCAGAAAACGTGAGACTTGCGCACCGAGGTCCGGCCGGTGCAGCGTAGGCCTAGTCCCGTTGGCCTTCTTTGGCTACGGAACCCTAAAAATGTATTATTGTCGTATTATGTAGAAACAAATTAAAAGGAATTGAAAGTGATCACGTCTCTTGGGACATCCTTATTAGTTTTGATCTCGCGACTTCCTATTATATTAGTTTAAGCTCTTGTAGGTTAATTGATAACGAAAAACAAATAATTATTACATTATTTAATTAAAAAGTTTTAATATTGTATTATGAATTTAACTTGAAAAAAAAATTTGTGATGATGAGTGTGAGGAAATAAAGTGAATATTCGTAAAGTATAAACATTACGAAAATTTACTGTAAAAATATGTTGAGATCTCTCCGAAACACCGAGATATGGAGTGACTTGCATCTAATCGAAATAATATAGTCTCATGTAGATACGTCGTCGTAAGCCGGTACTTGCTATTATTTTTTTACATTCCTCGCCCAGCTAAATTAGTTCCTGGATCCTTAACAAGCTTGCAATCTGCGTACATTGAAAAGTCTGATTGGCAAATTATATTAGCTTACTAATCAACTTTAGCGAGTTCGTCGCTCGTTGAGATCGACAGACTTAATCGTAACGACCACTCGACATACGCACCTATATATGCTGTTACTACAGTCCTTGTATCTTTATTATATACTAGCTTTTGCTCGCGACTTCATTTACGAAAGTTTCGTATGTATAGATAACGCAGATTCTAGGCGGCGTATCGAGATAAAACATGAACCATATTTTACGGTGGAACAGTGCCACAACAAACGTTAAAACCGCATCAAATTTACTGCAGTAGATTATGCGTGACGCGCGAACTAACTTTAGTATGTTGCATTTTTATTATATAGTATAGAGCATAGATTTAATCGACCAGGTTACAAAATGGACATTAAAGAAATATTAAAATAAGGCAAGTTACTGCATTCCCACGAGCAACTTTATTCTAAAATTGACTAAAATGAAATATACTAATATGAAATAAAAATGAAATATCTCAAGTTAGAAAGGAATAGCTATAAATACAGAAATTTGCTATTAAATAAATACTCGTAGACATTGATCTTCTATTTTCTTGTAAGAAATACAAACTTTTACTTGAAGTCTTTTCAATGGAATTCTTCAGCCTCCTTCAACTAACTCGCATTACTCAGAATGCACTCGACTGTATAATTATAATACACTCATTTATGTAAAAGATGGTTTGCTTGTGACATTATAATAACATGCAGATTTTCCTTATTTAAAATCAATTTTATAATGTACATTGTTTACTTCCTATGCCATATCTTTTATGTCTTTACTTTTTGTTTAAATATGTAAACTTGCGCTCTTCATCTTACGAAGATGTTTAGACAACACATTTTTAGATACTTGAGATAAAACTCAAAAAAATTACTAAAATATAAACTATACTAGTAGGTATAACTATTTCTTTTTTATTTTCTTAAAACATACATAATCTATTTTCGTTTGAGTGACAGCACACAATATCAAAAGTAGTAAATAAGTTTTCTTCTTTTAGAATAAAAAGTTAAGCTTTAACTCATTATGCTACTCCGTTGATGTTAGGCGGTAGGCATGTCTTAGAATGCTTCGATATTATGCTGACATTCTCAAACAGTAACGGTATAAAGTATAAAACATGCTATAGAGAACTTCTCGTCGCTTGCTTGCGTGTCATCTCCATCAATTTGTGTGCAAAACAAAAATAATCTATAAAAGGTATATTCTATTATTCCGTAGCTTACAACCGCATACTTGTCTGGTATGCGGTGGAGCATGTCGTTCTCGCGTCGGTCGATGCAGCCGCCATATACGCTCCTCAGGCATAAAATGTCCATAAATCGTCTGTAATAGATGTAACAGCCATACTATCAAAATAAGTAGTTTAGTCGTAAACTTATTCCCTCGTAACACGTTCGTTGCGTTAAGGGATCTTTTAAGCTCCGTATACTCCTGTCATTAAGCGCAGGAAAAAAATATGCGCTCGCTGCAGCCTCCGAGCCGGGTATCTTTGATATGGATTTATGGTGTTCTTTGATATACATTATGCAAAATAGATTGTGCTATTCCGTGCTTTTTGGGATGCTCTAAATATTGTAACTTACTTGGAATTATGATGGGGTTTTGGGCTCCTGCGGAGAACTGTCTGTTAAAGTCGACAAAACTCAGGTAACAGGTCGTATCGTATATGATCCGCTTGATGTCACATTATCATATGAATAATAGTAACAGCGCAATAACAACGCCGGAGTCGCACGTGGCGCCCAAATGTCGTTGCGATAATGTCGCTGAAACCATTGATTGCAGTTTTTGTCCTCGATTACTCGTGACAGAACATTACGTTAGTTTCAATGCGAATGAAATTAACGATAACAGCTTCGCAGACTTTACAAAAAAAATATTTGCATAATTTTCGTATTATGTAGTCGCTCGTTGTAAAGAAGTCCGTGAATTTGATAAGTTTCTTTTCCTGAGTACATTATACAAATTAGGTGCGATTATTTTCAATGCTATTTGTATAAAAGATAATTCTAGTGCGCGAGGTAAATGAATATTCATCAGTTTTGTCGCTCGTGCGCGCGCGCCGGCTTGTAAGATTTATACTAGTCGCTATACTTATTAGACCACTTCATTGTGCCCGACTCATTATTACGCCCTTTCGTTTGTACAGACTATTGCGATACTTCCGCAATCTTGCGCGGTGGTCACATCGAACCAACTTGGTGCTGTAGGTAGATATTGTATTAGTATCTGTTTATATTAGACCAATCCCGATAGCTTAATATTTTTATTCGGATATTATATTAACAATTTCAAAAATATTGTGAATGATTATTCTTGGAAATGCCCACATATGAAAGGAAACTAAAAGATTTCTTTGCAGCAAAAGCTCGAGTATTTCCTCGCATTCTAATCGGTTTCGTCGATAGCGATCGATGTAGTGGTAATCCTCGCGGCGGGCACAAGGCAGTGAATCAGCGGCGGCGCGGCGGTGGCGGCGCAGCGGCCGCTATATATAGCGCGCCCGCCGCTCCGGAGCCGCCCGCCGGCGCTCCGCCCGCGCCCGCTCGCGCGCCGCGCACGACGGACGTTGCTCCACATTGCACTCTTTTATTTTTAAGTGCTTCGAGTCCAATAAACTTGAAGCCCTTTCCGTTTACCGGCCCTATATCGTTTTATTTAATGAACTCCTATTTTAAAATGCGACTACGTAACTACTTGGATCTAATTTTATATAAAATTATTACTCCTTTTAGATGCTACCTATATTATGAACGTCATAGGTGTATAGATAACATATTTTTAGAACTATGTGTTTTAGTCATAAGTTTTGGTTAAAAAATCAGCGTCGGTCTTATAATAATAGTAGCATAGTAAATAATACAAGTATACAAAGTCATATTCATCATATCGTCATGAACAATGTCGTAGTGTTCAATAGTACGCAAAAATTATATGTAAAGCAGTATAAATAAGGTTCGTGCAAAATTAATTCCGATGACAGGACAGGAATAAGCAATGGCAATAGGAGCGGCACGTTGAATGCGTGATTACGACGTGGACTTAATTGTGTCGAATGAATCACCGACACCGCGAACACCGGCGACACCGCGACAGCGCCACTGGCCGGAGAGCGGACACGAACCCGCGCCGACACCCGCCGCGTTGCAACACTACCTTGATTAACCTAACCTCAGATTGCCGACTTATAAATAACTGACATTAATGGATTATTGTATTCTATTAAGTTATTAACCCAGATATAAACGGGTAATAATGTAATAATTATTTATGTATTATTGAATGCTGTGTCAACCCACAAAAACTGAAATTCGGAGATATTGATGTATTTTGATACTGTGTCACCTATTTAACATTATTCTAAAAAAATAATTAACTTAAAATAAATAAGTACGGAAAAAAGTTTCTTAATTAATTGTTTTGAAATTTCAAGGTTGTTCCTTATTCTATAATTTATACAATAATCTCATATATATTTAAAAAAAAATATATTAGATAATATACTAAATATATCAACCAGCTTTTAATGCATTAAACCTTTTATCAAAAAATAAAAGAAAATATGGATAAATACTTATTCAAACAAATGTATTATGAATAGGTTTGACATCTTTAGACGCCATTTTCTCAAAACGAAGTTCGTGTGGCTTGACACAGTATTGCTTATCAGCATCCAAATATCTGAAAGGTAATTAATTTTAGTCAATATATATTTCTTATATATTTCTCTATAACTATCGTTGTTTTTTTTTTGTTATATCAACACTAACTAATTTTTAATTTCCTTCTCATGACTTTAATTATTATTCTTTTTGTTATTATGTAAACTTTGTCTTTTGTTGTTTTTTGTGTCATGTTGTAAATATCTATAATTAATTAGAGGTTCAATTAATTTTCTTTATATGTTATTAAGATAAGATACATTGTCGGCATTTATTATTGTTGCCTCTGTTGATATTTCTAAATAAATAAAATACATATGAAATAATTCTTTATATACACTGTATTGTAGTATATAGCGAAATAAATTGATAAATATTTATAATGTATTTATAACAAAAATCATTAAAGTATACCTATGTCTGGAAAAACGTATGGCGTAGACCACGAGATTTAACATAACGTGGCAATGATACGCGAGCGCGGAGCTCACGTACGCACCGCGCGGACACCATCGCTAGTCGCTACATAGTATTGCACAGAACCTGTACACCATAACGTTGCAATGTCGTCAATTGCCTTATACTTGCCTTGGTTTAAATTACATTAACATTATTCTGGTAACAAAGCAAATAAACGAACAATATATATATGATTTAAATTTATAATCCTAAAGAAATACGGAAAATCTATAATAATAGCAATTCGCAGTCAAACGAATGTAGATACCTACATATATTCCCAACGTCTATCGTGAAACTATCGAATGAAGCACTCGATATTTCGATATAATTTAAAGTACAGAAATTGGCGTGATACAGTGCTGCCACGATTCAGAGCTCACAAGGAGAAGTGTATCAGTTTTAGTGATAAATAGTAGATATTTTTAGGTGACCAAAATTTCAATTTACCGAACGATTGGAAATGTTTTCAATAAGCCTGTTTCGATGCCTTACACGGTACTCGTTTTACAATAGTCCGGCTGCAGTGTAAGCTGTCCCGTCGCGTCGTGTCGAGGTGACTCGAGTATTTTCTGAGCATTTATTGAGGTCAGGTAATTCTCTCGTTTATAATAGATGCTTCAATGTCATAGGTGTATTGATTTTGTGTCAGTTGAATGAGTAAAAATATTTTTTTACGAGCTGACCGTGCCCGCGTGCGACCTGATTGTTTTACGAGTTGACTTTATTTACGTCGTTATCGATACAGTTCTATTGAACATCAACTAGGAAATCTTTTATTTTTTGACTGAAGTATGAAGTTTTCGTAATATTTAAGTATTTGATACCCTGATTCAGGAAATAGACTATCATCCTGGCTAGGTTTATTGAAGTCCATCAAGTGCATTTTGTGCCATGCGGGCACTGATAGACGTAACGTAAACGTAAACGTCAGTTATTGTATATGTTGTCAGTAAATATTAGGAAAAATATAAACGTCCTCAATCGAAACGTTTAGTTAATAGTTCTTGTTAAAATTTGTAGTATTTATCACGGCTGGTCATTAAATGCCATCGATTTGCTATCGCGTCCGATGAAGAATTCGTTCACCAGTCCGATTTTTTACCCGATCGAAAAAGGACCTTTGAAGTCGGTGGCCAGTAAATCTTTTACGTGTAATTTACTGGCACCGATTCCGGAGTCGGTTCATTTTTATAAAAAAAAAAAATCAAAATCGGTTCACAATTGGCGAAGGTGAACATCCTTAAAAAAAGTCACCGACGAATTGAGAACCTCCTCCTGTTTTGGAAGTCGGTAAAAAAATTAATCACAAAACTACTTTGCTGTAATCCGCGAAACCATCTACAGCTGTCTGGTAGCATGCAGTATGAGCACCACCCGCTCTCCCACATCTATACATCGAAAACTGTAAACATTTCTAGGGCATTTTATTGTAAAAGGAATACCAGAAAGGAAACATTCACTTTGTGAAGTCGAAAACAAGGTGTTATAAGTTTATCTTTCTTTCTCGTGGTAATATTATGTTTTTCACTATTTCCCTCAAGAGTGAATATTTTTGTAAATATAAACAATATTGTTATAAATGTACTGTGATGTGTAATGTACTAAGTATACCTACTTTATTAAAAATATCCCAAAGGGAGTGTTGAGCTCCTTGATTATAAATACCACGAACGCCTCTTTTTGTATGATAAACACAGTATTCATATCAGTAGCGCTACCCCTTACTTACTTTTAGGATTTATAATGATATAAAGTTGGACAGTAAGGATTCTCACTTATAGGCTTTTAGACAGAACTGATATAGATACTGTACTGCTGACTTGCTCTCTTGTTACGCAGTCGAGTTTTTATTTTTTTTCAATGAAGTACTTGTTCTATTAGATTTTAATCGTTATATGGTACTACTATTTTAAAGCTACAATGAATACATAATTAAAATAAATGTCAAAATGAGCACATAATCGGCACAGATATCACACACAAGCATACATTTTAAGTTAAAATGAAAATCTGTTCCTTTTTAACCGACTTCGAAAAAGGAAAAAATCTATCGTCGGTTTCCAGTAAATAACACGTAAAAGCTTTATACTTCTTCAAATAGTTGTAGAAAATATTTATTTTTTACAGTATACTTGTTTCGGTTTCGAAGTCAGTTTGTTATTTTCAAAATGTTTGTATTGAAGTCGTTTTAAAACTTGCCTAGAGGCTAAATATTCCAGTTTAATGACTGTTGACAAGTGATAGAGACATCATCTCGTAGGCAGTAGGTGCGCGATGCGCGTGGTCGACGAGACGGCGACGCATCCGGCGCGCGGCCTCTCCTGCAAGCTAATGAGCGCAGAGCTGGCGACGGTGCCGGTTGTGGCTCGTTGCGACACGCTCGTCGATAAAAGTGAAAATATACACATTACCTTACACAACGACAGGTATCTTTAATATTATTCTGATGACGATACATTGTCAAATTATTTGTATTGTGCATTCGTTGTAGCTGTATACCTACTGTACGATGTTAGGCGGTAGGCATGTCTTAGAATGCTTCGATATTATGCTGACATTCTCAAACAGTAACGGTATAAAGTATAAAACATGCTATAGAGAACTTCTCGTCGCTTGCTTGCGTGTCATCTCCATCAATTTGTGTGCAAAACAAAAATAATCTATAAAAGGTATATTCTATTATTCCGTAGCTTACAACCGCATACTTGTCTGGTATGCGGTGGAGCATGTCGTTCTCGCGTCGGTCGATGCAGCCGCCATATACGCTCCTCAGGCATAAAATGTCCATAAATCGTCTGTAATAGATGTAACAGCCATACTATCAAAATAAGTAGTTTAGTCGTAAACTTATTCCCTCGTAACACGTTCGTTGCGTTAAGGGATCTTTTAAGCTCCGTATACTCCTGTCATTAAGCGCAGGAAAAAAATATGCGCTCGCTGCAGCCTCCGAGCCGGGTATCTTTGATATGGATTTATGGTGTTCTTTGATATACATTATGCAAAATAGATTGTGCTATTCCGTGCTTTTTGGGATGCTCTAAATATTGTAACTTACTTGGAATTATGATGGGGTTTTGGGCTCCTGCGGAGAACTGTCTGTTAAAGTCGACAAAACTCAGGTAACAGGTCGTATCGTATATGATCCGCTTGATGTCACATTATCATATGAATAATAGTAACAGCGCAATAACAACGCCGGAGTCGCACGTGGCGCCCAAATGTCGTTGCGATAATGTCGCTGAAACCATTGATTGCAGTTTTTGTCCTCGATTACTCGTGACAGAACATTACGTTAGTTTCAATGCGAATGAAATTAACGATAACAGCTTCGCAGACTTTACAAAAAAAATATTTGCATAATTTTCGTATTATGTAGTCGCTCGTTGTAAAGAAGTCCGTGAATTTGATAAGTTTCTTTTCCTGAGTACATTATACAAATTAGGTGCGATTATTTTCAATGCTATTTGTATAAAAGATAATTCTAGTGCGCGAGGTAAATGAATATTCATCAGTTTTGTCGCTCGTGCGCGCGCGCCGGCTTGTAAGATTTATACTAGTCGCTATACTTATTAGACCACTTCATTGTGCCCGACTCATTATTACGCCCTTTCGTTTGTACAGACTATTGCGATACTTCCGCAATCTTGCGCGGTGGTCACATCGAACCAACTTGGTGCTGTAGGTAGATATTGTATTAGTATCTGTTTATATTAGACCAATCCCGATAGCTTAATATTTTTATTCGGATATTATATTAACAATTTCAAAAATATTGTGAATGATTATTCTTGGAAATGCCCACATATGAAAGGAAACTAAAAGATTTCTTTGCAGCAAAAGCTCGAGTATTTCCTCGCATTCTAATCGGTTTCGTCGATAGCGATCGATGTAGTGGTAATCCTCGCGGCGGGCACAAGGCAGTGAATCAGCGGCGGCGCGGCGGTGGCGGCGCAGCGGCCGCTATATATAGCGCGCCCGCCGCTCCGGAGCCGCCCGCCGGCGCTCCGCCCGCGCCCGCTCGCGCGCCGCGCACGACGGACGTTGCTCCACATTGCACTCTTTTATTTTTAAGTGCTTCGAGTCCAATAAACTTGAAGCCCTTTCCGTTTACCGGCCCTATATCGTTTTATTTAATGAACTCCTATTTTAAAATGCGACTACGTAACTACTTGGATCTAATTTTATATAAAATTATTACTCCTTTTAGATGCTACCTATATTATGAACGTCATAGGTGTATAGATAACATATTTTTAGAACTATGTGTTTTAGTCATAAGTTTTGGTTAAAAAATCAGCGTCGGTCTTATAATAATAGTAGCATAGTAAATAATACAAGTATACAAAGTCATATTCATCATATCGTCATGAACAATGTCGTAGTGTTCAATAGTACGCAAAAATTATATGTAAAGCAGTATAAATAAGGTTCGTGCAAAATTAATTCCGATGACAGGACAGGAATAAGCAATGGCAATAGGAGCGGCACGTTGAATGCGTGATTACGACGTGGACTTAATTGTGTCGAATGAATCACCGACACCGCGAACACCGGCGACACCGCGACAGCGCCACTGGCCGGAGAGCGGACACGAACCCGCGCCGACACCCGCCGCGTTGCAACACTACCTTGATTAACCTAACCTCAGATTGCCGACTTATAAATAACTGACATTAATGGATTATTGTATTCTATTAAGTTATTAACCCAGATATAAACGGGTAATAATGTAATAATTATTTATGTATTATTGAATGCTGTGTCAACCCACAAAAACTGAAATTCGGAGATATTGATGTATTTTGATACTGTGTCACCTATTTAACATTATTCTAAAAAAATAATTAACTTAAAATAAATAAGTACGGAAAAAAGTTTCTTAATTAATTGTTTTGAAATTTCAAGGTTGTTCCTTATTCTATAATTTATACAATAATCTCATATATATTTAAAAAAAAATATATTAGATAATATACTAAATATATCAACCAGCTTTTAATGCATTAAACCTTTTATCAAAAAATAAAAGAAAATATGGATAAATACTTATTCAAACAAATGTATTATGAATAGGTTTGACATCTTTAGACGCCATTTTCTCAAAACGAAGTTCGTGTGGCTTGACACAGTATTGCTTATCAGCATCCAAATATCTGAAAGGTAATTAATTTTAGTCAATATATATTTCTTATATATTTCTCTATAACTATCGTTGTTTTTTTTTTGTTATATCAACACTAACTAATTTTTAATTTCCTTCTCATGACTTTAATTATTATTCTTTTTGTTATTATGTAAACTTTGTCTTTTGTTGTTTTTTGTGTCATGTTGTAAATATCTATAATTAATTAGAGGTTCAATTAATTTTCTTTATATGTTATTAAGATAAGATACATTGTCGGCATTTATTATTGTTGCCTCTGTTGATATTTCTAAATAAATAAAATACATATGAAATAATTCTTTATATACACTGTATTGTAGTATATAGCGAAATAAATTGATAAATATTTATAATGTATTTATAACAAAAATCATTAAAGTATACCTATGTCTGGAAAAACGTATGGCGTAGACCACGAGATTTAACATAACGTGGCAATGATACGCGAGCGCGGAGCTCACGTACGCACCGCGCGGACACCATCGCTAGTCGCTACATAGTATTGCACAGAACCTGTACACCATAACGTTGCAATGTCGTCAATTGCCTTATACTTGCCTTGGTTTAAATTACATTAACATTATTCTGGTAACAAAGCAAATAAACGAACAATATATATATGATTTAAATTTATAATCCTAAAGAAATACGGAAAATCTATAATAATAGCAATTCGCAGTCAAACGAATGTAGATACCTACATATATTCCCAACGTCTATCGTGAAACTATCGAATGAAGCACTCGATATTTCGATATAATTTAAAGTACAGAAATTGGCGTGATACAGTGCTGCCACGATTCAGAGCTCACAAGGAGAAGTGTATCAGTTTTAGTGATAAATAGTAGATATTTTTAGGTGACCAAAATTTCAATTTACCGAACGATTGGAAATGTTTTCAATAAGCCTGTTTCGATGCCTTACACGGTACTCGTTTTACAATAGTCCGGCTGCAGTGTAAGCTGTCCCGTCGCGTCGTGTCGAGGTGACTCGAGTATTTTCTGAGCATTTATTGAGGTCAGGTAATTCTCTCGTTTATAATAGATGCTTCAATGTCATAGGTGTATTGATTTTGTGTCAGTTGAATGAGTAAAAATATTTTTTTACGAGCTGACCGTGCCCGCGTGCGACCTGATTGTTTTACGAGTTGACTTTATTTACGTCGTTATCGATACAGTTCTATTGAACATCAACTAGGAAATCTTTTATTTTTTGACTGAAGTATGAAGTTTTCGTAATATTTAAGTATTTGATACCCTGATTCAGGAAATAGACTATCATCCTGGCTAGGTTTATTGAAGTCCATCAAGTGCATTTTGTGCCATGCGGGCACTGATAGACGTAACGTAAACGTAAACGTCAGTTATTGTATATGTTGTCAGTAAATATTAGGAAAAATATAAACGTCCTCAATCGAAACGTTTAGTTAATAGTTCTTGTTAAAATTTGTAGTATTTATCACGGCTGGTCATTAAATGCCATCGATTTGCTATCGCGTCCGATGAAGAATTCGTTCACCAGTCCGATTTTTTACCCGATCGAAAAAGGACCTTTGAAGTCGGTGGCCAGTAAATCTTTTACGTGTAATTTACTGGCACCGATTCCGGAGTCGGTTCATTTTTATAAAAAAAAAAAATCAAAATCGGTTCACAATTGGCGAAGGTGAACATCCTTAAAAAAAGTCACCGACGAATTGAGAACCTCCTCCTGTTTTGGAAGTCGGTAAAAAAATTAATCACAAAACTACTTTGCTGTAATCCGCGAAACCATCTACAGCTGTCTGGTAGCATGCAGTATGAGCACCACCCGCTCTCCCACATCTATACATCGAAAACTGTAAACATTTCTAGGGCATTTTATTGTAAAAGGAATACCAGAAAGGAAACATTCACTTTGTGAAGTCGAAAACAAGGTGTTATAAGTTTATCTTTCTTTCTCGTGGTAATATTATGTTTTTCACTATTTCCCTCAAGAGTGAATATTTTTGTAAATATAAACAATATTGTTATAAATGTACTGTGATGTGTAATGTACTAAGTATACCTACTTTATTAAAAATATCCCAAAGGGAGTGTTGAGCTCCTTGATTATAAATACCACGAACGCCTCTTTTTGTATGATAAACACAGTATTCATATCAGTAGCGCTACCCCTTACTTACTTTTAGGATTTATAATGATATAAAGTTGGACAGTAAGGATTCTCACTTATAGGCTTTTAGACAGAACTGATATAGATACTGTACTGCTGACTTGCTCTCTTGTTACGCAGTCGAGTTTTTATTTTTTTTCAATGAAGTACTTGTTCTATTAGATTTTAATCGTTATATGGTACTACTATTTTAAAGCTACAATGAATACATAATTAAAATAAATGTCAAAATGAGCACATAATCGGCACAGATATCACACACAAGCATACATTTTAAGTTAAAATGAAAATCTGTTCCTTTTTAACCGACTTCGAAAAAGGAAAAAATCTATCGTCGGTTTCCAGTAAATAACACGTAAAAGCTTTATACTTCTTCAAATAGTTGTAGAAAATATTTATTTTTTACAGTATACTTGTTTCGGTTTCGAAGTCAGTTTGTTATTTTCAAAATGTTTGTATTGAAGTCGTTTTAAAACTTGCCTAGAGGCTAAATATTCCAGTTTAATGACTGTTGACAAGTGATAGAGACATCATCTCGTAGGCAGTAGGTGCGCGATGCGCGTGGTCGACGAGACGGCGACGCATCCGGCGCGCGGCCTCTCCTGCAAGCTAATGAGCGCAGAGCTGGCGACGGTGCCGGTTGTGGCTCGTTGCGACACGCTCGTCGATAAAAGTGAAAATATACACATTACCTTACACAACGACAGGTATCTTTAATATTATTCTGATGACGATACATTGTCAAATTATTTGTATTGTGCATTCGTTGTAGCTGTATACCTACTGTACGATGTGTACGATTTACTGATTTGTTGGGGTTGCTAATAGGTTATACATGTACAAAGAAAAAACATGAGCGAGTCAAGATTAAATTTTCTCGATTCAATTTTTTAACTCGTCCAAAGCTATCTTGTTTAAGAAAAAAAACATCGAATACACGCAGCTGTGTGAGCGCAGGGGCGGCTCAAGAGATCAAATTATGTTGCTGTCACTCACGTTTTTACCGTCATGTATCTGCTTTATAAACATGAGCTGCTGCCTTCCTTAAAGTGAGTGTTATTATATTAGCATTCAATTTCATACAAAAAACTAGTATAAGTTCAATAATAGCTGCGGTTGCATTGTATTATAAGGCTAGCAGAATCGTCAAGTTTACGAGTCTGTTCGGGATCAATCGATCAGTTATTTAGGTCTACATCGCAGCTGGTATTATCGATGAGCTGGCGTGTTTATTGAATCATATCGTCGAGAGATCGCTCCGTGGAATTGCGCAGTAAATACCTTATATTTTTCCTGTATTTCTGTTTTGGCGAGGAATGCTCTACGCTGACCGTTTTACTCTTTTCGGTGAACCGGTCGCGAGACATTGTATCGTAATCGAAAAAGGAAGCAAATTGTCAACATGGTTCTGCTGAGTGTATTTAATATGCTTATTGTAACTTTTTATCTCCGACGTGAACGTCGCCGCGGCGAGGTGTCGCTGTGTGGCGGCGTGTACGCGTTGCGTGCGCGACCGGTTCCGCGCGGCGCCGGCTCCTGCTGCAGCTGTCGACTACAATGTTTCCAATCTGCCGATCTATAACTATCTAAATGTCTGCCTGCGTCGGGGATATGGTTAACTTCAGCTTGTAGCTCGGACTCGTATTGTATTTTTAGTCTTTAGTAGAAAGGGCAAAGGAAAGGAGATGTGATCTCTAGCTACAGTTAACTGATCATCGCTGGCCATGACAATCGTTTTGAAATAATATACTTATCATTATCACAGCTAATACGCTGTCAATTATGGCACTGTTTTGACTCTATTGCATTTTACAAAGCTGGTATTTTCGCCATTAATATTAATACGCAGTATCTATTAAACTTCTTGCCGTTTCTTCTCGACATAGTCCATATTCCCAAACGGTGATAGCACTTCCTATTGTCGTAACAGAATGTCAATCAGTTGCTAAGACATGGTTTAAAATTATGATTTGATGGTGTTTCAATTGTTTATATTGTTAAGTAAAATACAAATTGTGACTTTGTATACTTATCATGCGATACTAGCCGTTGCGTGTGCAAGCGCACTAATCAACTAATATCGTCTCAATTTCATAGCGTTCTCAATTTAATCAAAAGACAACAAAATACGCCTGATCCATTGCCGGTGTCCGACACCCCGTGTCACGCGCACCTGACACTGATTAATGGACGGTTTTCTTTACATTTCATCACATTAACGTAATTATCAATCTACATTACCAGTCCCCATATATACTCGCCTATCGGTCGATAGTTTAGTCCGGTTCTTAATCAGTATGGTGATGGCGTGAGAAGTGCCCACATACACATCTATATACGTGCGTCGGGCACAAGATCCCCGTCGATTTGAATCGCTCGACTGCCGCTCAGCTTAGTCGGTTACTCGCTCTTCCACGCGCCCACACTTGCCAATTGCTTAGTCTGCTGACTCTTCAATGTTTAAAATGTACATCCGCAGTTACGGATACGGATATTTAAATATTACATTATTTTATTAAACTTACATCAAAGATTTCAACGAAAATGATCTCAATATTAAGATATTTTAATTAAAATTTTATAAAAAAAATCCTATAATAGATGTTAAAATGTATTATTATTTTAATAACGAATATTTGTAATTGATTTTATTATAAAGATAGTTGATTGGGTACCGTTATTGATATAATACTTACTACGACAAATGTTTGCGATGAGATGCACACATTATCTATACTAATAATAAAATTCTAGTTGAATATAAATTAATAGTTTTTCATTGTTACTACAATACGACATATTTATGGAGTTTTATTCAAGTCTTGAAAATTAATAAGTTCCGTCAAAAAAGTAACGGATACAGAACTTTCTTCTCCCTCAGATATCCGTAGATATGGATATCTCACATATCGCCACTGTTGACCTATAGAAAAGTACTCAATTAGAATATAGTTTGCTATAGACCTCTCGTATAATTATTCTATTGTATGTAATATAATACTGAAAGGTCGAAATTAAAAGTCGGCTTCAAATGAATAAGCTACAAAATTGTAGCGTATGTGAAACAGTAGTTTATCGATTTTATGTGCAGTTATGTTATAATAAAAAGTAAACTTGCACGGGCGAGTGGACACTTCGTCGCGTGTCCCCGTCCCGAGGGAGCAGCGTGCGTGGGCGGCGCGCTCGTGCGCTCGCGGGGCGCGCTCGCTGCTGTCGCCTCCGGTACATATGAACCTTACAGCGTTAATGTGGCACTTGTGGATCTGCTTAGTTTCAGATGACATTTCTTGACGAGCTGATTTAAAGTTGAGATGGGCACAAGTTGAAGCCATTAACCTAAAAATAGTATTAAAGTTAAGATGATGATGATAACGTAAACATTAAGGCTGATATGCCAATAATCACCCTGTTATTCACTTTTACCGACTTCTTGTGGTTATGTTTTTCTAAATCTGTATTAAAATGTAATATTGTAATATTTTTAAACACAGATTTTCTCTTTTATTAATGCGGAGTTTGTGTCTAATCTAATGTGTGTAGGTAGATATCAGTATGCCTACCTTACCTACATCGGAGCCAGGGAACGTGTCCACTTCTGTTTACTTTACAGCCTAGCATGTTAGTGTTGTGTAGTTAAAAACTTGTAGTCGCTTAAAACTAATTATTAAATACAATTATATTATCATTCCTTCATTGTTCTTGTTATGTAATAATATAGCAATTTCGTTCCTATTGAACATCCCAGACACCTCGCGTCTTTTATCTTTGATTGGGATCTTATGTCTTTATTCAAAGATTCATCTTTGTTCAAAATACTTAATTAACCGTATCAAAAAATTATTTTGAGTAGTTTGATCAACACGTTATTTATTGCCCGCATGCGACGTGAACTCCGCGCCACAGTTCTGCTGCTTCAGATAAATCATAAATTATTGTAATGAGACCGATATCGCCCTTAAGCTGCGACTTCGTTCCGATGCAGTCGCCCGGCCCTCCCCGCAGATCTCGAGCGCAGCTCCGCCCCCGCGCGCCGGCGCCCCGCGCATCTGCTCCCGACCCGACCAATACTGTTGGGCCGCTTGTGCACCGAATGCATTTATGTATAATTTTAATTCCAATATGATGCTTCGCGACAAAGACTATTGTTTGAATTGCGGGAAGGCTACCTTATGTTTTTTTGGAACGACGAGGAACAGAATACTTTAATTCCATCTTTATATTAAATTCGAATTAGTTTAGCTAGTAACAAAAAAATGGAATTCCTTACGTAAGTAATTTAGTAGTTTTTAGGTAACGTGCTGTCCACGTGCACATAAAAATTTCAACAAAATTCGAATCTATAGTGTAGTGTTGACGTCTCAGGTGTGTCGGCCAAATTTTTTATCTTGGTTTCTGTGATTGTTGCCAAAATGTAGGAGTATTTTATATATATAAATATAATATATATTTATAAGTGTTGTAAATGGAACGCTGCAAGCGCCCGCGCGTGTTTTTAGTTATCATAGAGGTTCGAGATATAGCGTTCGTTCGGTCGCGATAGGCAGAGGCGGAGGCGGAGGGTTGCGAGGGTGAGAGCGCGGGAGGGCGGGAGGTCGCGGCGGACGAACGCGGAGGCTGCGCGGCGCCCGCAGTCGACCGCCGACCGCGCTCCCCATGTTCCACTGCATCGTGCAGCCGCGCCACGACTGGGGACCACCCGACCTCGCTAATGCATTCCCCGGTAACAGCCTCCGACCTCTGTCAGCGCCTTCAGCGAATGTCTACATCCGATTGCCGTGTAGATGATCTGGAAACAAACGCCGATCTTCCCGTATTAACCCATTACGGCCGATCTCTAAATGTAACTGTATTTTACGAGGAATGTGGAAATATGGATCATCTGCCGACCGATTCGAGTGTTTCGAAGAAATTGTCGTTACGTATTTGTTATGTCGGCCTGTGCGACTCGTTCGCTCTCACGCTACAAAGTATTTCTGCATTCAATAATTGAACAGTGTAGTGTTTACTGATGAATTCATGAGCGCAGTCATAGCGGGATCGCAGTGCTTTTTATTGTATATCGGATGTGAGCCCGGAGCCCGGCGCATGCAGGTAGTCTGCTATTGTGCAGGGAAACGTACAATAACCCGTGCGGTTTATTGCACCGGGCAATTTTTTGCCCGCTCTATTCGCGCATATGTGTGAAAGAAATCTTCGAAGGTCGCTTCCCGCACTCTGGGCCGTTACTCCGTTCATTACCCAACGTGGCCGTTGACTCGTATCAGCTGTAATGTTACGTGTAAAAACAAAACGCGTATGCAAATTTATTCGACTACGCGCATTCGTTCCCGGCGTTTGCGTTTCGTACGAGTAGTGGTAAATTAGTAGGTATGAAGTAAAAATAATCGTGACCCGGGTCCCGGCGCGGCGGGGGTGAGCGCCGACTCCCCTCGCCGGCGATCCCCTTCGACACGTGACCCTGTTCCTCAATGTCGCACGATTTATTACTCATGATATTTCCGGTTCACTTCTTTGTTTTGTATTTATTGTCGGATAACGTTGGTATTCATCGGATAAATTTGCCGCTAATGGCCGATTTCTTCGGCCGGTTTGTGTCTGCACTCGCCTCACGACCGAACCTAACACGATTATTGTTTATAGAAGTTGAAATATTTTATTTACATCAACATGTGTAATTTGGATAGTGGGCACGGACCCCCTCGCCGGCGAGTGTTTCTGGGCGCACGGGCGCGGCCGGCTTGTGGGAACGTTTGCCTGATAGTCCGTTGAACTTCCGTCATTAGCACCGAATATAACGATATTGTTATTCCGCTAGTTCCCAAGTTGATAACAGATGCGTCTCAGCGTCATCTTCGTTGTCTCATCAGCAATAACAAATAAAGATATAAATTATCAAGGTTTCCTTCTCTTCCCCGGTGTTAAAAGTCTAATCCTTTATAGGGGTATTGTTTTTAACCGTACCTAGATCAGATTTTTAAATATTTTATTCCGAAAGATGGCGATATTTATTGGGTTTTGAAGTTTTCGAGACACGTCTTTAACGATAAATTCACTGCCTGTGTAAAAATTACAATTACCTACACTAAAAGTGTTTGGCCACACTGATCGATTGCAATAGCTTATCTTATATCAAACAGCATCGAATTTGACTTCAACATCACTTCGCTAATAGTGTGCGGTGAATCTGATAAAACCATACCATTTGTGTTCGCATGAATGCTGTTAGAACTTTGATCTTTAACGCTTATATAGATGCGTTTTGTATACACTCCTGTGTGTGTATTATCTGTGTTGCTGGTGTAGGTCTCTATTCAGCGAACTATGTATACCAAAAAATTGCCTAATGCTAATTATGTTAATGTATGTTAAATCCACTCCGCTGATAAATATTCGTTATAAATAATACGTTATGAAATTTTAGCTCTATAGATAGTCTTCTAATTGACTTTATCTCGAGCGCACTGATCGATCGGTCTTGCGACATTGACGACTTAATTAGGATACCTTTGTTCACGAGTGGTCCATTTGATCCAAATCGAGTTCGCGTTTTCAGCGTCATAGTTTAAGTATTTGTCATTACTGTGGTATGAACTGAGTTATCTATTTGAAATTTTCGACATATTTACTTTTTTTCAAGAAAAAACAAATAACTACAGTTGCCGGTTTGCTTGTGTGGATCCAAATAACCTACATGGTCGAAATGCTAATGTTTGTTGTTGTGTAGAGGCATAGGGTCGCTCACAAGTGCTGGTGTTATTACAGGCACAAAAGACGTCGCAACTGGGTCCTATGGCTGGCGCTTAATTAGCTACGTGAGGAGTTATTACAGTCTCTTTTAACTAAAATATATGTAAAGGAAAAATGATAAGGTATATAATTTCCACTTCTGCTTTTCTGTTGTAAGTAATGTGATTCGATAAAAATTTCCTTTACCCATCCCAGGTGATGCTATTGTAATCCGGCTTAAAGGACCAACGGTAAACGTATTGAGATTTAAATTTGCTCGAGGGATAAAATATAAGGATTTGATGGCTGCGATAATCTAACAGGGTGACTCAATAAATATTTACAACAATATATCTTCAAACTAACAATCCGGCGAGAACAGTAACAAACGTCACATACTTGGTAGAGTAATAACTAGTAATTCCTTCTACATCGCTCTGTTGATGTTTTACTGTACGGACAAAGTCAATGCTACCAGAGGTTTAATAGAGTTAAGGTACTCGCGTTATGCAACGTGTAGTTTTTTTGTTCACATTTGTTCAAGGTGCTTAAAATGTTAAAGAAGGTATTAATAATAATTAATTAAAACATAACAAAGTTAACTACCGCAACGCATTGAATTTAATTTTAATGAAATACCTTTAAATGAATGAATGAAACAAGACCAATTAAAATAAGCATATTTCATTGTTTCATTACAAGCTCAAAAACATTCTTTAAGTAAATAAAAGTAGTAAAAATAATAGTGTTTTAAATTTAAATTAAAAATATTTTGGAACTATAACTTTAATTAGTCACCTTTCATAAAATAGTCTGTGAAATAAAATATGCTTCTATAAAATACGAAAGTTAAGACTTAAAAAATAGCTTGACTTCTTTTATTTGTTTTTATTCTTTGAACGCTTGAAAAGTTAAGTACAAGATACATCTACATTAGTATGTAATGTAATAGGCTTAGTTAATAAAGTTCTTTTAATGTTAAATCGCCCAAAAAACGTTCATTAAATTTTTAAATCTAATCTATTTTTTTAAATTTAACTTTAATTAGCGCTATTAATGCAAGATGGCACTGACGTTGATACACTTGTGAAGGAACTGCTTACTAAGTTTTGACTCTAAAATTTAACTAGATAATAGATATTTTATCAACACAATTTGGATTTTATCATAAAAGCGATTTATGAAACCCAACGTAAACATCAAATCTGAGCCTGTGAAGAGTCTGAAAGATAAATTTTGCTAGTTTTTAACATATTGAGCTCTCGGCGTTTCGGTTATTTTACATTGATTTCAAGCATTGACTCTGTGCATTCACAACTCTTTGTAGAGAATAAAAAGATTGCTAATATATACTACTGCTAACGTTTTTATCTTAAATAACCTTCTAAAAGCATGAGGTTGGTTCTTAAGTATTTCGCAGCTTGTTTGTGATTATCCTGCTCGCAGAACCAAAATGATATATGTATGTATTTAGGGTGTTATGGTTTATGACTATACAGCTTGAGATCGTATATATGCTAGATTATGCTATATTCCCTTAATTTTTTGAGTGTCAACTTTTTATTGATGTGATATAGGAGTAGACATCAGAGACAGGATGTCGAAAAAATTTTCGAAATCACGGGTGGCTGCTAGTGTTTCCATATTATTATATAGTAGTCCTTATAGATATCTTTTTTCACATAAAATGAATTGGTGGAAAAAATAAAGGACAAGAAAATTATAGCGATTCAGTAAAAAAATAGCTTTTTTATTTGAAAGCTTCATAAATTATAACTAAGAACCATCACCGAGATGGTTATTAAATAATATTATATTAAATTAATAAATTTATAAAGCATCATTCATCGACATATTTTTGTATAGTATAATATGCTTTATCTTTAAAAAATTTTGTAATATAGGCTTTAAATTTATTAAGTGGCAAATGTAAAATTGTTTGCGGGATTTTATTTATAGCAAACGATGAACCGACTTTATGAAGACGAAAGCTTGGTGTGAAAAGTTTATTTTTTCTTCTAGTGTTTACACAATGCCTGTCACTGTTCTTAGGAAAACTATCATTATTTAGAAATATATATAAAATATTAACGTAAATGTATTGTGACGCAACTGTGAGAATATCTATCCTTTAAAATACATCCCGAAGGGAGTCTCGACCTCCGAGATTATATATTGCTCTAATAGCTCTTTTTTGTAAGACAAATCCAGTCTCAATGTCTGTGGCATTAATCCAAAGTAATATTCCATAAGACATGACACTGAAAGTAACTGAAATTTCCTAAATGAGCAGTACCAATATCCCCAAGGATCCCAAAATTGATCCTTGTGGAACACCCATTTGGAGAACAGATTCAGCAGACTTTGATCCGTTTATAATAACTTGTTGAATTCTACCGCTGAGCATGAAGCAACTAGATCAAGAGCTTTGTCTTAAATACCATAATAATTAAGTTTCTTCAATAGCGTTTCATGAACAACACAATCAAACGCTTCTGATAAGTCACAAAAAACTCCGATAGCATTCTGTGACTTTTCCCAACCATCATAAATATGCTTCAGAAGGGCTAATCCCGCATCAGTCGTAGAACGACCTTTTGTAAATCCGTATTGTTTACTATGGAAAATATTAGTACCTTTATAATGTACGAGAAGTTTAAAGTTTCTATTTTGTAAATCGCTAAAAATAGGGATATTATTGGATGAAGTTTAATTAAGTTCTAATTTAGATACTTATCAAAAATTGATACTTGCACCGAAGAAAATGTAAAGAAATATGAGATATTTTGTAGGTGCACAAAGCGTCATTGTGCATTGCGTCCCTTTACGAGTCTATAAAGACAACTAACGAAAAAAATATGAAAATCCTGAAAAAACAAATGGTAATTACCACCCACTTTTAGATGGTCTCAATTCACATTACAAGATGTACTGGACGTTTCAAGAGTGCTTTTTGAAATCCCATTTCTACGTGTGCTCATTTATCCAGCAATAGTTGTATAACACAGCCGTTCAGCACGATTAACCGAATGGCGTGTTTTCTAGACATCCGCGTGCAGCTCTCCGAGCAGACGCGCGTGTTGGAGGCGCGCGCCGAGGCGGCCGCCGGAGTCGCGGGCGAGCTGCACGACTACTGCCGCCGCCGCGCCGACCTCGAGCACGAGTACTCGCGCGCGCTCGACAAGCTGGCGCGCGCCGCCGCGCAGCGCCACAAGGACCAGAAGCACAAGTAATTCACAATACCGCATTGATGAGATTGAATTTAAATCCCCGAAATAAAAATACTGATGTGTTTAAAATTTTTAATTTTGATAATATTTACACTTGAATTAAAGGCGTAACTAACGATGTGTTTCACGTTTCAGACGAGAGCAGTGGCCTCTAACCGGAGCGTACGCGTGCTGGCAGGCGGCGCTGGACAACACTCGGGCGCTGTCCCGCGACCACGCCGCGCTCGCTGAGCTCTACGGCGGACCTCTAGCCGCGCGGCTGCAGCGCGCCGCCGACGACGTGCTGCGGTTACATAGAAAATGTCGAGACATTGGTAAAAGAAAATTATTATCGCGTTTGCGTCGGCGTCACACGACTCTTGTTAAATTTTTTCACAATTCTCGACACTCACGCAGTCGCCGAGCGGCACGAGGAAGTGGGCGCGGCGCTGGCGGAGGCGGCGGCGGGCGGCAAGGCGCACGCGGCGGCCGCCGCCGAGTGGCGCGCCGCCGCGCTCAAGCTGCGCCACGCGCACCACGCGCGCCAGGCGCTGCTGGCCGCCGAGCCGCCGCGCCACAAGAAGATCAAGGCGCTTGACAAGGAGCTCGAGAAGGTACGCCGGCCGCGACCTTTCGTTAATAGGATGCCGAATAACGGCTCATGTGATTTTTACTCCTTTTTTGTTTTCAGCGTCGGACGCGACACAGCGAGGCTCGCGCTAAAGCGTTGCGAGCGCGGGCCGACTACGTGCTCAGTTTGGAAGCCGCTAATGCCACCCTGCAGAGATACTACCTCGACGATATCGCAGATATAATGCTGGTGAGGGATAGTGGTCAGTTACGTGCTTCCGCAGAAAGATTTTGAGTTTCGAGGCGTAAAAATCCCACTTTGTCTTCTAGTGCACGGAAGTGGGCTTCGAGGCGGTGGTCGGGCGGGCCGTGCGCACGGCGAGCGCGGCGGAGAGCGCGCGCGCGCACGCCGTGTGCGCGGCGGCCGGCGCGCTGCTCGCCGCCGCCGACGCGCTGGACGCGCTCGCCGACCGCCAGCGCTTCGTGGCCGCGCACCCCGCCGCCTTCGCGCTGCCGCGCCCGCTGCCCTACCTCGGCGACGCGCCGCCCGCGCAGGACCGCGAGATGAGCGAGCTGCTCGAGGGCGCGGCCGACGAGCGCGACGAGGCGGCGGACGCGGCCTCGCGCGACCTCTCGCAGCGCCTAGCGCAGCTCGAGGCCAGCGCGCGCACGCTGCGCGCCGAGTGTCGCGAGGCCGCCAAGACGCTCGACGCGGCCGAGGCGGAGCTCGTGCGCCAGATGGAGGGGCCCGACGCGACCTGGGAGGTCGGATCACTGTTCGGCGCCGCGGCGGTGCCGCCCGCGCCCGCGCTCGCGGAGGACGACGCACCGCGGCGAGACCAGGAGGACTACTACCTCGCGGTGAGCGGCGCCGCGTCGGCGACTCGTCGGCTCGACTCGCGCTCGCAGTGCTCATTCGGTCGTCCGCTTTCAGAAATTCCGATCGTACGTGTCGTGCGCCGGCCGGCTGGCGCGCCTGGAGAGCAAGGCGGCGGCGGTGCGCGAGCGCCTGCTGGGCGCCGGCGCGCCGGGCGCGGGCGCCGTGACGCCGCGCTCGCCGCCCTCCCCGCCGCGCCGCGCCGCCGCGCGCCGCCGCGGGCACTTCGCCGCGCCGCTCGACGACCGCCTGCCCGCGGTGCTCACGTCGTGCGTCCGCGTCATCGCCACGTACGGTACGCGTCGCGACTTGTGAACGACGATGCTTTCGGCGACGGGCGAGTAGTAATGTAGATTCGACCGGTTCCAGGTATGAAGCACCAGGGCGTGTTCCGCGTGTCCGGGTCGCAGGTGGAGATGCAGGCGCTGCGCGCGGCGTTCGAGCGCGGCGAGGACCCGCTGGCGGACGTACGCGACGCGTCCGACATCAACTCGGTGTGCGGGCTCCTGAAGCTGTACCTGCGCGAGCTGCGGCCGCCGCTGCTGCCGCCGCAGCTGCAGGAGCGGCTGCTGCGCGTGGCGGCGCTGCCGGACGACGCGGCGTTCGTGCGGCGCCTGCGCGACACGCTGGCCGCGCTGCCGCTGCCGTCGCTGCTGGTGCTGCGCTACCTGTTCGCGTTCCTGGCGCACCTCACGGAGCACGCGGACCGCAACATGATGGACGCGTGGAACCTCGCCATCTGCCTGGGGCCCACGCTGCTGGCCGCGTGGGGCGAGGGCGGCGCGCAGGTGGCGGCGCAGAACCTCGTCAACGAGCTGGTGAAGCGCGCCATCCTGCACCACGCCGACGTGTTCCCGCAGGACGTGGCGCCGCACGCGCTGTACCGGCGCGCGGAGCCGGCGCCCGACGCCGACGCCGTGGACGCGCCGCCCGCCGCCGCGCCCGCCGCGCCCGCCGCGCCCGACGACGACGCGCAGCGCGACCTGTCGCTGTACGACGACGACGACGAGGACGACGACGACGATGACGACGAAGGTACACATTTACTTGCAAGTTGGACTTAAGCTAGGATTCAACTGAGAGTGATTGTAAAATATCTGTTGCCGCGTCGCTTATTCTTGCAGACGGTGCGATCAGCGACCTCGACGCTGACGTAGACTGGCGCCGCACCGCTCCTCGCCGGTGCGTATGTCTAACTGATATTTCTAACTGACGACTCATAAATAACTTTACTGTTCGTCACCACCACACTTGCCACTCGTACACTGCTCACTAGTAAATTATTGTTCACTTGTCAAAATACTCCTACTCATCAATTACATTATCTGGTGATATATCTCTAGGTATATTTTATGATAGTAGGCAATCGCTTTTCATGCACCTGTACTCTGGTCAATACCAAATGTCCCACACCTGTACACCGCTCAGTACCGAGCGCCCGCACCCGTGCGCCGCTCAGTACCGAGCGCCCCACTCTCGTGAGCCGCTCAGTACCGAGCGCCCGCACCCGTGCGCCGCTCAGTACCGAGCGCCCGCACCCGTGCGCCGCTCAGTACCGAGCGCCCGCACCCGTGCGCCGCTCAGTACCGAGCGCCCCACACTCGTGCGCCGCTCAGTACCGAGCGCCCCACACTCGTGCGCCGCTCAGTACCGAGCGCCCGCACCCGTGCGCCGCTCAGTACCGAGCGCCCGCACCCGTGCGCCGCTCAGTACCGAGCGCCCCACACTCGTGCGCCGTTCAGTACCGAGCGCCCCACAATCGTGCGCCGCTCAGTACCGAGCGCCCCACACTCGTGCGCCGCTCAGTACCGAGCGCCCGCACCCGTGCGCCGCTCAGTACCGAGCGCCCGCACCCGTGCGCCGCTCAGTACCGAGCGCCCGCACCCGTGCGCCGCTCAGTACCGAGCGCCCGCACCCGTGCGCCGCTCAGTACCGAGCGCCCGCACCCGTGCGCCGCTCAGTACCGAGCGCCCCACACTCGTGCGCCGCTCAGTACCGAGCGCCCCACACTCGTGCGCCGCTCAGTACCGAGCGCCCGCACCCGTGCGCCGCTCAGTACCGAGCGCCCGCACCCGTGCGCCGCTCAGTACCGAGCGCCCCACACTCGTGCGCCGTTCAGTACCGAGCGCCCCACAATCGTGCGCCGCTCAGTACCGAGCGCCCCACACTCGTGCGCCGCTCAGTACCGAGCGCCCGCACCCGTGCGCCGCTCAGTACCGAGCGCCCGCACCCGTGCGCCGCTCAGTACCGAGCGCCCGCACCCGTGCGCCGCTCAGTACCGAGCGCCCGCACCCGTGCGCCGCTCAGTACCGAGCGCGGCTCGCGTGGCGCCTCACGCTCCGTCTCGCCCGCAGGTCCCCGAGCAGCGAGCGGCGCGCCCCGCAGGTACCCGCCTGAGCGCAGCGGCCGCTGTTCCCTCGTATTGTCGCTCGGACTACATCCGGCGTCCAGACTTGGTGATAAAATAAGTGCTCGGTGTCACTGTCGCCGTTCGTCTTCCGGTCGATGTTCTTTATTAGTCTCGGCATCCTTCGTTGAAGTGAAAGATTTTTTGTATAATAAATTTAATATTGAATATTTTAGCAACGATTATAAATCTTTATATTTTTTAGAATATATTTCTCTTAAATTATTTTTTTCTGAAAACTTACGCGGTGCATAAGTAAAAGTTTTTCTATTTTTCAGGCTATCTTAAGAGCAATCTCACTATTTTGTACACGAAATGTCATTTTTCGCGTTTCGGAAGTTGTCTCTAAAAATAGAACTCGTTTGATTACAAATTCTACTCACGTTTTAATGACTTATTTTATCACTGTGGAAATTTTTTTTATAAAATTAGAAATAATAATATTTAATGCATGTTTTTTATAAATTCTCGAATTATCTGGTATACATATTTTTGCTGTTTTTATCCTTTTGAATGGCATATGAGAGTGCGGTTATTTTTATTCTAATGTGATAAATGTGTTTAATTTAATACACGGTAGTTGTGAACGAATGTGATCATATCAGCGGGAGGTTACTCGTAACGTCTCGACGGTGCTTCTTATTTAAGCGCAACAGTATTATATGGAACATAAATAAATCTATAAGCAACGCTATCTTGGTTTGATTTAACGCGCGCATGCAGCTTGTAGTCGCGGCGGCGAGGTTGGTATTGCTGACTTGGTTTCTTTTGCTTTGATGCCTGTAGTGGGTGCGGGGGCTGAGCATGAGGGCACGAGCTGGGCGTGGGTAGGGAGCTAGTGGAGGACTTGAAGTAACTTTCAGTTAGATACATCCGGTTAGATATTAAATTCAATTAAGAGAAAATTAGTAATTGTGTGTAAAAAAATCCTGTCTTTGTTAAATTTTTACCTATTCTATCTTATTATTGTTTATAAATTTCAATTAACGCATATGTCGTACCGCTACCAGCTCCCTCTGTACGTCCGCGTCGTCGGCCGGTCGCCTCGAGGACGTCATGTTAACGTCCACTCGCTTTACGTGTCTGTAGATAGTTCTCTGTAACGAAAGTCGAACCCGAACCCGAAGTACTGAGCCATTCCAGTTTTAACAACGCCAGCAACGTTAACAGTTAATTATGCTCGAATTTCGTTACATTCGCAGCCACTACGAATTTCAATATATTTAATACAGATTTAAACATAACATCAGTATCCGTGGCATTAGATTAATGTTTTTCACGAACGGTATTGTATTGTATTAAATGTAATCACACAAAATGTATTGACACACGCGTTGTGTCTGTGGCACCGAATGTGTTAGCAATAAATACAAAGTGTAACATAAAATGATTTGTTGGATGTTGTCAGTGCAGTGCGGTTTAACCGTATATAGACAGAAAATGCAAATGGCGTAACCGAATTGGTATGCATAAACGTCTCTGCAAAGTATTCCTTAAACAAATTTTCACAATAATATAATTACTTGCCATAAATGTATTCGGTAAGTACCATGCTTTATGAATCTACTTTTGTAACTTTATAATAATTTAATAAATGAATTGGAGACCGTGTTCGTAAGCTGCCCGGACTCACTGTTGGACAATGATTATCACCCGAGCTACTGGTTAGAAACTAATTTACTATTTATTAGCAACGAATTGTTTTGGGGAATAATATTTGACCTGTGAAAGTGATTTCGAACAATAAAACTAAATACTGAGATTTCCACTTCAAAATATAATCATACAAGTTTGAACCGCAGTAAGTTTCACCGCGTTACTTCAGGCGACACGGGCAATGGTTTTGTTAGTTGGTAGGTTACTATGCGTCACTGCAAAATTACTATTGTATTTGATTAGACTAGTTTTTTTACATACGTTTTAGTATTATTAACAAGGGGTTTCAATTTTTTTGAAGTCGACAACACTAGTTCCCAACTTCAAAAAGGTACAAAGCTGCGCGATACGTATACACTGCGGGCTTTAAAACAGGGTTCATTAACTCGTTCGAGTTGAGTTTGCTTTCCGAATAATGATTTTTTATCAATAATTGTATCATATTCCGCTGCCACATTGGAGATCACTGACGTAATAATATTTAGTAGATAACATATTTTTATATAAAAATAATTAACACAGAGGGTATCGGTGCACCGAGTGTTATACTTTCGTTGTAATTATTCGGAAAATCTTATAGGAGTGTTTTTATGCTAGCAGGCCGGCGGGGAAACTCAGGCGGCGCCCGCACACGACACCTGCAGGTATGTACGGAGACGCGATTCTTCGGGTCGGTTTAGAAGTGACGCGCATTACGTACGGCACATACACGAATACGTTCGACGTCCGCAGCCGGCTGGCGGAGAGCACGCCCGACCTCGTGCTGGACCTGCCGGCGCGCGCGCCCGACGCCGCCGACACCTTCGCGCACAACCGCGACACGCTCAAGAAGCGGCCCGCGCTGCCCGCCCACAGGTGCGTGTCCTCGCCAGCGCCAGTGCCGCCCGCCCCGCCCCGCGCCGCTAACCGCCGCTCCCCCCGCAGGCAGACGAGCTCCGACGGCGGCGAGGCGCGCGCGGCCGAGGGCGAGGCCAGCGCCGGCGGCAGCCCCGTGCCGGCGCGCAACACGCTGCGCGTGGCCGCCAAGTTCGCGGAGCTGACGCTGACGGGCGGCTCGCTGAAGCCGGCGCTGGCCGCCAAGCCGGCGCTGCTGCGGCGCCCCACGCCGCACCCCGCGCACGCGCCGCGCGCCGCGCCGCCGCCCGTCGTGCCGCCGCCCGCGCCCGCCGCGCCGCCCGACGCGCCGCGCCCCGCGTGAGGCGCGGCGCCGGCGGGCGACGCGTCCCGGCTGCAGTCGCCTTCGGCACCGCATGACTGATCGTATCGTTTAGTTCTAAGTGTATGTATTCGCGACGACTCGATATCGATGATTCCCGCTCCGCGTTTAAATTGAGTGTACACATTGTTTTCACTACGATATGTAAAAATCGTCGGTCCGTTTTAATACGTGGAGAGGGAATCGTGTGGAATATTGGGGAACAATTTTTATACGATAATGTAATAACGAGTACTTTATTAACGAGTATTTACATGTATAAGCATATTATTTTTGTAAGCGCCGCGCGCGCCGGCGCGGGGGCACTGGCCGCCCGCGGTCCCGCACTACGCCTACAATAAACAGTATTATCTAATTTTGCATTTCTTTTTACCTTTACGCCCTTATACACTTAAAATATTATCTAAATTGCCTAACAGCGAATAAACTCATAAAAAAACTTATTGACAAAATATTATACGTTACATTCGACAGCTGAAATAGGTTTTAGACATCTATTGAACTCACTTAAACGTATGTTAATATATCTAAAGCATGTTTAACTCAAAACTGTGCTTAGACGCGGATTTGTAGTACGGATTTTTTTAAACACGCGTTTAACGTCTGTTTAAATCTTTTGTAGTACGGCAGTGGATGGTAGCTCTTCGACTTCAGGTGCGTTAGATAATTTTTTAATAGTCTATTCCTTTGAAATAATAGACAGATGATGAAGCATAAATACGATAAAGTGTAAATAGTATTTGAATTCCATCGTGTTTCTCCAAAACAAAGAAGACAACGAAGAACAAAATAAAGAAGAATAACTTTACTTTATTTTATTTATTTATTTATGTAGGTACCAAACAAAATTCACAGAAAACAATGTTTTTTGGAAATCAAATGTGTACATGGGATAACTTATCTCTTATAAGAGATCTCTTCCAGAAACCCTTTACTTTACTTTAATATAATCAAGTAGGGTGAGTAAAGGGAAGATAAAAAACGGGGCAAGACAAAAAATCGTCCAAAACGACTGATTTAGACTATTATTTCCAGGGTTGGCTACATTGTTATGAACGCCATTTTCTTGCGTCCAACACCTCACTAGCCGCTTCGAGTACGTGCTTGTATAGAATATGCAAAGGTTTGCCGGTGTAACTTTATTACAAGTTACTCAAGTCCTTTCATCTTTCTCTTTGTCCTATATCTTAGATTAAATAGTAGATACCATTATGTTTATGTAATGTGGATGGGGGTAAGATAAACATATTAAAGTTTCAATCGTAAAACGTTAACTTAACGAAAATTCATACTAAAATCCAGTTATCATTAAGTTTAAGGTTAATCGGTCAAAAAAATATTTTATCTCTTTATAAACTTTGCAGTCCAACAGAGAATGATATTCGTATGGTTTTTGTTTCACATTTTATTTCTATTATCGTGAAGTATGTATGTCAAATTTTAAATAGATGTGACTACGGAATAAGATTTTCCATACAAACATTAATACCCCTTTTAATTCTTTATTTTAAGGGATGATTTCAAAATTCTGGGATACATATATTTAATTATTCTCCTTAAGTAACGTTTGTGCTGAATTTAAGGATAATCGGCCAAAAAATACATTTTCTCCATACAAACTTTACTACGCCCTTGCACCCCAGTGCGTTTCCTATTTTATATTTCATTACTATCACCCAGAAGTATGTGTATTAAGTTTTAAGTTAATACGACCACGAAATAAGATTTTGCATACAAACGTTTTTACCCCTTTTCAACCTCTTAGGGGTGAATAATCGAAAAACCCTTAGTGGATGCCTACAACCTGAAAGCCACCTACTGCCAAAATTTCAAGTTCGAAGCCCCAGCGGTTTAGGCTCAGCGTTGATGAATCAGTCGGGACAAGTGATTTTATATATATAGATAGGTTTGACATCTTTGGACTCTATTTTCTTTAAATGAAGTCCGTGTGGTTTGACGCAGTATTGCTTATTAGCTATTCATGTATAAATATACGAATTTATATTTCCTCAAATTAATTTTAACGCCCTCTCTGATATTACAAGAAAAGTACGTTCGATATACTTTCTCGTAAGGAGTTATACTCATGTTTTGAATTAATTGAAATGTAGATGGCGTTGTATGGTTGTCCGCTGGTTATAAGTTATATACCGTCTCGCTTAGTTCATTATGTCCATCTGTGGAGGACTTGAAATGTGCCGTGTTGGATATCACATAAAAGGCTCCATTAGCACATTACAAATATCATTATATTACTAGTTATTGCTCGTTGTTTTGTTTACATTACTGGATGTAAGCTATTTATAAAATCACGTCTTAGATGTTCGTTTACAAGTTTAGGCTTTGCTGTATATTGTTTATTCAATGGTATAACTCATGCTCGTGGGCGTACAAAGTCGAAAAAAAAAGAAAATGACCAAAATTTAGTCAAATTTATAGTTAGGTAGGCAGTTTTTCTATTCTGAATATACTAAATAAGGTATAAAAGTCAAAGGGTTAAAATAAATTGTACTTTTACACTGCACACATTTTGTTGATAAATTAAAACCGTAAAATAATTTGAATAAAGATAAATAGATTAAAAAATCAAGCCTTAGGAGCAATAGACATTCTTGTTTGTTAATAATATCTTCTAGTAGGTAGATAAAGCATATTTCAATTTAACACAGGTATGTCATGATCTACACAAAATGTACCCGGATATGTTTATTTCGAAGTCTTAGAGCAAGGTGGAATACAATTATGACGTATGTATCATGTATCTACGTAGGTACATATCGAGAGCATATTTTATAAAGTAGATACATAGGTATGGTTAGAGGTACCTATCTAATCAGTAATTGCGATACAAAAATGAAACTCGTCGTTATGATACAGAAGGTTTATTGTTGTCGGCGGAGAAGGTAGCGTGATTAGTAGCGGAGGCAGTGGTCGTGATGCAGAGCGTGGTGCAGCGGCGGCGGCGCGGCGTTCTCCTTGTCGCGGGCGTAGTGCGGCGCCGCGCCGAACTCGGCCGGCAGCGGCGGCGGCTCGTACTCGTCGCCCGAGCCGTCCGACGCCTCCAGGTAGCCGAACAGCCGCGCCGCGCCCGCCGCCCGGCTCTCGCGCCGCCGCACGCCGGCCGCGCCGCTCGCCGCGCCGCTCGCGCCGCTCGGCGCCACCGCCCCGCCCGCGCCGCTCGCGCCCGCGGCGCTCACGGCCTGCGCGCCCGCGCCCTGCACCGCGCCCGCCGCGCCCACCGCGCCCGGCGCAGCCTGCGGCGCCCCGCCCGCGAACGCGCCTCGATTCACACCCGATGGCACCTTTAAGTTGCGACTCTCGATGTGGCTGTGAAATATGTTTAAAGATTTACTGGCCGGGCTTCTCGGGATTGCGCTTCGAAATAAAACGAATAATGAAACATCGCTTACTGCGCGTCGCGCAAATGAAGCGCCAATTGCTGTTGATCGTCCGCCAGGAAGGGACACTTGGCGCAGGCTTTCTTGTTGTGCACTTTGTGC